>VXBQ01004622.1:1375388-1554023 GCA_013400175.1 Phainopepla nitens | reverse complement strand
TTTTTTTTTTTTTTTTAGTTGTATGTTCTCAAACTGTTCTGAAGGGTTTATAAACCAGGGCATGCAGCCTGGTTTATAATGTGCATACTTACTCGTTCCCTGACTACAGGCCAGAGGCTTCTCTGTGACAACATATGAGTTCTGACTGGGCATCAGGTCTGAAAAATAAATGTATGCATTGTCACTGCACATCTGGAATTTAGAACTGCTAATGGATATGCTGTGATAGAGAAGTGTCTGGCCAATAAACTTGGTTTATATATTTATTTTAAAAAGCATTACCACATTTCTGGCTAGTAGCCTTTCATCCTTTAGACTTTACACCAGTGCATCTGGAATGCTAAGCAGCTCTTTCAGGGATACAGCCATATTCCAAAAAGCACCTTTTCTACTTGAAATAACTTTAAAAACTAATTAAAAAGGAGGAAGGCTTACATACCTAGCCTTGTATATCAGCTCCTACAATCTCAGAAACCACAGGTGAAAATTCTCTCTCAGACTCTTTGTCAACCGACTTTATTTTCCAGGGTGCCGCTATGAACATGTGCAGCTGTCTTTGAATAATGTATTTTGACCTCATTATACGTGCAACTCAAAAGAGCAATTGTGAGTAGCTTTTTTTCCAGAACTAGCAGCAGAAGCCTGAGCATTTTGAGTTCCTACATGTCTCTTTGACCCCCTTGTCACTGTAGTCATTGAACCTGAGGGCAGAGCTCAGCTCACCTTCTGTAGGGGCAGGCATGCCACATTTGTCAACTCAGTCCCTCTCAAGTGCTGGGAAATAGCAGTAAAAGAAAGAATCAGAGACCAGCAAAGAGAGAAAACTGCAAGACCACTGCCTCTCCAGGCATGCTCATATGCAGCCACCAGAAAAATGCATTCCACGAAGATGCATGAAATGTATTTCAGCCAAGTTAAAGGCAAGTCTTGTTTACAGGCTACCCTTACAGCTCTGAAGCTCTGGCAGGAACAGTGTTTCACATCTTGATGCAGAGGCAGTGTGAAAAGCTTCCCCACATAGAGATTGTCTTTCAACTTATTGACGTGTGCTTCTGTAAATCTCAAACCTTTATGGTCTGTGCACAGAGTATTTTTCAGGCAGGAACCAACTCCAAGCTGATGGCAGTGCCACGTATGTTTAAGTGAGGATTTGTAGGGCTGGAGCACTGAAAGCCTGGCGAACCAGAGACACATTTTCACTTTCTTCACTCAAGATTAGGAATTAGGCTCAAACTGCAGAACTAGGTGTAAAAGATCAGCTTTTTATGATCAGGCCATCCAGATGGCTTAATGGCAGCTGTTTTGATGCCCACATGATGGCATTGCAGGTACATGGAGGATATGAAGAAAAACAATTCATGATCTCCCTTCCCATCCATTTTCCACTCAAACTCCCATGACTGGCTTCATCAATAAAAACAGAACCAATCCAGTCCGTGCTTTATAAAGCTTTATTGCAAGATGTGTTTACATAATGCTGTAGAGGTGAGCTTTTTAAATACTTATATCAAGAAATTTTGGACACTGGTCTGTGGTCAGTTTTCCATATTGACCTTGCATGGCACAGAAAAAAAAAAAAATACGGTGTGATTGGATCTTTCCAGACAGTAAAGTGGGAAGAGTGGGGGGAGAAGAGGCAGATAAAAATAAAATCTCCCTAGTTTATACTAAATGTGACACAGCTTCTGAAGGATCAATACAAACGGTAGGTGAGCTTCATGTGTAATAAAATCTTAAAAGAGTAATTCAAGTTCTTTATGAAATAAAACAGAAACAAAAATGCATGTTCATGGACAATTAAATTTAACATAGAATGAATTCACCTAAAATGAGAAAACAACAAACAAAACCAAAAACTTAACCAAAAGGACCTGTAGATAATATCTCTGACCATGCATGGCTTGTTTTTTAAATTACAATTCACAGAATAACACTGCTGGAGAGCCTATTTTACACTATGCTACACAGAACATGGAAAAACATGAGTAGTGACATTTACACAATTTTACAGTATTTCTCCTTTGTCTAAGAAACACGTCCTCTTCTACTTTACATTTTTTTACAATTCCCAGCTCACAAAAAAAGGACACTATATGCGCAAAAACAGTCTTTAAAAAGGAGAAATGCATCCAATGCTACAAACAAACCTTTACTTTCACAGGAGCCTTTGTATTAGATAGTGATTAAACAAAATACATCTCTTATCTGCCACTCAATGTGAAATGGACTAATTAGTTGGTTTGGGTTTTTTTTGGCATAAACATCAAACTATACATCTCTGAAACTCCTTGCTATGTAACTATTAAACTGCTTGCCAAAAACTTCTTGGGGTCACATCTGAAATTCCAATTGAGCCAGTTGCTGCCCCAGTTGAAGCGAAGGAAGGTGGGCCTTACATGCAGTTCAAATGTTTGTGAATGGTTTTCAGTGGCTGCTGACAGCCAAACACTTTCTCATTCAAAACCACTTCAGTTTATTTTCTTTCAGAGCCTGTAAGTACCTGGAAGATTTTTCCTCCAGAGGAACATCAACAGTCATGTCCTTTCCAGCTTAGACAAGTGTTTCTTGCGTCCTGCTGCTGCAAGCACAGAGCCACCATCAGACTGTGTCCCAGGGTCAGGCTGCCCACCAGTGCACACTGAGCCTGCCTTGAAAGTAACAGAAGGATTGGAACACGTGCAGGGAGCTACAGGAGTTAAAAGAAGAGAGGAATATGCTCCTGCTTCTGCCTAACACCATGTCCCTGTGCATCCTTTGGACAGAGGCAGGCAGTGTGTGCGCCTGTCTGTGAGCTGCAGTGGAAGGATGAAGGATGTGAAACTGGTGGACAGAAAAAAAAAAAAATACTCATCTCTACAAAATCAAAGCATTTCAATAACCACAGCTGCACAGGGCAGCTGAACACAGACTACTGCCATCAGCCACATGGCTTCCAAAGCATTTTGGACAGCCCCTCACTGTGGCTACATCCCCAGGGAGGTTGCTGCAGGGCAGATGCCTGACAAAAGGGACCATTTGCTGCATCTACAATGGCATCGTGCCCCTCGTGGTTGTGGTGGTTGTTGAAGTCCCCAGATGTAACTTCTTAATAGCTTTTGGTGCTGGCCAGGGTACATTTAGAACACAGCACACCAGGGATTTAAGGTGCTGTCCTGCAGAACCTTAGAGGAGTCCCTTGCTGTTCATTCACATGAAGACTGACTCAAAATTTCTGTTAAATTGGGACAAGAACTCATATCTTGATATTCACATGTGATTATCTATTACACTAAAGCCAAAGTCTTGTCTATCTACAAAATTTATGCCTTATTTTGCTGACAGAACCAACCACTGCAGAGATTCACTAAAAAAGGGTGTCAAAAGAGAAAAAGAAATGTATTTTTAAAACCATATTAGAAGCTGTTTCCTGTATTTAGGGAGAAAGAAAGACTCTCATTAAACCACCATTTTTTTTTGTTGATTTTGGATTATGGACAAGGAGCTATCAAACAGAAAGGTCATACATAGCAGCCAAGGGGCTATAAAACATCTGGAATCCATGAGCCTGGTGCCTGGACCTAATTGAAAGGTGAAGAGTGATGAATTTAACATTTACTCTCGAGTGTGGCACACAAGCATTCCCTAGGGGTTTCTTCACTGGAGCCATGCAACTGCTGCTAAGCGTTATCTCCACTCAGGAGGGAGATTATACAAAGTATTTGCCTGCAGTCTGCTTTTAAACATCAAGTGAGACAAAATAAAATTAGGATAGCTTCCCTTTGGAGGTTATTTCATGTGCTAAAGTTTACCTCAGCATCCAGACCAGGAAGGCCTTATGGTGGCAGTCAAACAGACACAGTGCTCTGGGCACTGCATTTGCAGCTGACTGTATCTATCGGAAAGGGAGGAGAGGTAGTTATTATGGCTGCAAGTGTTTAAAAACAGCCTTCATGGACCTCTGAGTGAGAAATGGGAACATGTGTTACCACACTGTGTATCCAAGACTTTTATATTTGTCAGAAACCAATCCATATCTCACGCAAACTTGTCTTAAAACAAGTATTACATCCTTTTGGTGGGCTCTTCCAGTGATGGAAGGGTATGCAGCAGCTCAAAACCTGAAGGTTACAACCTCACTAGACAGAGCGAGGCATACAGATATAATGAAGTCCTCCACTTCACCTGGAATCTGCTAGTTAGATGAAGGGGAACAAATGTTATTCCCACAGTCAGGACATGCTGGCAGGCTCTGGAGGAAATACTGCCACCTTACAGATTAGTCGGTCATTTTTATCAGGACCCAAAATGGAAATCTCTCCTGTAGTACTGTGCTACACTATGTCTGATGACCTTATTGCAATAAACACTGAGGACACTGGAATTTATCTGACTGTATTCTAGTGCATAAACAAGACCAAGTTATTCCTCAGAAAAGCTGCTATCAATTTTACAGATAGAGAGCATGAACAGAAAAACAAGTGCCATGGAAGAACAGAAAAAAGAGAATCTGAAAGAAACCACCTTTTTTTCCCAATGAACTTATTCCAACCTATGTTATTTCCCCTATTTAATGTTCTTCTTGATAAGGAGCATATAAAGTTTTGCGCAATTTTTGCACAATTTGGAAAGTACATATGCCCAATTATTAGGAATTCATCAGCTACGTTATGTTTCAGACACTGTACTATGCTTAAAAGAAACACAAATTTGTTCCCTGTTAGCAAGTGGCCACCATCAGCCAAGTGGTCACCAATTTTGCACATTCAGCATATTTAATTAAAATATTAATTTTTAAAGACTTGTTTGATTTCTTTCCTCCAATCAAATATAGGATCTCTGACAGTATAAATGTACTTTGTTGCATTTTTGGTTTTTTTATCACTCAGTAAGTAGCACAGTTCAACATGACCATTACATTCAGGGTGTCTTCCTCTTGTTTCAGACTTCAAACACCTCCACGAACCCCCATTACCTTCAATTCTTTGTTCTAAGCATCCTTAAGCAAGACTTTAAAAGTCCATAGTGGTGAGCAGCACATAAAGCTCCACTTTAAAATTCAGATGCTCATAGGTCTTGCCTGTTTTACAGTGAAATTAGTTATATGCCACTACTGTTTCCTAACCAGTTTCTTCCTGTCCATATCTTCAAATACATGACATATTGTACTGATTACCCAGCTACTGCCTTCTGTCTACTTGTAAAATCGGAAACAAGGAAACCACATCGAACTCAATACTGCTTTTAAGAACCATTGCTCATAAGTGACTTTTTATTCCATGGGAGATCCAAGGCAGATATAAGAATGAAATGTTACAATCAAGAGGGTGGATAGCATAGGCAGGATGTTCAGCCACAGTTCTTGCTGCAGTGTTGGCAGCTACCTGACTCTGTCATCACTTGGATGCTGTGCTCCATGCAATGTGATGGATGACCATGGTTTCAAAAGTTTACTGTTTGGTTCAACTCTCTTGAACAATATTCAGTGATTATCCTGTCCTTAAAGAGAGCAGAGTAGAACAACTTGAAGTACCTGACCTAGCCTGAGTGCCAGAAGCAACTTAGCTATGGCATTAGGATGCTAGCATAGATTATTATTATGACCTATTTTCCAAGTGTGTTGTGCAGCCAAAATCGAATCCTGTTACCACAACTAAACTGCTGCAGTTCCTCAGTTGACCAGCTTGAAGAAAGTCTCAGCTGTTACTGCTTTGCAGACATACCCTTAATCTTAGAGGCTAAGGCAATGGAAAGAGACAATCTTGTGCTTCCTTGAGGATCTATCGGCCATATACAGACTTTGGCTTTAAAAGTTCCCTTTTATGTTATTGTTGTTTGCAGTTCTCTTCAAAATACTTCAGCACTGGCTGGGGTGCCTGTTCAATTCATCTTCACTGCTGTATACGTCCTCCACTTAAAGGCAGAGTTGACTAAAGGTTCTTCAAACATGCTGAGGGTAGTTATAAAAGTCAGTTATAAAACTGTGAGATAAGGGCAAATATATTGGAGTTGTTTACTGTGGTACCCACTCCATTTGTATCAAGGATAATCACAAAAAACCAGTAAAGAACAGCAAAAACACAGAAAGCTTTTTAGCAGGGCTATTTCATATTCAGATTCATTAAACTGAAATAAAACCACCACCACATTATCTTGCAGCAGAGAAAAGCAGCATGAAGGGCACAGGCAAGTGAACAAAACTTCTTGATCTTAGCATCCAAATGCGTTTATCAAGTACGTAAAACTGTTGACCAAGATCTCTCTGAAACTGTACAAATGCAGAGTACAACCATAGCTCAAAAGGGGGAGGAATCGTGTTCTCTCCTCTGTGTGCATGCTGCTATGTACAGTATGAGTGTTCATTAATGCACATNTGAAACTGTACAAATGCAGAGTACAACCATAGCTCAAAAGGGGGAGGAATCGTGTTCTCTCCTCTGTGTGCATGCTGCTATGTACAGTATGAGAATTCAAGATCCTAAACTCTCCACTTGCATTGCAGGCCATGGCCTGCCCCACAGGGTGAGTCAACATCGAGTTCCTGCAAAAAAGACATTCTTTTCCTCCCGTCCAGGTGGAACAGTAAGGCTCCACAGTGAAAATCATGGTCCAGCTGGCTTCAGCAAAAGCATGATTTCACACCATGACTGCATATGTACAGATACATGCACACATGTCCACACATTCATTCTGTACATATACAAAGGTACACATACATTTTTACATTCTTTGGTGGCAAAATAATAAAAAAACCCAACAAACCACAGGGTTGCACAGACTGTGCATCTTTGCTTAATGAATCTGCTTGAGGAAAATTTGGGTTGCTGTAACAGGAGTTATTTTGCCTCTTTAAGGACTGTTCCTTGCATTGACAAAATGCCATACATTTACAATGACTAAAATAGGGCACAAGGAAAGCCAACGTAAACACAGCTCACATAATGACAGATAACTCAGAGAGCCCCCTCCTACCCACATCAACACACCATGAGGAGAAGAAGCCATGTGCTTTCACTTAGGAACACTCAAATGCTTCCTCAGTTACTGTCTGGATGTCATGCTGAGCTGTGGCACACCCTTCTTCTGCCCTGGATGTGGGGTTTTGCTTTTTGCAAATTGCTTATTAAAACTGAACTAACAGAGGACAGGATGTTGGGAGCAGCAGAGGAGGCTGGCAGTTCAGTGCCACGCTGATGGCTTGTCAGCCTGTGTGCTTCAGGTGAACGGCTCTTCTTGTTGCCACCCTGGGATGTCAAACCTGCATCTCAGAAGTGCTGATGAGGCCCAGTGCTTTGGCTTCTTCTGGTGTTAGCCCACTCTTTAGTGTCCTTCTCACTGCACAGTTGCAAATTCCAAAAGCAGACAAAACCAAAAAAACCCAAACAAAACAAAACAAAACAAAAAAAACAACAAAGAAAATGCAAACAATTAGAATCAATAATTACACAAGACTTTCAGCTGCAAAACCCCCTGTTAACATGCAAGCTCAATCAAATCAAAAGTTGCTATCTATTTGTGGCCTCAAGTTCAGAAACACTGAGTAATGCCTTATGGCAAATTCATGGGAGCATCAACAGCAACTCCAAAGTCAGGCAAAAATACATTTGACATTTAGTCAACAAAAAGTTTTGAGGAGAAATACCCCAGCTTTTTAAGACTTTTTTTTTTTCTCTGAAATGGTATCAGTTTGATTTTCAGTCCATAGAAAGTATCATATGCCCTACTATTTCATAATTTCATAAGAATTTTTTTAAAGAGCTTTGGGATCTTTATAGGGATCTGTTGAATTTATTACTATTAAATCCTTTGAGACTCTTTAAATATGTAAAACCCTCCCCCCCAAACTTAAAAGACTATAAACATGATCACTTTATAGTTGATTAAAATCAGTAAAACTACTTTTTCATACATGCTCCCCTTTCTTTTGTAATCTTCCCCCATCCTAGTGCCATTTACGTCATCTTTGCTATTGGTAGTCTGCAGCATTTTAGCTCAATTTAAATGATAAATCTAAGCCAAAATCTTGTTTCTTAATTTTCCATAGAGTGTTCTGAACACTAGCCCTGACAAGAGTTTTAAAATCTGTGATTGCCTTTTTTTTTTTATCAGTGTCCTCCTAGTTTTTTACTGGTGCTATGATTTTCAGGTGGATGGGCTTTAATTCAAGACAAAAGTGGGGTGTTCATACTTTAATGTTCCTCAAGTACAAAATGCACATTGAGAAGTTCAAGCTGCATGCAAAGCATAAACAGTGACTTAATATTGAACAAAATATATCTGGAGCCTTGAAACAGTGAACTCTAGAGGAAACTAATCTCAGAGAAACCAATTGCAAAGAGTGGTCAAGGAGTTCTTGCATCATTTAGACAATTAAGATCTCTCATTTACTGAGGTATTCAGTCCATGTAACTGAAACTGGGTGGTCACACTCAAGGGTTGAGCAGGAGTGAGAGAATGGAATGGACTGGCATAGAAAACAAGGGGAAAGATAAAGGAAGAATATGGCATATCTGAACATTTGATACCATGCAGGTTGAATGAATGGAATCTATGTTAGATTGTCAAATCATTTTCATCAGTTGCTGAGGTTAATCAAATGAGCTGGGAATGCCACATTTGTAGTTCCTCCATTATCAAACCCTTACTTGAAAACTTTTTTTCAAAGCTCACTCCTGTCTCCTAGATTATTTGTATTATTGAACACCACCAGGGATCTGCATGACAGCCTTTTAGGATACCCAGTTTTTCCTGCAATACTGATCAGCAACATCTCAAGTTTACCAATACTTAGCTTAAAGCACTGCAACGTTAAATGAAACTGACAAAGCTAAGTTTAAGAAAGATCAAAAAAGTACTACCAGAAGAGAAATAAACTTTAGAAAATGCTCTGGTTTCCTTGGTGAAGAATATTCAACAGGACTTTTGAGTCAATTCTCATCACTGGTACTCTTTCTGGCTTCTCAGATTTGATATCCAAAATGTCCATGGTGATAAGTGTTAATTTCTAGACATATGCTGTGGAATAGCTTAGGATCTTAAGGTCTCAGTGAATCACTCAGTGCTTATTTCTGTATCAAAATGAACAGTATCAGGAGTGGAAGAAAAAAATCCAAGAAAGCTGCAGTAAAAACATTTCTGTCATATTAAACCCAAAGATTTCCCTGAGTGTTTCACCTGCTTATCTGCCAGCACTGCTTCTCCCTGAATGCTTCTTTTCTTTACCCTCTGTAATATAAACAGCCAAACATGGACCGTAGCTTGTTTGGCCACCTGACAAAATAGTGTCATGCTAAAAAATACACGGGACCAAACTTTCCCAGGGTGCCTGTCTAGATGACATTACATCTTCCCACTAATGCAAAAGTGAACTAGAAAACCAAATGTGGAACAAATTTCCACATTTCAGACACTTCTGTGGAAATAACATACCAAATGCATTCAGGACTCCTCTCACACACATCCCTGACTCTCTCAGACCACATTCACTCACCTAGATTTCCAACTAGGCACAGCAATTACTGTAAAACAAAGCTATGTTTTCTTGTCAGACAGGAAGAGAACAAATCATTATTCCCATTTGTAAACATTTCACAGGAACTGATGTGCTCTGCTAACACTGGTAAGGTATTGGACTAAGCTAAATTCTGCTCTTATTTATGATAAAATAAATCTAGAACAACCTTCTTTAGGTCAGTACAATTGCTACTGCATCTAACAACTGAAAGGAAAATTAGTGCCTCTGTAATTCCACCGAGCAGAACACAGTTGTTTAAATTCCTCCATCAGCCTGAGTAAGCGAATTACTAGTTTACTAGGAAAAGCCAAATGGGTCTACAATAACATACAGGTTTCTTTGAAGAAAACTATAGGAGTTTATATTCAGAAACCATAATTAGGAGTTAAAATGCCATGGTAGAAACCGTCTTCATGGAAAAGCAAGTAGTCTCCTGTATGTTAAAACAGATAAGTCTTTGAATCTCTAGATGCCTACCAATCAAACATACAAAAGTATTAGACTGACATCCTTTTGTATTAACCCTTTGATGACTGAAGAAAAGAAACCCTGTATTTAGCAGGTGGTGAAGATGAGGGCCCTGTTCTGGGTTTGCTGTATGATTCACACAAGAAGTCTGGAGACCAACCCCACATTTGTGGTTTTTTGTGCCACTGCAAAACAAGTAGAAATGACAATACTCAATGAATTGCTGGGACATACACAGCTGTAATTAAACAAAACATCCCTCAGTTCTAACTTAGATCTCCTTTAATACAGAGAATGAAAACTTGGGTTTAAAATATTGCAGTGACTTAAGGTATTAAGGCCAGCAGGGAAAAAGAAAAAAGAGGAAAAAAGAGCTCCAAACAATGCAGAACTTTGGTGGTCATAATGAAATTGTCAAGAAAATAATAAAAAGCAAAGATGTGAAGAATATTTTCAATGACAGAATGATTCCCACAAAAACTGATGGCTGCTGACTTGTATAAACTAAGCATGTGGGGCCAAATACTGCAATATACTGTGGCTACTGGCAAGATTAAAGCTGCCCACCATCAGTAGGCAACTGGAAGGATAACAGCTGACAGAACCATGGTCCAGACTCAAATGAGAGGATTCTTAAACTTATAATGCAACAGGCCAGTCTGACAGAAATGAAGCCACTTAGTGTTTGAAGTATTATGCACTTAGGGAGATGAAAGTAGTTTAATAAAGGGTCTCTTTTCATAAAAATTGTATCCAATATGCACAAATTACAGACATTTCCTCATCTGAAGATACAGTGAATGGGTGCAGCATACATAGTAACACAAGTTCCAGCCCCACTATTCTCTGCATTGACTTGTTGAATATGGAGGCTTGTGGGTGATGAAACCAGGAGAAATTTGAGTTATCTACAGGAGCAAAAACTGCTGCGGGAGGTGGGTGAACCTTGTCTTGACATTCTGTTACACAGATGTCCTCAGTCATTTGTCTGTTTTCTCATAAAGCTTGGTAGGGTTTCCTCTACCTTAGGTCATGGACATGTTCTGTCATCAGAACTGAATGCAGGGAGATATTTTCCTTCTACATTTTATAGACAATGCAAAATTACTTTTCTCAACCTAGGTCTTCACTCTCTCTGCTTCACTGAACTTTGTCATGTCTCTTAACTGGACTAGACATAATATCTTGGCTTGTAAAACTCTTGGCCTGCTGCAGATCACATTAAACTGAGTTATGGAATGTATTTTGGAGGCAGTGACAATAAAAATAAGACTTTCAAATGACCTTTTAGGTTCTTCAAGAAATTTTTAAAACATTTGCTAAAGAAACATAACATAGAGAGAAAATAACTTTTACTCTTGTCACAAGCAAAGCCTGCTGAGATCTCATAACCAAGAACCTAAATGTTGTTTTTCTGGGGTTAGAGGGTATGATATTCTTTCTTAATCATGAAATCTAGAATTCTGTTTGATATCCTGGCAGAATGCAGTGTGCTTATGACGAACTTAATGAATTTGACTCTGCCTGTTGGGTCAAAATCTACAGAGATACATAGTCCTCTCACTATGCTGGAAAAGTTTTAAAAAAGAGTAATTCCTGAAGTATAGCTTTGTCAGAGAATATAATTACTAGGGTTTGTTTTTTTTTTTTTAAAGAGCAAACAGCACTTCTAATTTCCTCTCTCTCTATTATTTTTCTGTTTTTTGTTTTTTTTTTTTTTAGAGTCAACAAACAGTAAAGATCGGTCTGGCTGGTGCCATTTATTCTTGCATTTGCAGTGGCTTTTGGCATATGTGTCTACATTTGTGTGAGTCACTTGTAGGGCAGTATAGATGTGACCATTCTCCTGCTCAGGCAGTCACAGAATGAGTGCTATTCCTGCTACAAAGATGTGACAGCCACAGAACTTTCCCTCAGTCCCAGCTGCAAAGGTAAAGCAGTAGCAAGTTGCTGATTGGGAACAAAGAAAATTCCACATGGCTTTAAATTACACAGTGAGGACAGCAGGACAGGCAGATTATAAAAGACAATACAGACCAGCTCCATCATCTCATTTCAACTGATGTAGTTTAATTTTTTTTTTCTGTTACCTATCCACATCTAGCTTGCACATTTAGTTTTTGTTCTCATATATTTACATTTAACATATTGTCTTAGACTTTATTACAGTGAGTCCAGCCATGGAAATTTGCAACTCAAACGTTCAATCCAGACAGCCTTGCTCATATTTTCTTATTTTAATCCTTGATATATTTTTATGCCACTGTCTATATAAGTTATGTTTAATTATGCATATATCATTGCTCAATATGAGTAGGCCTAAATGCTTAATAGAAATACTATAGCATTATGTGTAGTGATTTTCTTACAGAGATTTGTAGGTGAATTTTTGGAGTATATCACACACTTCTCTGAAGAAGTACAGACAATAGAAATGTGGTCTTTGTCTGGGTCAGCTACATAGAAAGCTCTCGGAACCAACATATTATTATGCATTATTATTCTGCAGCTTTGCTTTGGGTCCTGTCAACACTTCATAGGTGGCACAAATCTCTCCTAACAAGAAAGTAGGTCACAATCACCTCTGGGTGTAACTTCTGGTGGCTGTGACATAAAGAGGAGTCTAGCAGTGGGAAAGGACAAACTGGCACTTCATAAGGACAGCTAAATTTGTTTTTTCTCTCCAGGTGGCTTATGTTATAGGGAACAAAAAGTAACATTGCTTTAGAGAACCTGGGCTGCATGAGGAGCATGTGCGTTTTCAAAGTAATATTTAACATGAATTTGAAACTGTTAAAGTTTCCAACTTTATGTGTTTCACAGATCATCATTTACACAGTCCCAACAGTAGAGCAGAAAAGAAGATTTAACTCCTTCCTTAAAAGCCTTCCGTGACAAAATCCCCTTAATTTACATGAATTCCACTACGAAGAGTTACCACTAAAAGCAATTCTGCTGCCACCTCTTTCATAATTTCTCCCGCTTAACTTCACCAGCCAGAAGTGATTCCACCAGTAATAGGTAAAGCATCAAGAGTATAAACCTCACCAGCAACCAAGGCTACATGACTGAGTATGTAGTGAGTCATGACTGAGTCACCATGCACTGTTTTCAAGACCAGACTATGCAGTAACAATG
Organism: Phainopepla nitens; assembly: GCA_013400175.1. Classification (NCBI taxonomy): domain Eukaryota; kingdom Metazoa; phylum Chordata; class Aves; order Passeriformes; family Bombycillidae; genus Phainopepla; species Phainopepla nitens. The sequence goes on along the minus strand of VXBQ01004622.1, from coordinate 1,540,927 downwards.
CACAGGTTGTAAAAAGACAGGAGATGAGACACAAAAAGCAAATCATCTAACCTAAATGTTTAAGGCCTGCAGCCTTTACCTTTCATTTGGAATTTTAAAATGACCCACTAAGGGGGTTTATCAGGCTCTGAACACAGAGATGTCTCTTGGAGAGTGACTTGGCAGAGGAGCACCTGGGCTCTGCGGAATGCAAATTAATTATTCCCAGTAGGAATCCATACTGGGGAATAAAATAGTAAAAGGCATCCTCTCTAAAAGCCCGTCAGATGAAAAATAACTGTGATCAAAACAATCTTGCAAATTCACTAATCAGATGGTATTATTCTGTCTAGAGAAAGTCATATATATATATATATATATATACATATATATATACATATGTAATTTCTTGGCCATAGCGCTGGGGCAAGATAAATGTAAAATCAGCCTTTTGTGAAACATTTTTGTTCAACTTCTAAGAGCGACTTCCCTCCAAACACTTCTGACAGTTGTGTCCAAGGAAATCCCTGCCTTCCCAGCTCCTCCTGCTAATCGCCTTGGTGGCAGCAGAGGGCTCCCTTTGGCAGCTGTGGCAGCGCCACGCTCCGGAAAGCCACGCAGGGGACCGCGTTTGTTTGCTGCACTTCTTTAGAAAGGCAGCCTCAAAAGCTGCCCCGTACCTCTCTGCCTTCTCTCGTTCTCAGATGAGGTGCCTTCCAAAATAACTCAGTGATTTTGTCAGCCAGCAACTCACTGCTGCCAAGTTCTTACTAGGATGCTGAAAGACACGATCTTTCAGGAAGGAGGGATGAGGCAAATACGGAATAAATTACTGACCAGAGAAAAATTTGCAAGTTACGTTAATACTGAGAGAAAGCAAACAAAATACATGTCCTATCAACTTTGGATTAATGGTGTGCAACTCAACTATCTGTATTTTTTTAAATACTTAAAACTTAGGTATCCTACTTTTGGGAATGAATTCTGTTAATTCATAATTCAAGAATTCAAAAGCCTTTACCTTTAAAATACATCAATTGAAATGAAATCAGAGGGCAATATAGACAAATTCACTGCTGCAGTGAATGGCAAACTGGCAAAAGTGAAAACAGCAAATTGTATCTCCTACAAGATGCAAACAAATGGAGTAAAGTTATTTCTTCTTCCTACAGAACTACAGTTGAAAAAACAGCAAAACTGAGTACCACAGTGGTATTTATATAGAAAATGTCAATGCCAATATGCTGTGATCAGGGAACAGGAACGACTTTTTTTCCTACGTATAATACTGACAGCAATTGCTCTTTATCGGCTGCTCATCTCCTGCCAGTTTCCCCTGCATTACCTTCAGCTTGCTCTCTCCTGAAATTAAGGAAGTGCCACTTGCTAACAAGAGATGCCCAGAGAGATTCCAGCACCTGTAAGTCCTTGTCTAGAAGCCCACGGGAAGTTGCATTTGGTTCTCCCAATGCTGGAGACACAGCACAAGGAGAGTCTGCCTATGCTGTCAGATCCTGGAGGGGCACTGGCTTCACCTGGACAGGCACTGGCTTCACCTGGACAGGCACTTAATCCCATGAGGTGACAGCTACTCTAAAACCACCCAGGACCACCCACCATAGCAGCAGCTTTCTCCTTGCTCCTACACCATGCCCTTTGTGCTTGAGTTGTATTGTACATGTGCATGTCAATATCTGTGTACTGTTCATATCTCTCTTCTCCCTGTGAAGTGAAATAATCAGGGATAAAAGATACGTAGTTTTTGTAAACATGGCATATAAAATTCTGACTTCCCACATGAATGCAATGACTTCTTGCCCCTTTTCCAGTTGCTGTATTACAGCAATGGTGCCCAGTTCTAAGCAAACACTACAATCCACAAAATCTCTACTACTGGTACAGGAATCCAACATAAAGTTAAGTAATGTACATATTGGTGCAAGCTAGGATAATTTGTTATGCAACTTCAACAAAAAACAAAAAACACAACCCCCCCAAAAAAACCCCAAAAACCTGATTCAATCAGAAAGTTTGAGGCTAGGAGCCCGAAAAGAAATAATTTTTATCAAAATAATACTCATTTTAGAAATGACTCACAGATTCCTCTAAAATAGTGAGTGGAAAATGAATTGAAGCCTCTTTTACAAGCAACTTTTTAAACTAGATATTTAAACCAGCCTTTCAAAACCCCTTTTGTTTTGAAGGCTATGTGATGTAGAATTTTACAGGATGATTGCAAGTTCCCTCTACATTGGTAAGACCAGGCAAACACACTTGAACAAACCCTGAGGTATGAGAGATACAGCCTGAAACTCATGGAGACTGCCAACAAAATACATAGGTACTATACTTTTGAACATGTAAAAAGTAGAATGTCTACCTCTACCTGTCAAAATCAGACATCTTAGAAGAAAGGTATTATAAACCCCATAATACACATTGTAAAGCAGAAACTAAACACTTACAAATAAATGTGTGCCAACTTAGAAATGGTATTGATATCAACAACCACAGTTAGGCATGCCATCAATTACAACAGACAAAACTGAATACATGGAACCAGCTATTCAGCCTCAAGATTTAAATAAATTTATAACTATCAAAACTAATGGTAAGTCCTATGGGTTATCCAACTAATGGCTCATGGTTATGCAACAGAATGGCAGGTATGGTGGTACTTAGTCAAAGTATGGGCTTGATGAACTTGGAGGTCTTTTCCAACCTGAATGATTCTGTGCTTCCATGATTCTACCTCTCCTGTTTGCTCTCCTACAGCTGTTGATGTTGGCCTCTGGCACAGATGAGATAGGGGACTACAGAGACCTCATCCTGATCAGATACATCAATTTCTAAAGCTTACTGTGATCAACGGTATATATTATTAATTCATTAACTGTTGTTAATAATTTAAATTCACTGGTTTTGTTTTTATTCTTTGTAGATCATGGAGTTTTATTCTCTTACTTTTGCAATGATCTTGCCATCCTAAGGATGGAAGAATGGATTACTTAAAAGGCATCCAGGACTCAAGCTATCTTGGCATCTAATGGAGATAACCTTCCAGCTGCCAGAGCTCTGAGTGCTTTATCTCACATTCTGTTTTCATTCAATAATTAATTCTTTTTTTAAAACCATGTATTGGCCTTTTGAAGGCTCAGTACGTTGTGTAGGGACAAACAGACTTTGATACTGAACACCATCACTCATACATTTACTTTTTCTTAACATAAAGAATGGTTCCTAAATATGCATCACTACATACATTTCTCTACCCCCTATTCTAACTCCTGATAGGATCCAGCCATTCAAATCCAAAATAATTAATTTGAAATTCAAAGTAAAGTTGTTTGCCTTTAAAGCATTTCATTTAGTCTTTCTTCTTGCAAGGTTTTCATTTTTTTAAAAGTATAATTTCCATTAACTCCTGCTTTTAGTCAGGCTATAAATACCAGAAGAACAGTCTCCCTCCTGGTATTTTGGCACTTCTGTACATTTTCAAAGCCAGAAAAAGTAAGTGGAGAGACATGAAACTGAAAAATAATGAAAGCAACAAAGAAAATATGAAGAAAAAGTTAAATAATGCACCCTAAAAATACTCAACAAAAAATATGCACCTTTGGATTCAAACAGTGTCCCGTGTAGTACTTTGTGTGCTTACAACATGTTTATTCCAAAGAAGCACTGCATGTGGTACTAAAACTTGGCTAAAGCTGGTCTCCATGCCTGGACCTTTGCCAAAGCTCTTTCCCACATTTTAGTACCTGATGACACCAGGTAGATTCCTATTTCACTTTTACAGTATGAAATACCTGACCTAGGATGTTCTGTAGTTAAATTTAATCCACCAGCTCTGAGTTTACTCGTCTAGGATTCAGGTAAACTTGACTCAGTTCCTATCTCCACCTACTCGAGTGGTGCCTCAGACCCATTTCTGCGTCATGATTTGTAAGTATTTTTTACTCCCTCCAAACCATTACACAAATAAATCAATAAATCCTTATGAGATGTTTCCATACCTCAAGGGTCTGTCACGGGGTGTATTATTAGGCTAGCACATGATTTCAAAGCCTGATAAAAGAACAAGGCATTACCATGTCTCTCTCTTTTTTAAACACCACAAATCAGTTTCATCAAGTTATCTCACTCGAATATTAAATTGTGATTCAATTATTATGTGCTCCAAACTCTCTTTTCTAACTCAAATCTAAAGCAGACTTTCAATTTGAATAAAATCTGAGAGTAACAGGAGTCTGTGCATGCACACAGAGACGCTCTGAGATAAAACAACGTGTGGGAAAACAAGCCTCACTCTGTGCCGTCCCTGTGCAGCGTCTCCAGCAGCAACTGATAAAACCATCACTGCGCTACTCATCATCAAACACCAGTCACACCTGGGCCCTACATTATGTTTCATCATCCAGGGTCACATGAAGATCTAGACGCAAAGAGTGCTGCACAGTCAAGCCATCTTTAAAGAGCTATTTCCTTACAAATAAATAGCCCTTGTTTGGCTACTTATTTCTAAGGAATTCACAAGTGTTGCTCACAATTTCTAAGCATTCACAAGTGTTACCCAGCATATGCCAGAATTAGTGCAAATATATTCCACATGTTTATTCCTGTTTAATAAACAGGAGTATGATTTTTCCTGATGCTGACTCATAGGAACTGTATTATTCTCCTGAGACAGATCCATCCAGTTCAATGAGACCAACACAGAGATGGCACCTCAGCAAGAGTCTAATCCTGAGAAGACTGGTTTTCTCTTAAGGGATCTATATTTAAATAGACAGCCAGGATAAGAAAGAAAACAGTAGTATCTTCCTATTTGCTATCATGGAGTTTTGGGGAGGCCCTTTAATTAAATATACATAGGTAAAAAATTGTATCTTATGGATGATACTGCCTAGTCTTTATGAAATTTGGCATATCAAGTAGAATGATTCTTTAAACTTTCTTATCCCAGCTTTCCCTTGCACTCATTGTTTGTTATGGGACCATTTTTGAAGGCTTTTCTAGACTTAGAGGAGAACCAGACAATCCTAATTATATTATCTTTATTTCATTGCTACGTTGAACATCTCCCTATAATGTTATAGAAAACCTTCTCACAGAAAGCTGCCCTCAGACTGCAAGAACAGAAACACTATATTTACAACTTAATTTTTATGCTTTTAAAACATGCTGAACTGACATCTCTAGTGGCTGGTATCTATTTTTTTTACACACAGAATATAAATATAAGAGAAAAAAACCCCCAAAACAACCAAAAACCAGCAGAAGCTTCCCATGGCAACTTCCTTTGAAGCTGTCTTTGAACGATTACCTGGAGTGGGTGACAGAGCATTTCAGCTTCTGTGGCTTTCTGATTAACAAATACAACTGCAATGTTATTTTTTTCAGACATAATGCCACTCTAGTATATCTGGTAGGCAGGTCACTGAACACTTGTCATAAGGCAGTGACTTCCAGTTGATTACTGTACTTTTAAATGACAAATTTTATCCTGAAAATCTTCCACTGTGTAAAGGTCTAGCACAGAATCTCTCCAGATCATCACAGGAACTCAGTTGTTATGCACTTACCATGTACCTTAGATTTCTGTAATTCCTTTCAGCCCCCACTAAACATATTCCTTCCTACTAGTCATATCTTGATTTATCAGTGACCCTTCCTATCTTCAACCACCAGCTACAGACATTTCCATCTGTCTTTTGTTGGATGACTCTCTGCCTTTTTCCTCCTCCCATTTTATAGTTCTGATGATTACCCTGAGCTTTCAAACTCTTCTACACCATTATGCCCTAACCAAGCTCTCTCCATACCAGATACAGTCAGACTGTTCAACAACCACAAAAGGTAAAATGCTTCCAATTAACAGGTCAAGATGCCTCATTTTCCCATTGCAACAATTTCCTGAATTTAACATAACATTTTCCATAAACCTATTTCTGCTTTCCCCTAGCCATGAACTACTTGAGTAATTAGTTGGGTGGTTTTTTTTTTTTAACTTCACATTTCTTTTTTATGGCAAAAAATCCCATAAGAATCCCATAAAAAAGCCCATGAGAGCCTTCTGCTGGAACCACAGCAAATGTTTATAGCAAATATCTATATGACAAAATTTCCAGTTGTGCACTGAAGGCAATGAGATGTATGCAACACAATGCACAGGGAAAATAATTTCTTTCAAGTGAGTTTCTCTTTGATGTCCATGAATAGATTGAATAGCAAGCTTATGGCAAAAGCCAAGAGATGTGTATGAGAGTCTGAAGATTGAAGGTGATGAATCAAACCTATCAGATAATAGCGTCCCTTTGTTTTATTTCTTTGTAATAAATATCATAGTGTCTGCTAACCTAAATCATTGAGATATGCCTAAACAACTACTTTCTTGTATGTTTATGTGTTTCTAACTGGAATATCTTCTGCTCATTTAATTCATATCAAGCATTAGCAAGACCTGATCTCTCTTCATTTCCTGGAGATGTCATATTATCCGTCCAGCTGAGTATATTTTAAAGATAAACTACTTCATTAATTCATCAGCCAGGTATATTGAATATCTATCAGAGTGAAACAGTTCAGTTAGGATATTCTCCTTCTAAGCTTCTGCACATGTCAGCTAAAAGGGACATTAAACTACTGAACTTTATGTTTGTTTTGAAACTGTCTTCTAATCCACTTAAAAGTCTCATCCAGATCTCGAAGAACAAACAAGCACAAGAGCTGGATTCTATCATGATTAATTACAATGGAAATCAGTCCAACTCTAAACATTCAGTAAATGTTTAATCCCTGTCAATGTTTTTACTGAGTATAAAAGACAGTTCCATTGAAAAAATAGAGTATTTTTATTCTCATTATCCTGTTTTGTTGTTTCTGCAGCAAGTGCTTTTTTGGGAAGAAAAGTATCTGGCAAAAATTAGGAAAAAGAGGTTTTGGTATATGTGTGTATGAAGACAGTGTTGCCAACAGAGGAAATACTTTAGCATGGGAAAAACCATGGAAATAGGGATAAAGCATGGAAATAGGCAAACATACAGGAGATTTATTTGATATGCACAAGCCAACTGCAGCAGTCAGCAGGTGCAGAACACCAGAACTGTGTGGGTAAGTGGGTAGCAGCAGGTGATGCCAGAAAGAGGTAAGGCACAGTGTGTGACAGAAGGTAAGACAGACAATCCAGTGTCAGCTCATTTTCTTTGTTTAGAGACTGGCTCATCTAACCAGAGCGTCCACTTTGCCTCTGCTCTTGCCACATGCAGAAGTTCCTTTCTTAGCATCTTGGGGAAAGTGAATATGCTTTCAGCACATGCTAGTTTATAGCAAATGTTTTTGATCACCCATTATGTTAGAACAACTCCACAAAAAAGAAATTCTGTGTCATTTTTCACTCACTGTTGTTGTCTCCTCTTTGTCCTAACTTCCCAGAAATGCTAAAAAAATGGATGGAAAGGTAGTCAAAAAGCCACATATGATTAATGATGTTAAACACTAAAATCTTACGTTCTTTGGGTAGTTATCCTTCTCATAGTAATTGCACTAGTTTCTGCACATGAGGAAAAAAAACCAAAACTAACCCAGAAAGTTCATCACCTCTTAAACATTGGATTTACTAAACCGTGAAACCAAACTCCTCAAACTTGGGTGCTGCAGCTCAACCCCAAGGCCACGCTACACCATTGAAAGACCACCTTATAAATGTGCTACCTTTTCTTCCCAGTGGAAGTTAAACTCCTCTATAACCACTTTGCAGCCAAGCAGCAGAAGACATTTTGTTTTCAGGGCTGCGGAAAGATAGCATACAGCACGAGAGAGAAAGATTTTAAAAGGCAAAATATCTCAAACTACTTTTTGCTTTAAGAATAAGTTCAGCTACAGACACAACTATTAATCTTTATGCCAGTTCACAGTAGGTTACAGCATTTTAAGTGGTCTCCATCTGAGGTCCTGATCCGAATTCTCTAGTTCTGCATAAGTACTGTCATAAAGCACCGTAAATCATTCTTCTCGTTCTGCTAAGGACATTTCAAGTTCTGTAGGAGATGGAGTCACCCACTGCATACAACACCGTTTAAACAATAGTAAGAGGAACATGAGCCAATCATCAGCACACACTCAAGCCACTCCCAATGCACGTCTGTCTCCCAAAGGCCCGGTTCCTACACCAACAGACACAAATATTTGCACGTTCCCTTATTCTGAGCAATTTAATAGCCTTATACTCACACGACTTCCTATTTGCTCGTGACCGCTTCCTCTCTCTAGGCACCGCTCGCTGGCTTGGCACTTGGGTGGCGGACTTGACAATGCGATCCATGATCTCATCCGCGGCGTCATCCGTTGCGTTCGGTGAATCGTCGTTGCCAGCGTTCCACGAACCGATACGGCCTGGAAAAGTCCAGCAAGTGAATTCGGGGAAAAGAGGAGAGGAAGTCTCTTGAGTCCCTTGGGTTTTGCAGTTTGGTTTTTTGGGAAATTACCGCAGGCAGCTCAGTCATCCTGACTTCAATTTGACCAAAGAAGAAGAATCTGCCTAATGGAGAATATTTCTAAATAATAGCCTAGACTCTTTGCTGCACTAGCAGAGAGCCAAGAGCTCAAACACAATTATNCTGTAAGCCAGGGATGGATAGTTGTGTGACCATGCTTCTCTCTGCTCCTATTACAAAGACACTCAAAGACATCTTAGAGATTGATGCAAATTGGAAACACAGGTCCTTTTGTACTGAAAGAACGAAAGACATAACAACTTCTGAGCATCTGTATCACAACCTAGTGCAAAGGAGACAAGAAAAGGGCATCAGGTGTGGTTTGACATCTCGTCCACTTCACAGCAAAGAATTCACCTTCTTATCAAAGAGCTGTATGTGTCCTGGCATGACTGTGTGTGCTCTGTTACGACTGGAAGAGTTATTGGCACGCTGAAAAGCTGAAAGCAATTTTGGTTAAAACCACAAACAAACAAGTGAGCCAGGTTTCCAAATCTAAGGCTCTGGCATGCCTTACTCCACAGAGCATTGTGTAACACATCTTTGGGTTCCACCACTACCGGCTACTGTTCTGGGTGCGTTTTGTCTTTAAATTATTTGAAGGCTCGTGTGCAGTGTGAACACTGACAGTGAGCTTTGCAAAAGAGTAGATATGGTACAATTGCAAGCAGCTAAGAAATCACCAACAAGGCCATTTTATACCACACCACTGAAGTCCATAAATAGCTTTGATTAGGCCTTTACTTGTCTGCCTCGTCTCATGGCTTTTTCAGGAGGAGTTTTATTACAACAGTGCTCCTGAGAAACTTGTCTGGCTCACCCCTATTCTGCCTCTGCTGTTCTTCTGGGGAACACAAGCTGACTCTCACAATCAGGATGCTCTCCTCATCAGCATTCAGTGGATTACTTCAGCTGTTCAGTTTGTTGCAGTGCAGCTTGAATTATTTAATCTTCGTACTTTAGTTTGCTGACTGGGTTCTTATATTGGGGCTGTGACACTTCTGAATTAGCCAGGATCATGGTTTCAAGCCTTAGTAAACTACACACACAGAGTCTTTAAGTTGGATGATGTGGATGTGCTACCAGTTGTATAAAAAAAAAAGTATCAAGAAAGTGTGAGATATCCAAATATGAAGGAGAAGAAATACTAGAGAAGAGAATGAAGACTTGAATTTTGGTGCATCATCTTTACTCCAAAACCACCTTCCATGTATTGCAAGTATGGGAGTGGTGAGAGGAAGACAAAAGCAAGTACCCATTACCTCTGCAGTTTAGAGGGAGGTGGTTAAAAGACACATCACCTTTTTCCCACCCATTTTCTCCCCAATCTCTCCCCAGTTGTTCATAAAATGCTACATGGTCTTTTCACTTGAATTTGAATTGCTACTTTCTACTTGCTTCTACTGAAAATAAAGAGAAAACCACATCATGGATTCTCCAGATGGCCCATTTTGCTTTCATGATGAGAACAAGAACTGGGGTGTTAGTGGGCAGTCACCATCATCATGCAGGGAGAATTGAAAATTTCTGCAGGCTTGGACTCCTGACGCCCCTACGCTGGCTGTGATCTGTGTGTTGAAACTTCAGGAAAATTCTTCTTCATCCCCATGCCTAAAATAACTTCTATAATGAAAACACCACTGGGATGTTCTCCTTCCCCTTCCACCTTTTCAGCCGTGAGTGCTGTGCAAGAGGGACATGACCCGTGTTTGGACACTGTGTGGCTACCACAGCACAAGAAACGTGGCCAAGGGGAAATTTTGGCGCTTACCTCGGCTGGGCCGGCTCCGAGTGCGGACGCCGAGTGCCATGGTGCTGTCCCCGCCCGCGGAGCAGGTCTTCAGCACAGCCTTCATGTTCTCGTGCTCGGCAGCGTCCTCGGCGTACTGCAGGCCCTGGGGCTGGCTCTGGCACGGCGGGGAGCTGCTGGAGAACTTGCCGGACTGCGGGAGGAAAAGCATTTGTTATTTCAACTGAGAATGGCATGGACAATGGGCCAGGGGCTCAACTGCGAATTGCAAGGAAAGAAGTGTCCTCTCGGGCTTGGTTTGGAGTGCAGCTATACCCAAAAGAGCCCAGCAACAGTTGCTCCTCTCCCAGAGCATTCACTCTGACCAGAAATAAACCTGAAACAGGGTGACAGCAGGGAGCAGACACAGTCAGAGGAAAAACAGATGCATTAACTCGAGCTTTGTAATTTTGACCTTATGTCTGAGAGTAAAAGGTACAAAGAAAAGACTTGCTTTGAAACCTTCGGTCCAGACGGGGCCTGATCTGGGGTCAGGCGTAATGCTGAGAGGAACAGATGAGACCCAAAAGAAAAAAGAAATTGTTTTTTTTTTTTTCTGTACAATCAACTTCCAGTAGCAAGGCAAAATGGGGACAGTGGTCTTAGAAGTGACACCTTTCCCTCTTACCACTCTGCCTTGCTGCATAGAAAACTCTCAAACTGCTCTAAAACACAATTATCTAAAAGTAACTCTGATACACATATGCACTAATGCTTAAAAAATCCCTGGTCCCAAAACACCCAGACAAATTATTTGTGGCAAAACCACAAAAATTGCAATCAGATCAGAAGAACAATCAGAAGAACAAACAAAACACTACAAGAGATTGAGGAGTCTGCCCTCTGCTTCCCTGTCACCACAACTGCATGAACAACAGCAGCTGGGCACACACAGTGTGGGTATGCAGCAGCCCCACCAGTGACCAAAACAACCACCTAGGAATGGGTGGGAGCAGCAGAAGTGGGTACTTTCTAAGGAGAAGGGCTTGCACTGCTGGGCTGCTCTCCCTTGCCAGACTCTGCCTCCAAAGAGCTCGGATGCTGGTATTTGCCACTATGCTCTTATCTACAGAAAGGTCAAAGCACATTGCAAATACAGCCCTGGATGCAGGAAATACCGAGCCTGTTGACAGCAAACAGGCATCAACAGATAATAATAAACCTCGGTACTCTCACTCATATCAGCCCAGCATCAGACACCAAAATATGTTTTGTTTTTCCTTTTAATCTGTCTTACTCTAATTCAGCACAGATGAAAGGACAAGTGGTGCATTCTCTTCTTCCTTTGCATAATAAACATCATTAATTATTCACTTGGTGATATCAAGCCAGTCAATTAAAGGGATGCAAACCTGCAAAGCCCTTCTGTCAGAGAATGGTAAATTGAAAGAAAAGACTGAGCCCTACTTTCAGTGCTTTGATCAAGTCCCCATGTCAGGAGTGCAAATTGAAAATGTGTAATCTGGTAACCAATGATAAGATGATTCTATTTTAGCACAGTGACTTTTTGGGGTAAGATAGCAAGTTAACTGAGTAGCAAAACAATAATCCCTACAAGGCACTGAGCTAAATATATCAGTATGAGACCTATTTTCAATAGTTAGAACTTTGTTTTCTTATTAAAAGATTAGCTTGTAACATTTTGATGTGAAAAGTATGCAAGTGCTAGAGTTTCACATGTGAAATTAAGAGAGAGAAAAATATTACAGAAAACCTCCTATGAAAGGGCATGCTATTTTTGCATTAAGACTACTCTCTTATACAAAGTGGGTTGTTCAGATAATCAATACAATCTCCAAAAAATTCCAAAGGATAAAGCTTTCACATAACTATTAGTTCCAGTTCACACAGGTTAGTTACATGTTGGCATAAACAGGCAAATTAATGTAATTTTATTTCCATGCCCTAACTATACAGCACAAACCATCACTGGAAGCAAAGCTCTAGAGCCAAAAGTTTTATTTCATTTCCTGAATTTTCAAATGTTGCCATAAATTGTTAGCCAAACCCCAGCCTGTTAGAAAATGACCACCACTATGAAACACTGAGCACTAAGCCACATTGTTTATGTTCAGCAAATTGAAGAAATCTCTAATGCTGAACAAAAAATGCATTGAAAAAAAGATGCTCCTCAAATCAATAAACTTTTACTATGAATTTAGCTAGAACATCACCTTCAGGAGCACTTTATGATGGACACATGAACTACTCCAGGGCTCACCTCTATGATGAATGAAGTGTCTCATTCTCTATTTATACAGCAAGGCAAACAATTAGGATTTGCTTAACAACCCTTGACATCCCATTATGAAAAGTTTATAAAATACCATGTGGGGTTACACAGCTTGATGAGTATGAAATTATCCTGGTAATCCACAGCCCAAGGTAACTTATGATCTCCATAACATTTACATCACTGATTTTTTGGGTAATGGGGATACTTTGCAGTACATTACAGATGGTAAGGAAAAAAAATGAGGAAACTTAAAATTATTAAGGCCTCAGATGAGGATATCCTTATTCAAGAGGAGAGGCATGCATATGGTTAAAGCTGACTGTAACAATGCATTCTTATGATTGAGACAAAAAGGTATGAGAAATATGTCATGGTTCATAGTTCCAGTTGAGCAGATGGAGTTGAGCAGTCCATACTATCTGAGTTAGAAATTAGATATCACAGCACACAGGAGACATGGGATGACATGCTTTTGTAGAGAACCATACCTCAACATCCTCTTCGTCATCGGTCTGCCACTGGAGACAAAGGACAAAGTGGAGAAGGACAAACAGCAAGATTTAGGAAAGACAGCATCGTCAAACCATGACAGAGTAAGAGGTAACCATGGAACTCTTTATGCAATAGGAGGGCATAAAAATAGAAGACATATAAGGAATTAATTCCTTAGACAACCAGCTTGCTCTTTTTTTTTTAACTTTTAGCTGATTTTATGTAGAGCAGACTGTCACTGCCAGTAGGGTATGTAGAAATTTCCTGATTTTTCTTGCAGAAATGGTGAACTGAAAGTACCCCTAACCCATCCTATTTCTCTCCCTTGAGTCACGCGGTTGTTTGCTCCATGGAAACTAACAACACTAGGTAGGACTGCTTCTCCTCCTTCCAGCTCTGTGCAGCACAGGGAGGTCCTGGCTGTTGTTTCTCTCAGGGCAGAGGTCAGCTTCTTGGCAATTCCTTTTCTCTACACTCAAGTGTTTGTTTTAATTCCTTTTTTAAGCTGAGGTTTTTCAACTTCCAATTCAAGAGAGCACTCAAATCAAATGCTGGGTAGTCTCTCAATAAATGCTTAAAGTTCTTCAGTAGCTGCCTGATACCTGCTCTTGGAAATCAGAGATGCAACTATCCATTGTTATTCAGGGCTTTCACCCTCTGTGACAGCAGGCATCTAAAACTATCTTGATGGCTGCACTTCATTAAATGCACAGACATACAAAAATATTGTGGGATATGGAATATTCTTAAATTTGGGGATTTACAGGGAATTAGCAAACTATTTAGATCTGTATTCCCAAATGCCTTGGGAATTATTCACTGGGTTAGAAGACGCCTCCCATGGAAGTTTCCTAAAGTAAAACATGGCTTCTCAAGTATCTGGGCTCCTTGTTTCCATAATTTTCAGTTTGACTGTTTATAAAGTGCAAACAGTCCAGAAATTTTATGAATTTTTTTTTTTATTTGTGGGTTTTGTTTTGGTTTTTTTTAGAAGAAGCATTCCACCAATAGTATTCCTCTCCCTAGTGTTACTAATACACATTTTTGACCTTATCTCCATCTCAGTTCTGATTACTGTCTGGGATTGATACATTCTGTTCCAGAAACATTCATCATTAAAAATGAAAGCCGGATTTACTTTGGCCCTCAGTTCAGTTTCAGCACAATCTCCATAAGAAGATTAGCTGTGAATGCTGAGCAGCACATTAACATTACTTTTTAAGGGTATGTTTTATGCAAAGAGTGAGATGCTTATTCTAATTTGGACACTGTGGTACTGACAGAAACACAGGCAGTGTGTTTTGCAGAGGGACCATGGCAGGTAGGTTCCCTTTGCATTAAAATTATCTGTTTGTCATTTTTCTGTCCCCTGGGGGGCAGGGAGTAACTCTACAAAGCAATTCTTCTGAAGAGGACCACTTTTCACTTTTTGTCATAAGTAACAAACAGAAAGAAGGATAGGAAGTAAAAACAGTCTGGTATTCTAATTCCATCTATCTATCTATCTATCTATCTATCTATCTATCTATCTATCTATCTATCTATCTATCTATCTGTCTATCTGTCTATCTAATCTAATGCATCATTCTGTACCTCCAGCCAATAAGTACAGGGCAGCAGGAGAGCAAATTAAGCTAAACAATATAAAAAAGCAGTCAGGGCAAGGTAAAATACTAGAGAACACACATTACAAAGACTGTGCTCCAAACAAAAGTGTATTATAGTATTACTTTATATCAAGCTAGACTATTACAGGGCAAAGTTCCAGCTGCTGGCCTTGCAGCCCATTTAATGTAGCTAGGAGTGATTTGCCGTGGACTCACTTCAAGTGCACTCCTCTACTTGACTTTGCTCATCTCCAGTACCTGGGCATTACCATTTCTCTCCCTCCTGCTCCACATGGAGAGCACTCACTCCTAGAACCATTGTCCTACAGCCAAAGCTGTTCCAGGGCACAGGAGGTATAGTTCACCCCCTTCATATTTCCATGTCTGAAGAGGCATTTGCCTCTAGCAAATACTGACAACAGGAGTAAAAGCAGCAAAATAAATAAATCAACCTTATGTTTCACAAGGGAATCTGCTCTTACCCTGGTGTGTACATTCTGCCTCATATTTCCTTCTTTATTTCGTCATTATAAAAACACTGAGAAATAGCAATAAATTAGGAATTTTTAAACTTGCAATATTATCAAAAAGCACTGAAAGAATATTGCTATACTAAATACCACTTGCAGACATAAGATGTTAATTTGAAGGAAAAAAAGCCATTTGATTCTTCTGTCATTCAATATTGCATATTGCAGAACAGTTTGAGATCTCTCTCCTTCTCTTCCTCCTGCCCTCACATTTTCCCTTTAGGCTAGCATTTCTGTGCAGTGGATTTGCTGTTTCAAAATATTATGTCTATTACATAGCAATTTTGGAATTGAAACTCTTAAGTATCATGAAAAGCAGAGCTTCATAAATCTGGGAGACAGATGCTTATATTACCTACTATTATTAAAAATAATTTAAAAGCTCAGACTTGTATCTATAATTGCATTTCTTCCCTATTTTGCTTGCTTGTTATTTTTAGAGTGCCTGAAATGAGTGCTACCATTGGCTAAAGCCAGATATAAGGTTACAGAGGATAAGCAATTTTCCCTGTGAAACTGTGGTAAAGCACTGTTCTTCTCTTTTCCTAACCCCTCTCCTCCAGACAACATTCAGCAAGATTTGAACTGACAGTGCCCAGTCTACTGCAGCTATTAAAGAACATATAAACACAAAGATATCTGTGGTAAAAAGGCTGAAGGAAAGACTGGAAACATTCCCCATTGTGCTCCTCAGCCCTACTCCATGTGAATAGTTATTGAAGCTGATGCAAGTTCTCCATGCAAAGAGCCAGCAGACTCTCCACACAATGAGCCAGCACCCCTCTGCCTTCCAAGTCTGCAGGGGGGACAAGGTTTGAGAGAGGGAAGCCTTCTCCTCAAGAACTGACTTGGTTCTGGCTTATTCCTTTCCTGCTTTTGTTAAACTCCCTCTTCATCTGCCTAAAAGCAGTATACTGTGAGGTGATAAAAATGAGACCCCAAGGAAACTTTCAAAACGACAAGGAGGTAAATTTCAAATACTGCACAATACTTTTAAGTCAGCAAAAGCAGAAAGTAAAATTCCATATAACTTCTGCATATTATAATCACTTTCTATAAATAATTTCTTTCCAGTGTCAAGATCTCAACCTTCTTCTATCAGTACTTTGTAACTAGTGAATCACTGTCAATGTATTACTGATCTATCGCCCCTTTCCAAGCCTTCTAATATAAAACACTAAGAAAATCAAGACCAGATACAAACCACAGCCAAAACAAAACTACAATAAAATTCCAGATTTTCATCATTCTTCACACATAAATATCTTCCATCCTGATGACTTGGAAACTTGTTTAGAGGTAGATATATCTTTGAAGTTGTCAGAAGAAGCTGTGACAAATAATCTGATGCAACTTCAGTTCAGTTTTACCATATACTGCAGTTCAAATAAAAGGTAAATGAGGCCATTTTACTGGGCTATAGTAAAAGAGATTTAGCTAAGTTCTGAAATAACTATGTGGCCACATTAATAACTGCCTTAAAGAACATTCCTGTAAGGGCAGTTTTAAAGACTATTGGTTTTTACTCATGCAGGCTTTTTGGTTTCAAGCTAATAGGACTGTTCTATAATTATAAATTAGTGATAGGCAAAACATGCTCCCTTTTTAAAGATCCACAAGATAATTTTTGGTGTAACACTAGCCGTCAAATGGCATTTAATTCTTGCCAAATCTCAACACCATCTTGAGCTTAGCAAGAGATCTTCTTCCAATAATACTTTCATTCTGGGAGAGGCACTGATGCCTCCTTCCTTCTATTTTCAGGAAATGGCCATTGTCCCTGGTTCTGCCCCTTGCTGACTTATAGTCAAGCCTGAGACTTTTTCTGGTTTGAAAGGGTCCTATTTCTCTGCTTCCTGAACCCAGCTGCCAGTGACCAGAACTCTTTTCCCTCTCGCATTTTCTGCAGGAACAGGATATAGACAAGCTTTTTGTCCTGCCACAGCAGTTATTCTGGACAGATAATACATACGCACTACATTATATAGTAAGAACATAGTAGGAAAACAGTAATTCCTTTGCATCTTAGTCTTGCTTAAACTAGTAAAAAGTGTCAAAGCTATGTGAGGGAATGAAAATTTTAATTTACGAAACTCTTTGGTTAATGTTGTCTTTTGGCTCCTTTAGAACACATCAAGAAAACCAAGAAGCAATTGCAGAAAGTGATCTCACTTCTCCAGTGGTAGTTTTGAAAATTTGTATGACTATATTGCACTCTTTGTATAAAATCAGAGCCTCTTCCTCAACCTGAGACTACACCAAAAGAAAAAAATCCTTTGATAACAATGCAGCTTTAACATTTTCTCTAGATGGGGCAGATTTCCAAATGTAAAGACGATATTGCCAGGAAAGATCTACAAATGATCATGAGTCAATGACTTAAATACAATCTCAATTTCTGTCAGTCCCAATACATATATATGTATTTATACATTTATATTGACCCATGTTGCCTGAGCCATAAAATTGTAATCAGTTTTGGGCTTTTCATGCCAAAGGCAGGGGCAGCTTCATATGCAATGAAACACTTGCATTTAATCGAGACTCCAGATCTGGATTTTGAGACAGTTGGAAACTTTTATTAAGTACTGGCACTTCTTAAAACTCTATTTGGATTGAGCCAAACTACATCAACTTAAAAAAATAAAAGATACAAAAAAATCAAGGGGATTTTAAAAGCTATTATGCTGAGAAAAATAATCTTATTTTAATTAATTCTGTGAGTATGCAATCTTACAGTCAAAGAGTTTGCAGAGTAACCTCTACTGTGGACATAAATTTGTCCATCCTTTCAGAATCCCAAAGTAGTCTGTTACCATAAAGTTGGCTGGTCTGTGCTTTAAAGTTAAGAAGAAAATCGCTCTGCATGCACATGAAATATATGTATATGTGCATATATAGATACACAGACATAAAAATAGATAAAATATCAAGACTCAAGACTATATTAGAGTGTTCAAAGATGCAGGAAAAAATCCATTAAAATCTGGCTGCAATCACTTAAATGGCTACAATGATACATCATCTAAATTATGTTCTCAATTAGGAGTCTAATTTCTAGGGTTTTTTTCTTTTCCATATTCTTGGCTGATTAGACACACACAGACCCTGTTGTCTTCTAGATATTCTGGACACTGTCTGTGTAGCACACAGAGAAGCTCTTTTTGGATAATTAATTTCAGTTTGTTCTCGTCTTATACATTTTTATGAAGCAGAAAATATAAACAATCAAGGACTTGCAAGTTTTGTCTTCTAATAGAGGAGAGTTCCTTACTTACAGCACAAGGACCTCTAAATATAAAAATAGAGTAACAACACTTCCTATTCCACATTCACTGAAAGAAAGTTTTAAAAATCCATGCTATGGGAGGTTCCATTTGCCACTTACATCTGTTATCATTTTCCCTCTGGTCTTGTTTCTTTCCCTGTGGTTAGCTCGTTTCTGTTTTTGCTGCAGAACTCGTTCCCTGGTGGTGCGGTATTCCAGAGCAAATTCACTTATGATTTTGCAGAACTTATTGATGTTGACTTCACGTATTGCGTAGGGGGGATGGCCCATAAATAACAAAAATGAGTGAAACCTGGAAAAAAAATGAGTTTATAAATGTAAAGGGAAAAAATCTTTATTGATGGTCTCTCGGAAAAAAAATCAACAACCCTATATTTCACTGAACCCATTTATTACTTTACTAGCTCCCATCATTTCCTTTGTAGTACAGAATTTTCATGGATGCTTTGCATAACATTGATATGTTTTATAATTAAAACCATGAAAGTCTAGCCTATGATAACTTCATCCCAGTCTACTTTCCCAGGCTGATGCAGGAGATAAAATGTTTATGGAACTCCATCACTTTATATGACTAATTTGGCACGTGAATGACCAATTTCATTTCAGTTATAGAAAAAATATTTATTAAGTTTCAATTCTATTTATTTGTATTAAGCAACTTCAAAGAGGCTGTTGGATGTTGGGCAAAGTCTAGACAAGAAGAATGCAGATTTACAGGCTAGCAAACACAAGAAGGAAAGAATTTCTGGTTCACAAAACTGACCATAAAATTATATTATCTACCAAGTACGTTAGTTTGGGACACTCTCAATTCACAGTTTTACTGCTTCTGTGGCATTCAGAGCTTTTGCACTATTTGCAATTTTTACTATTGCTTCTATATTGCATGATTTACAGCAGCACGCTGAATGTGTAAAAATGTATGGAAATTCTTTTTAACTGCATCCACATCCCTAAAGACAAAAAATCTTTCCAATCCTAGAAAGATGCAAGTATATGAAAACATTTTTAAGAACTATCATAGCAGTTGCAGGATATCAGAGGAGAAAGCTGATATTTTTCTTACTTGCACAATGCATATGATAAACACAACAGGATAAACACTTTCCTTCCACTGCACTTGGGAGTTCTACTTACTTATAGCATAAAACTTAAGTCATTACAAAAACAAAAGAAGCGCTGAATCAACCTCTCAAGTGTATACCCACAAATTTGGGATCATTTGGAACCCAGTTCTAAATTTTGACCACAGAAATTTGGAAATTTTCCAGAAGTCGGAAAATGTCTCACAATTTCATTAAACCCAACTGCAAATCCTAAGGAGAGGAATCTCAATTCTGCCTTCAGCTGGCATAAGCATAAAACATATAGTCGAAGACCTTGCAAATAGGAGTGGTTCTGCCAACAAAAGAACTCATTGTACAAGACTGGTTTCAGCTTCTGCATATGATAAATTTGTCAATAAAACTTCACTTTTTTTGCTACAGTCTGTTCTTGTTTATCAGACAGCAAGCCAAGGCTCCTTAAAAAAATCCAGGGATAAACAGAAAATCTATCAACTGAACTATGAAGCTGCTAGCTTTTGGGGACTAGGAGGCAAAAGACACAGTTATTGCACCTTGGGAATAAATGATTGCCTGGAATATTGCTTTTTTTATTCAAAAATATAGAAATTTCTGGAGTGGGGAACTTTCTTCAATGGAGACTATAATAAAGTATGCACCACATACAACCTGGCAACATTCCTTGCAGGAATGCATATTAAACACTTAAAAATCACATATTTATAGCGTCATAATATAATTTTATCAAGTAATTTACTATCAAGGTATTCCTGTCACCAATATACCTCTGTACCTGTTAATTATTCTTCTATGAACAATCTTCAGGATTATGATTCTTTCTGCACAGTCTTTAAGGAACTCAGACATTTTTTGCTTTAGACTTGGCTTCATTTCATGCTTTGCTATAGCCTTAAGGTGATCCCATGATGCTTTGCACCGTCTTTCCATCTGACACAAGTTTTCCTGGAGTTGTTCAAAGTCAACCTGAAAAAAGAGAAGGGAAAGGAAAAGGTAACACTTGAAGTGAAAACACTGTGGTTGTACACTTGGATATCTGAACAATGCAATCTGTGTGTATGAAAGGGTCAAAGTAGTGGCAGCACAACATCAATTCACATTATTAATTATTATTACAACAATAAATAATAGCTTTCTCTGTCACACTATGTAATGTTAGTAAGGAAAACTGAAAAGAAAGAAATACCCATACGCATATATTTGGTTTTATTCTTGGAGGCCTAACAGCTAAAGAAGGGACAATAAAATATTTTGATGTGTTTTTTCCCTTGCTAATAATTTCATGTCTGCACCAAGCAACTGCATGACTCAGTTCTTTCTGAGGTAATACAAAACTTTCTCTTTTTCTTAATCCTTTTCTCTACTACTCAAAGCTTTTTATACCCTGTTTACTGCTCTCTGCTGTACCCCGCCAACAATTCTCCATTTTAGGAAGCACTTGGATCTATTCCCCAGTCATGCACTGACTTGCTAATAGATGATCTAGTTCTAATCACAAAATTCATGGGCCAGAATTTTTTAAAGCTCTATTGAATGTATGTGTTATTTAGTGATCTCAGCACTAACTTTCACCCCTTGATATACAATACAAATTTACTGGCTTCTAACGAGATCATATAACGACTCTGAAAGTCTCTCAACACAGTTAAAATAAATGATTGCACCTTACAGTAACATTCATCAGGATAGAAGCCAACACATTCCACTAGAAGGTGAGGGAGAGCTTCTTTATTCATCAACCAAAAAAGGTGTTCAAATCACGATACTCTACAGGAGACACTCAGGACGTGTTGCTAACAACTCAACAAAGTGCATCAACGACCCAGCCACAGCACACAACAGATGAGAAAAATAAAACTACCCAACATGTTCTGGAATTCTGAAGAAAGGGAAAAAATATTTTATAATACCACTTCACAGTTCAGATGAACTCAAGCTATAAAATACAGACTTAGCTCTCAGATTCTAAACACATTGGTGCTTGGGATGTTACAGTCTCATACTTCAGTTAATTCCTTAATGCTAAATGAAAACTAGTGTCAGGGGGAGGTTTTATTTCATTCTTAGCTGTATGCAGCATCCACTGCTGAGACTTATACTGAGAACAGCCATAAGAAATGCATTATTATTAAAAAGCTCCTGGTATTGATTTGATATGTTTTTGCTGTGATTTATAAAGTGATGAATTTTTCCTCTTCACAAGGAAATAAAAACATCCTTTGATCCACTCTGCTATTCAGAAAAGCCCTGCAGGCGGAGCAGCTGTGGGGTATTTGCTTTCCTTATATCCATATCAATGCATATGTTGAAAAAAAAAAAAGTCCTTTCCAGGTCACTATTTTCACTGTTGATGATAAACACATTGCTGCTCTCCACAGATGGTGTATCTAAAATACACATGGGAATAAAAACTAGCATTCCTGTTAAGGCAAAAAAAAAAAAAAAAGCCAAGGTTTAGGTCTTCTTAGTAAGAATTATCCAACCTGGTTGAGGAAGCATCTCAGCCTCTGTAGATGAGAAATTTAAATTCATGACATTTTATGACAGGATGAGTTTTAATCTATCAAAAAGCTCTGAGGTTCAGGCCTGTAGGGGTCCAAGAAACATCTTTGCAGAATAGCACATCTGGGGGTACAGTGGTGAATTCCTGGCCCCTCAAAATCTGCCAACAGTCAGCACATTCACAAGAGTGGGACGTTCCAGCAGGGAGTGGAGCTGGCAGGTTGGACTAAGGGACACTCACAAGCTTTTTGAGCACAAACAAAAATTCAGTCCTCTGCTGAAGTCCTAAGGAGACTGCAGTAAGAAGAACGTCACCTGAACTGTCCTGGAATAAACCTTTGAGGAGCGCAGGTGGGCTTCAGCAAAAGTTGTAAACTCTGGGAAGGAGTAAAGCAGGAACTCCAGTATAGGATAATGTACCTGTGTGTTCCCCAAAGGCAAACTGCACAGTGCCTGAAAGAATGTGCCAAACCTTCATGAAATCTCTGTCTACCAGCTCTCTAGTGTTTGGTCACTTGCTTGTGGGCAGAAAGGAATAGACTCGCAGAAAAAACATCCTCATGTAAAATATTTAAGTTCCAGATTTTCCTGTATTCAATCAGATTCCCCACCTGATACTTTATGAAATGCTATTTTACCAGTGCCAATTTTATGTGTAGACACAGAATCCATTACATTTCAGTCACGTCCAGGTCTGTGGTTCTGCTTAGGGTGCTATATACAAATATAACAGTAAGAGTGATGAGAAATCCCAACTACAAGAGATCTCCAATCATGTGTTCATATGATAAAGAGAACAAAAACTTGTGTGGAGTAATAATGACAATTATTCAATATATTATGCATAAAGAAAACATAAAAAGGCATTTATAACACCATACTGCCTCTTTACCAGTTCACACAGCATTGCCAAGGGAGCATGGATTGCACCCTCTGATCTATGTGCTTATTTCCAATACTTTACTAAAGGAATTAATGATGTATAATAGTAGAGAAACATGGGTCCTCTTTTTGTTCTTTCTTTCTTGAAAGGAAAGAGGCATCAATTCTTGCCTGCAGCTGGATGGTCATGCTGGGACTAAGAAGGAATTCAGGTGAGTTGTGGCTCCAGGAGAGTTCAGCATAGGAGGTACTAAGACAAGAATTGCTGTGCCATTATTTTATAACTATGCTCCACTGAATAAAAGGAAGCAGTAATCTGAAATAGTCATTACAGCTTTCATGCTGGACAGTAGCATACAGATGTTGTACCTGGCCCAAGGATTTGGAGGAAGGTGGAAATATATTCTTCATCCTCCTCAGTACATATATATGCTAAACATACGCAGCTTGCTGCTCCTGCATAGTTACCTTCTGCTAAAATTTTTAAAAATAATACATTTTCTGCAGGAAAAAGAATAAGTGATCTTACGCTGTTATGCAAAACAGAAATGTCCTTTCTTTCAAGCACTATGAAATGTTTATTTTAATTTGTAAACCAATTTAGAAAAAATATTATATTTGATATGTTCCCCCTTTCTCCAGCCAGGTTCCTCTCCATTCACAATCACACTAGCTAAAAAATACTCAGAACTATTGGTATCTGTGAAATCTCTTGCTAGGCCCACTGTTCAGTCTTCTGAGAAGTGCCTTAGTTGACACTGTTTGATCAGAGAGGAGTAGCCAGAGACAGTATATGCAAACAGGATGCTAAGACAAGTTTATGTGACAAAAGTCTTGCAGAGTCAGCCTCAGCAAACCACTGCCCTAAACTCACTAATGGGCAACTTTAGCATTAAAAATCTATTTTTCAATTTAACACACCACCATATTTTGCACAAATGGCTCAGACCAAAGAATAAAACCTTCCAACCACATGCCAGAAACAACAGCACTCACTTTAATCACTTTATATCATTATTTACTGCTTGCTACCATAGAAGCAGATGACTTTGCCATAAACAACAAAAATAAAAAGAATTCTACCAAGTTTCTCATTCTACTGGGCTGAGAATTCAGTACCTCGTGACACACTTACTGCCCAAACAGCTTCTGCTCTCACTGGTTTCCACCTGACTCAAAAACTGCCACCACCATCAAACGGCTCAGCGTTTACTTCCCTGCTCGTTCTGGTTCCCTGAACATTGGTCCTTACAAGGCCTATTTTTTTCAAGTTCAACTCCATCCAATATCACATGCCATGTATAAAAGTTTAAAACTTTCTCATTCATGAAATACTAGACCATGCTCCAATCATTCAGGCAGGACATGGATCAGGGAGACTTTCTGGTCCTTGGGTTGGGATATTATTCCTCTGCGCGGCCGGGAATACCTCATGGCAACACAGGAACTGCACATCTAATTATTTGTTGGGAGAAAGAGGAACGGCTACTTTGAGGTAACATTGGGAATTAAATGCAGTAGCTCAAACCTAAAGTGCCTTTCACTGTATATCCCCCAGGGCAGCATATACAACTCCAGGTATGCACTGCCATGCACCGCAAACAACCGCAGCCACTGTGAGATAAGAAGCCATTTTTCTTCAGCTTCCCCTTAGCTGGAATGTGCTTTACAAACACGTTTCCTCTTCCAGCTAAATCTCCTCCAGTCTTTGGGATAAGCTCTCCCACTGCTGCAAGTACAAAACCATCCTAAAGTCAAAGATGCTGCACCTAAATACACTCACGTTTCCTGCCTCCTATGTTAACATTCAGCTCTTCAACAGGGTCAAAGATGTCACAACTGGATTGAAGCAAAAAATCCCAAAACAAATAAATGAATGGAAACTGACGAAGCACTTCTTTTCAAAATCACTCTATCCAAAGTTTTGTTCTGGAGGCCAGTAAATAACTTATTACATAGCCTCAGCATGCTTGTGTAAGATTTCAGTTGTTTGATACTCTATTGTTTATTGCTATAGCTTGTTTCTTTTAGTGGTGAACATATAAAATCCAGTTAGTTTCTAAGGAAGACCTGTATCTCTGCATTTTTATCTTAGTCACAAGGTGCACTTAAGAGAAGATTGATGCTTTCACAATGATATGTTGCCTTAAATGCACAATAGAATGACAACTATTTTATTGTACCTCATAGAAAGATATACATAACCACACACAAGCTTTCTCTTTTCAAAGTTCAAGATAGTTTCTGCAGCAGACCACAGTCTAGTCTGAGCTGTTTATAATTCAGGGTCAGACCGTTCATTCTCACATTATTACAGGGATGCATTCTGGCAGGGAACATGAAATCTTCCTCTTTTCCTGAGTTGGTTCAGTGCCAAAGGAAATTCTGAGAATTGCTCCTTGCAAACACACTGTCATCTGAGAGCAGTGACCTTCTGTGGCGTATGTTCAAAACTCTGTCTCCTCTAATATTTCCAGACTGGCTTCCTTCACCAAGTGTCACAAGAATTATCCCAAGACCCTTGTTAGTCTGATTTGCACACTGTGGGCACGCATTTTTAAGAGAGACAGATGCCAGCTCTCTAAAGCAAGCAATGTATAAAGAAGGTTCTGCCCAGACATTTCTAATTCTAGGGTAAGAGGTGGCATCCTGCAAAAATAATTTTGGAAATGAGAACACCTGGATCAATCCACTAATGAAAAATTAAAAGACAGAGGTGGCAGAGGTGCTTATTGAGGTATCATCACATGAGTCTGCTCAATTATAGACACATCTCTACATCATTTTACTTCACTGAACAACATCCTAACTACATGGCACCTTTTTGCAGATCCTGTATGTCAGTTTCCACAATCTGGGACAAAGGGGAGCCATACCACACAGTGGTGATGTAGGTCCCTTCACCTTTCAGATGGTGTTATGTCACCTGCAACAATTCCTGCAGTCATTTCACCTGGAATGTTATTGAACCACCACAGTGCCATCAGGCACATGTGCTAAACTTCATCTGTTCTCTTTGACACACAACTACAAAGTCTCATTTGCCATGGAAGCTCCTTTCCCCCTTGCCCCACTATGCCTTGCAGCCAACAGGATCTGCCTTTCCCTGCTCTGCTTTCACCTCTGCTCCTGCTAGCCCATGTCAGGATCTGGGCCAGTTGCTGGCATCACAAGGAATGACTGCAAGAAACCTTGCATTCTTGGATTTTTTTTCCATGGAAAATAATTTGACTTTTGGCACTTATTTTTGTTTGAAATAATGTAGGGAAAACATACTTGAATCATAACTACACACAAATACTTTCTGTCAAGCGAGACATGAGAAACACCACTGAAAGGGTACAGGAGGCAGCATGATTTTCCCTACCTTTTTTTATTATTTTTCTTTAATCCTTCCTCTGCTTTCCAATGTATCAGGCAGAAGCTATAGCATGTCAAATGCCACTTCTGTTCCAGCCAGCTCCTTTCTCCTCATGCCTCCCTGCTAGGGTCCTCAGAGGGCAGGTAGCTGCAGGCTTCCTTCTCCCCTGTGTATCCTTTAGGCTCATCCTAAGTTCCTTCCTATCAGCAATCCTTGCCCCCTCCCATGTTGCTAACATTTCCTATTTCTTACTTTTAAAAGCTGCCTGCTTCTCCACTGCCTAGCAGCTGTGAGTGTCCTGTGCCCAAGGGTCTTGCTGCAGGGGTTAAAAACCAGACAGAAGTTGGACATCTAGCAAGTAAATTAAAATCAGGGGAAGAAAATGGCAGTTATAGTTTACTCTGTGGAGCTGGCCAGCTTTCAGATGCACAGGGGAAATATTTATGGATTAGAGAGAGAAGATGAACATTTTTAATAAGGACACATTTTTTTTATTCACTAACAGAGAAGATATTGGGGCTGAGGTAACCGCTTCTTAAGGAAATTTCTAGGAACAACACTCGAGCTTAACTGCAGAAGTCTGAGGATCTGCTTCAGTATTAGGTACATCAGTTCTAGTATAACTTAAAAAAAACCAAAACCTTAAGAAAATAGAAAGGGCAAGTGATTTTAATCATGTCATACTAAATAATCAGTGTTGTGCTGTGCTGTGCATAACTTTATAAATGCTTTTATTTTCTAGAATTTTATTTTTTCTCTAATTTTTTTACTTGTGTCTGGGGTTTTTTTGGTGCCATTTATGACTTCAGTCCTTCAGTAAAAAGCCACAAGTTTTGCAATACTATACCATTTTGTTTCTGGCCTTTCTAGGTCCTTTATGGTAGGGCAGCCTGTTTTCGTTATGTTTTTGGGTTTTTTTCATGAACTAATGCTCAGGAAATTCTTATATGATGCGCATTTCAGGGGAAGGGGCATCTCTGTTTATCTACAGGATGGAAATTGTTTCGCCTCTGTGGTTTCTGAAAGATGTTTGTAGGCAAAACAGAGCTCAAAATACAGCCTAATCCACAGTGAAATATTAGTTCTCCTTTCCTGTCAGCTTTCCTAAACCAAGATTTCGCCTTGTCTGTGAACATTCCCTTGAAGAGGGCAGCTTGGATGGCTTCTACATCCTAACTCTTTGATTTGTGGCAGCTATGATCAAGTGGGAATAGAGCTTGTTACAGTAATCCATCAGTGGTTTAACACATGCAGGAACATCCCAAGGAGGGAGACCTTGGGCGACACGGAGAAGGTTAAAGCTATAATTTCTCTTAATGTGATTTTGTCTGGCCTTTTTAGATTTTTGTCTGCTTTGGGCAGGGCCACTGGATCAGCAAACCACAGACTGAAAGACTGTGCTCAATTCTGCACGCTCTTAGGCCTAATTTTTTTTAAGTGACAGCAGTAGGTTAAGCTTTCTTCCACTTTCTATGACTGAAAAATAGAAGATCCACTTGGGAGAACACCATACACGGTGGTGAAAATTTTGGAAAACAAAGGCTCTTCTCTTTTGTGGTAATTTTTCTTCTCAGTGATTAACTTGATCCTAATCTAAGAAAAAAGGGAAATAGCTTCTTAGCAAAGAGAAGAAGCAGGAAATGAGAAACCAATATACCTAAATGTTAAGAAAGTAAGAATCACTCAAATTAAAAACAAAAACATAAGAGAAAGTTAAAATCTTTCAAACATGAGAAACTAAGCTCACTGAAGGCAATAAACCAGAGCCTAAACATAGGCTGTACAAGAGGAAAACTAGGAGAAAAGAGATGGAATCTAAGGGGTAAATATCTAAGGATATAAAACAAAAGCCACAAATTCCTTTATGATACTAAAAAGAAAAAAAAAAAAAGAAAAAGAAAATATGTAGGAGGTCCTAGATCACTGGGGATGAAAGAAACTGAAGAAGACAAAAATTAGAGAAGGGAAGCAAGATGACTTATTTTCATCCAACTTCACCACAGAGGATGTTGGGGAAAAACCTGCTCTGGTCCTCCTTTCCTTTTTCTGTATTATATTTTTAATAGACATGAACTAATAGCAAGGTTTGAAACCTTACTAGCAGAAACATACATTGGAGAGAGATGATATCTTATAAAGGAGTAAACAAGCAGAATACAATAATTCTGACATTAATTAAAATAAAGAAATTGAGCCACTGGCTAAAATGAGTATGAATATGTATGAAACTGTACTTAGTAACTTAGAGAATCAGAGGATAGCAGAAGCTTCGCCTATCCCTAGAAAAGCAGCAAAGTTGATGCAGAGGTCCAGGTTTTATTACTGTATCTAGTAACTTGGCTGAAAGGATGAGTGACAGGAAACTTAATACATGAAAATAGCCACTGTATTCTGAATGCTTATAAAATAGGGAATAGATAAGAGTAAGTAAAGAAAATTGAATTTCAAAATCTTTGCAAGAGCCTCATGGGAGGCCACCTATGAATTGCGAGGTTAAGAGGGCAAAAGAAAAGAAGGAATACACATTGATTCTCATTTGTTAACAGGGCTAACAGCAGGTGTCTCTCTGGTTTGTACTTTCCATTTCAAAATTATCTGGAAGCAAGTAAGCACATCCAGAGGGTAAAATCTACAGATGGCAGGAAATTATTCAGATTAGTCCTGACTGAAGATTATTAGGGGTTTGAGAGATAAGCAGTAAATCTTCTTCAGCAGATCATGGTCACTGCTGTAGACTGCAATGAAGTGCACAGTGCAGGGCAGCATCCAACTCCTTGGAGAGTTCTGAATGCTCTGTCAGCTAAGGAGATTGCCTGGATGTCCTTGGGAACTGTCCTGGGACAATGGGTGTCCAAAGGGTAGCAGCAGTCAAAGAACACAGAGAAAACCTCAAACATCTAACAGAAGGTAGAAGAAGGGACAAACACAGCAAGATATGGCATTGATGAGGAGAGGTTGGAATACTGTACTTACTACTGTTTAACACATTCAAAAAAGGAAGATGGAGGAAAAGTGTGGAAATGGTCTCATAAAAAAAAGATATAAAAGGATCATTTAAGACTTAGACAAGGATCTGAGCAGCCTAGTTTAATTTTGTCTTGCACTGAAAAGGGTGATGGATCGTATGACCTTCCCAAGTTATTCTGTTAATTAGAGAGAAAAAATATTTTGACTGTTCAGTATATTCAGACAGTGAATCCTGAAACTGGCAAATTGAACAGTAGAAAAGAATAGATTATGAATTAATTGTTGCAAGAACTGCACCAGAAGCCAAAACAAGATTTAATTTTTGCAGTTTAAAAAAAAAAAAATTGTATTATACAGATGTCCTGGGTTGTGGGGGCAAACAGAGTTGTTTGCCCCCACACTCTCCAGCTCCTCTCTCAGCAGCCAAATAAGGTGGTCTTTGGAAAAGAAATCATTCTTCTGTTTGATGCACATAATGAGAATTATGGCTCATGAAATAACATTTTTTCTAGGAGAAATTTTTCATTCCCTTAGAAACTTCTTGTGCTCTTCTGACAAGCAGCTGGTATTGGCCACTGTCTGAATCAAGACACTGGACTAGATGGACACTATAATTATCTTCTGTAATTATTACCATTCCATAAGACATGACTCCTAAAGTGAATTTTTTTTTTATGCTTGCTATCTCCCATGTTGACTGCATTAATCAAGCAATGTACAATTTTTAAGGGTTACTCATGAAATCTCACACTCTGAGAGATTCAAGAGTGTGTTTACAGTGTTCCTATCATGCCTGCTCACAGCAGTAATAAATAATCTCCATACCGCATCAAGCCATTGATCAGACCTAGGCATTAACCAGGGAAATACCATTTGTTGATAAGAGGTGCTGCCACAAGTTTCCTTTATTTCTAGTTATGTTTCCTAACTCCTAACCATGAACATTATTTTCAGGAGGAGGACAGACAAGGAGTACTAAAATGTAGGAAAGTTTACTTCGATGCTGACAGAGTACTGTGACAGGCTGCCCAGGGAGGCTGTGGAGTCCCTTCCTCTGGAGATGTTCAAAACCCACTCTGACTTTTTTCTGCAACCTGCTCTAGGTAAAGCTGGTTTAGCAGGGGGTTGGACTAAGTCACATGCTGAGGTCCTGTCCAATCCCATCCGTTCTGTGATTCTGTGAGTTAAACCAAGTATTTCAAGGACTCTTTAATTCTGGAAACAATTTTATTAGTAAAAAATTCATTCCTTCAATTGGATTTAGAATACAATCAGGCATCTGTTATAAAAATGTTCATATATATGTATTTACCTACTGGACATACCTTGGCTGACCTAGTGATGGCCCCGATCTCTGAATAAAGATCAGTGCTGTCTGGGAACTTTTCTACCACCATAGTGCAGACATGGTGCAGGAGGGACTGTTTGTGCACTGTGTCCTTGACTTCTGGAACCTTCTCGAGGTAGCTTAACTCAAAAGCTTTGGCCTGCAAAGGGAAAAAAAAAAGGAAGAAATTAAAAATAAAAATGTTTACTCCTTCCCACGCAGATTAGTAGACAAAAATGATGACCAATAAGGGGCAGAGGGGAAAGAAGAGGAATCCAACAGGAGAGGAAACTTATTGCTTTTATTAATTTTTAACTTGCTGAAGACTGGGCCTAAAATCAGTCCGTCTGCAGTGAAATGACCCACGACACAGTTCTCACACTTTGAATGCAAAGCATCAACACTACACTTCAGGGAGTTACACTAGAAGAGTGCTTAGCTCCACATTTCCTTCAGATTAAGATTATGCTGAAAAGAGGCAACAAACAACACAGAACACCCTAACACACAATAAAAGCACGTTCTATTCCCTAAATTACTTTTCTGGTACAACATAAATAGTAGGTTGCAATTTTCACAAGGGTTTTGACTTCTGTTTTTTGAAGGAAAAAGCTGCAGGGGAAATGCTTGGACATCAGGCTTACGTTGGTTCCATTCAGAAAGTTCCCAATGGCTAGTAGAGTAGAAAGGATAAATCCCAAAGTTTTATTGTGCTCCAGTTGGTCCATTCCCTCCTTCAGATCTAGCAGTGGTTCTGCAACTTCCTACCATAAGAACAGAAACAAGAAAGTGAAGGTTAGCTTTTAATTCTATGGTTTAGATTAATTACTGCAAAAAGTTCCTGAACTGGCGTCTTGCAGAGTCTAAACTGGCCATGTGTGCTGGCTTTCTTCCATGTTCCAGCTAATAAATCACATGCAAGGACAGCAAAAAAAGTACATAAAATATTTTCCTACCATTGTTCCTTTATGTATGTAATTGCTTTAGTTGTCCTGGGGACTATCCTGTGACTCCAAACAGGAGAATGCTGATGCCTTTCAATTAAATGCATGAACATACTCAAGCCCCAACTGATAAAAAAGCTTCTTAAAAGTATTTTTTCTAATCTTTGAACAACAAATGGAAAAAAAGTTAGAAACCTTACTGACTTAACACTTGTAGCTTAACCCTACAGCTTTCTTCAAATGATGGCCACTTCTGTGTTTTAGATATGGTTTTGTGCTTGTGAGAATTTAAAACTGAAAAAACCCCAAACTTCTGTAAACATCAAACTGTATAAATAGTCTCATTTTAATCTTTTAATTTAATGCATCTTCCATTCACACATGTTATCTAAGTATAGATATGCATGGTAGTAAGGCTTGAAATCATAAATTCTGTTCCATTACCTCAGGAAGTGAGCTACACCAGAGAGTTCAAAGGAAGAGAGTGAGGGTAATTGAGTTGACAGAACTTATTTCTGTCTCTGTCTCTGTGTGAGGCCCAGTGTTATTTATTTTGTATGCACAGTAACAGTTCACAATGTTTCTATCTTCAAATGCCATTCTAAGCATCCATGAGCAGCATTCTTTTCACAGAATCATAGAATGGTTTGTGTTGGAAAAGACCTGAACATCATGTAGTTCCAACCCCTGTGCCATGGGAGGGAGACTTTTTTTTCCCAATTTCCCAAATTGTTATACTCTTTATGAGCAAAGAAGCCAAAATTAAGCTGCTATTTTAGACCAAGAGGCAAAATAACTGAGAACTTGACTTTCTTGGAGACATACAATGAATGGTTCCTTCAATAACTGTAATGATATTTTACCATAAAAGATGAAAAACATTTCTAGTCACTACAGAACAATCTGTCTCTTGAAAAGAATATGGCAAATTCAAGACAAATTAAGAGATAAGACAGTTAGCTAAGTAGTTTAGACATCAGAGGAGAGGTGCTACATAATCCAAGACTTTATCAAAGTGAATTAAAATGAAACTGCTGCACAGTATTCTTTGAATTGCTTTAAAGTTAGAGTTGATTTAGTTTGTTTTGTTGCATTATGGGATGACTCAAACTGCTCTGAATCTGTGGTAAACATGGGCTTCTGACCTATTTCATTTAGACCAATTTTCAAAAAAAGCATTCCTAAAAGAGTAATTTAAAACATTCTCCAGGTGAATAAAATGATGGCATAGGAGGCTTCCAAACCAGGCCAAACCGAGCTTTTCATTTAGCTATTTAGACAAGTTATTTGAGCTTAGACTTTCTTGCATATAGTACACATTTATAATTACTCTTTATTTCTTATTTTATTGTAGGATTAAAAAAACAATAAAAGAGTGTGAAAGATACTGAACAATGAGACAAATTTCTGATTTTTTTTTCAAATTTACTCACTCTTGCTTCCTGTAAAACTCACCTTCTACATAAAGAGGGCAGATAGATAAGGCAGAGCTACCTCATATCCTTAGATACCACATTTTTTATTTTTCAGCTAAAAATTAGGTTTTAATGGATTTTGAGGATTCGTCCAGAACTTCTGTCTGAAAGACACCTCATAATGCCTGATAAATGTTTGATGCACATGTACAAATGAACTCAACTCATTGTACTTTTCTCATTTCTACACATGCTTATATTAATTTTGTGATATTTTAAGTTGTCAGCAAAAAGGATATATTTGTCTGCAGTGATCTTAATAAAAAAAAAAAATCAAAGTTTCTATTCCTTTTTTTAAGACCTTTAAAGTCCCTTTGAGATAATAAAATTTGACAATATCTGCATCATAAGTAGTTCCATATGAGGAATGAGTAGCAACACAGTGCAGTATTTTTAACCTCTTTTGTCTCTGCATTTAAACTAGGATACCAAAAGAAAGGTGAGAGAAATGACTGTTCCACTAACGACCTTTGGTAAGCATTTAAGTTTACATTTCAAAGCAGCATACATATTACCAAGTAAATAATTTGGAAAGGGTTCTTTCTTTTTTTTAATTTTCTATAGAGAGCAAAGAGTGAGTATGTATTCACCCAGTTCAGCCCCTCACAGTCTGGGGATGCTCTCTACAAATGTACCCTGACTTGGTTTAGTTAATTAAATTCAAGCTAAGAAAGATGATTTCTCTTATTATGCCTGAAAAGCTTTTCATGAACATAAATAATGTATCATTTAACCCATTTCTTGAACAATTCATGTTCTTTTCTTTCAGGTTATCAGAGATGAAACTATGACCTACTTAGGCAGAACACTGTTATTGGCAGGTTATCAGAAGAGTCTCATGTATGAGAACCCTGGTCTTACCAATAACTCAGCTATTTCACACTGTTGGTAACAGGGACCATCTAAAACTTCCAGCCTTGTGGAAATAATAGTACTCATATCTTACATAAAATATATGTGTGACTAGGTAAATAATATGAGTGCATTCTGAACTGCTATGAATTTTCCTTATTACAAAATAACATTTAAAA
Source organism: Phainopepla nitens (assembly GCA_013400175.1). Lineage (NCBI taxonomy): Eukaryota > Metazoa > Chordata > Aves > Passeriformes > Bombycillidae > Phainopepla > Phainopepla nitens. Next base: position 1,506,936 of record VXBQ01004622.1, on the reverse strand, counting down.
AGAGAAGATTGAGCAAATCCTGGACTAAAAAAAAAAAAAGGCAAAAGCTGTGGAGTTAGGTGATTTTGAGACCGAAGTTTCATGAAGGGTCTGCCCTTTTGCAGACTGATCTTCTGCAAAAACATAGACTCAAGAACAGAAGAATGCTAGCAGCTCAAGGGTCTCTTTTATCATCATAATCGCCAATGCAAATTACTTCATTTTTTAAAACTGAATATCACAGTATCTAATTTTGGTCTAAATTACACGTACGTTTACTGGTTACTTGGAACTTAAACTCTGACCTTAACCTTTTGTTACTGGAGACACCCCAGGTGCTCACTGTCCATTGCACCCCTGATGTCTGATCCTGTTTCTTTGTCCTCACCCAAGACCCCAGCTATCTGCCCTATCTGTGCTTGTCTGCTAGGCTTCTCACGTGCTCCTCATACTTTATCAGTTATCACATCTTACTTCCTCTGCCATTTTATGGTAAGTACTGTGAGTAGTCCTATCTACCTTCAAACAGGGATAAAGATGTTGGCTTTGTCTTCGCTACAGCTGTTGCTTCTTTGAGCAATTTAAGCATTTGAGGCTTTTTGTGTACTAGCATCCATTCTACATGGATTTTACCTGGCAATAAATTAACTAACTTTGTGGCAAAAGGAAAAACTCTTAGAATTTCTTTAGCTGTTAGCAGTGCTTCAAATGTTGCTTTTTGATTGAGAGGACAATAGAAATTCTAGATATATGAAGAGATTAACAGCTACAGCTAACTCAGCTTACATGAAAGGTACAATTTAGCCATGTGGTAACTTCAAAGCAGAATAAATAGCTGTACCAGAATGAAAACAAAACCAAACCAAACAACAACCAAAAAAAAAAACCACCCAAAAAAACCCCCAACAAACCAAAACAAACCAACCAACCAACTAACCAAAAAAACCCTACCCACCCCCCCCACAACAAACAAACAAACAAACAAACAAACAAAAAACCGGCAAAAAGTATTCATGCCTGATACAAGTATTTTGCTATACAAGTCAGACATGTAAATGGCTAATACTAAAACATTCCAATTAAAAATCCTGGGTATTTGGGTGATTGCATGTCCTAACATCTAAGAAAATTAAGTAAAAGTTGAGTAATCTTCAGAGTATCACCTGCAAATCAATCCACTGTTGCACAACTCATTAAATAGGGAAACATAAGGCATTTTCACAAGCATGCCCCAGTTTTTCAAATCCCTATCACACAGTTATAATGGTTTTTCAGTACATACCTATGTGCACAGATACATACAAAACTAGTATGTAGAGGAGAGAGCTGCTTTAATGGCAATGCCAGGGATATGTACCAGAAGTGCAGCCAAAAGGAAGCTCCTGGGCAGAGATTCCTGAAAGACCTTGGAAAGGCAGCAAGTACCTGAAATCCCTTACATAGTTTCATTCTGTTTCATCTATGCACCAGAATTTTACCCTCTTTTTGAAAACTTTTGCCCATGACGCATTATTCTTGAGAGTCATCCCAATTATTGAATGTTCTTTGACTGAATGTCATCTGTGGAGAAGGTGACAACAACTGCATGTGACTGAACTGAACTGTCTTATCTTCTGTTTAGAATTTTCAGAGCTACAAACAAAAAACCCTTAATGTATGGTGTTTTCCTTAGTTCAAATGGATGTAAGACCAATATTTTCGTGATATAAGACTGAATACCGTAGTCCTCGCTCAGTCTTTACCAAAGAAAAATTCTCATTGCTCTAAAGTAAGTATTTCCTGAATAACAACATCTGGAGAAGATGTGGCAGAGATTTAGCCCTTTTCTTTGTTTCAATATCATTAGTGACTAATTAAAGGAAGGAAGACATAATCTCTTAATTTTCTTTTATAGAAGGAAGAGATTATGAAGGATCAGTTTAGCTGTTTCCTGGTTGGCCACTGAAACAAAAGCGGCCCATTTACCATTTCCTCAAACTGTCCATATAATACCAAGGTCAGGGAGAGATTAAGCAAAGCCTCGGAAGAGTCTCCACCCATCCCTGTGCTTTCCCTCACCTTTTCCACTATCTCGTAGTCCATCTTGAAAGCCCAGAGCTGGAGCCTGGCAGAGAGTTCGCTGATGGAGGAGAGGGTGAGAAGGAACTGCTCAGCGCTGCCCAGGGGGACATCGGGATTCGCCAGCTGCGCCTCCTGGATCTTCTGCTTTTCCTCCTCTGTTGGGATCATGGTCAGGATTTTCTGTACAGGGAACCAAAAGGCACGCATCAGCGGTGGGGCTGAGAGGAGGAGTGTGAGGGCTGGTTGCTGGGTGACCTCACAGCAGCCACAGTAGAAGTCCTCAATTCCTGGGCTGTTAAATTAGGGCAGCATAGCAGTAACCAAGAACTAATCCACTGCACAAGGAAGCAAAACAAGGACTGCTATCTCACACACCCGCAGTTTGTTTAAAATAGTATCTGGATTAAAATGCCTTTTTATTTTTTTGAAATCTGTATTCAGTAGATATGGCTAATCACAGGATGAAACACTAAAGGAGATTAAATTGGTTAGGACTTATCGACTTTCGTAGGTTTAAGTCAGAACTTAATATCTTTTTGTAAATTACATATGGAAGTAAGGATAGAAGGAGAAGAGTTTTGTGGCTTGTGATTTACAGCAAGTTAGGCCAGATTTTAAGGTCTCTTTTAGCCCCAGTATATACAAATCTTCTAGCACACTTGTAAGTATACAGGAATAACTTGAAGACTCCTGTCCCTTGCTGTTTCCATTATTTCTTACTTTTTGTTCAGTGTGTTTTGTTTTTTTTTAATGGAACATGGAAACTACTGCAGCTTACTAGGTCACTTCTAAAGATTTCACCCTGACAACTTCCGAAAGAACACACATTAAATTTAAAGCTGAATTATGCATTGCATAACGTATGGCCTTTTTTCTTTTTATCTGAAAAAGGATCTCAATATTTTCAGTTTATGCTGTCAGTGTGGCTCAAAATATTTAAATTTTCCCTTTAATTCATGGATTTGACAGGCTTGTTTAAACGGGGCAGCTTTCCTTCTGAAAGCATTGCTCTCTAAGGTATTGCTTCTTAATCAGTTTTTAACACAATAAATGCACTTCAAAATAAAAAAGAAAAGCAAAACAACATAAAGGCATCAGATAAGTTGAGGTCTCTACCCTACTGATCAATGCCTCCTTAAAGCAAAGCAGATTTTTTAACACAACTTATGTTTATTCATCTCAGGAATGACATGTTTTTGCTGTAGCCGTCTATAATGATAGAGGCTGTTTTGAAGGGGAGGAGAGAATAATAAAAATACAGCCAAAGAGCTATCAGACCTGCCAATCCAAACTACAGCCTTGTTCCAACACTGGACATAGCCAATTCATCAAAGCAGCACAACTGCCCCCTTCCAGTACGGACGGTTCTCCCAGCTGCTTGTACAGCACCGGAGCTAAGTGTGGATGGAGAACAAGGGACTTTTCCTGCTCAATCAGGCAAAGAGCAAGAGTTAGGCAAGCAAATAATGTTCAATTTGTTGAACTGGAGCTTATTTAATTTCAGCCACAGCATTTGTATTGTCCATTTTCTTCAGCTGACTTCCATGAACATGAATAAAGAAGCATTTTTTTTCTGTTAATGCTGCCTCTCTCTCTTGCTCTTTGTTGTTATAAACAACTACGACAAGAAAAAAAGCCTCCTTGCCTGGACACTCAAGATTCTACCTTAATAAATTAATATTAAAAAAAAAAAAAAAAAAAAAGGGAGGAAAATCTCTCAACACACTCAAGCGCTTTTTCTTAGCCTGAAAAAGACTGCTTGGAAAATATTCTGATGTACACATGTTCCAACTGACAGCATTTGTGTACTGATTTCAAGATGTGCCACCCACCCATCCATCCATCCATCCATGCTGAAATCTGTAACTTGGGTCATACCTAACATAAAACTAGATTTATAAGCAGCTGCTTCATGGTCTCAGTGCTGAACCAATACTCATCTAAAATAGTCTGGAAAAAAAAAAAAACAGACTGAGCCTGAAACTCATAAAGAAAGGTGTTTTGCAGTGTCCCTTGAAGGAGTCAGGCATCTTAGTGCCTACTCCGCTCTTCCACAACGAGAGGAAGCCAACACTCCCTCAGCTGAGACAGGGCAGCTTGCAAATAGGATCATATTGAACATCCATACATTGAGAGTTTAGCAGTAGCCATGTGATAGATGTAAAAATGCTTCTGATGCATTTTTGAAGGCTAACACTGCAACAGTATTCTCAATTTCCTCCTGCAAATAACTAGGACTTCTGGCAGCTACCCAGGGATCCCACAAGTATTTTGTGGTGGGGCAATGCCTTCACTCCAGATTTTGCACTGCTTTGGGGCATTTTAAAGAGAGCAAAGAAACAACAAGCTTTATTTCCAAAGGGACTCTCCTCCTCCTTGAGCTTTATATAAACACAAGATAGATGGAGCTGACAAAAAGCATTCAAGTCCAAGTTCTGCAAGGCTGCTGTGCTGCATACTGTACTATGTGAAACAGAGGATGCCAAGCAAAAGAGCCTGTGCTTGTGGTGACAGCTGCTGAGGATCAGCCCTGCTGCTGAAAGCCATGTCTTGGTGGGACCAGAGCTGCTGGCAGGTCTCACACCTTGCAGGGTGCAAGTGCCCCCATAATAACAACCTATACCAGCACTCCTGATCTGATTGGACAAATGATTCTGCTCCTGCTGGTCATCATCCTTGGTATGCCCCTGAGCAAGCAGTGAAATGCTCCTCCTCATGATTTCCACTCTATGACTAATGTGAGTCATTTGTTCAGTGCTGGAAACTGATGAGTACACCACCTGCCACTTTATTATTATTTGAGTTTTTATTTCTATTATTTTTTGAAAAAAACCCAAAACTAACAGTAAAAGTAGCATAAAATCACAGCAGGGCAGAAAGTTACTGGCACCTGATGTGACCATTAAATCACAAATAGCTTAGAGTACAATCATTAGTTCACATTGCTCTTCCCAGTACACAGAATCCCAGAGTGGGTTAAGTTGGAAGGGACCACAGTGGGACTACTAATCCAAGCTCCCTGCTCAAGCAGGGCCATCCCAGAGCACATGGCACAGGATTGCCACCAGATGGTTTGTGAATATGTTCAGCTAGGGAGACTCCACACTCTCTCTGAGCACCCTGTTCCAGTGCTCGGTCACCTGCACAGTAAATAAGTTATTTCTTATATTCAGGTGGAACTTTCTGTGCATGAATTTCTGCCCGCTGCCTCTTGTGCTATTGCTGGGAACCACTGAGAAGGGCCTGGGTGCATCTTCTTGACACCTTCCCTTCAGATACTTAAGTACATTGATACTCTCAGTTTGCTCTTCTTCAGGCTGGACAGGCCCAGCTCCCTTGGTCTTTTCTGGTAATTGAGGAGGTGTCAGCAACTTTCAGACCAATTAAAGAAGAATTGATTGTTAACAAACCCTATGCTCATATTCTCTAGTACATGTGACACATATATTTCACCTCCATGCATTCTCACATGACTGTTTGCGCCAGAGTCTATGTTTTAGGAAAACCAGTGCACAAATAATGCAGGAAAATAAGCAATTTTTACATGAGATGATGGACCCCAACTATTCTGCTGCTGGACTCAGCCACTTGCTTGAACTTTCAGCAAAGGGATCAAACTGCTTATTTCCTGGACTCTGCCATCCTAAGGTATAATCTCCAAAATTTCCTAAGAGGGAAGAATTACAAAAGCAATATGGGGCTGAGGGTCATGGGCCTCAGTGTAAGATGCAAGGAAGCACCTAAGCAGTGATGGCGAATAGCCCGGAGCCTCTGAGGAAATGAGGTGCTTAAGTTTTCTCTTTCATGAGATACTGGGGCTTCTCGGTGATGATAAGGTTGCAGGGGTGTCTCATCTTCTGTGTTTGGTTTCACCTGATCTTACCAGGTGAACAGCAGCCTGAAAAAAATTAGTAACACAAGTATCTGTTTGTTGTTGTTATGTCCAAAGTTTTCTGTGGCTTGAGGACCACAAATACGTAAGGTGCATGACCAAATACATGATAGTGGTTATTTCACCAGGTATTTGACAGGCCTCAGAAAACAATCCAACTCCTGAAAGGCTCTCTCACATTTCAGCTTCCCAGGCAGCTGTTAACAAGACCTGCCTGCACTAATTTTATTACAGCTCTTCCAAAAATGATCCAATTCGGAGAAGGAACTACATCTAAAATGCTGATGACCATCCCTATAAATCAGGAACTGACACTGCTGCTTCAGTCAGACCACTCCTCTTCCTCAGCTCTCTACAGAAATACATGAACATGTCATTGCTGGTCACAGAAACTGCAGATGATGCTTTGGTTTGCTGCAAGGACAGAAAGTGTGGCATTTTTTCTTTAAATAAAGTCTAAAACAGATTAGGGCAGTGATATGCTGACTGTGGGTGTCTGGCCAGCAAGGCACCACTGAGGCCATTCTATCTTCTGTCTAGACTTGTGAAAAAAGGTGTTCTTTCAGGTTACATGAGCTAGTATCATTCAAAGCATCCCATCACATTCTTACAAAGCATTAGCTAAACAAATTGGAAACTGCAAATATTGATGTGCCATGTCAATGATCAGAATAAAAATGTAAATATCTTACTTGTTTCCAAAAATCAAATTTAGATTTTTGTTTATGCATGCCACCATCTAACTTTTTAACATCAAGCTCTCACTTCTTACCACTTTTTATATCTCAGGGCTATCTAGCCCTCCAGACACCAATACTTCAAATTATTTATTATGGTTATGCAGGGTGTAGCACACCTGGGTATGGAGGGTACAGCACACCTGGAGAGATATTTACATTTACTAAAAGCTGTACCTACTAATGCAACCAACATTGTGTAGCATCACAAAGCCATATTGTAAAGCAGAAAACAAACCATTCTTATTTCCTCACAGCATTACCCTAATTTTAGTCTGCTAAATTAACCATAGTCTTTGGTATTATTTGATTTTGGTCCACATTTCCTTACTGAGCAGCCCTTTATAGAAGGATCCACTCATTTCCTTTGCTACAGACAAGCACCAAGGACTGGTTTGTTGACTCCATTCTTGCAGTTGCCTTGATACATAAAGATTAGGCACCAAGATTTTAAGCTTGCCTCTTTTGCTTAACTCACAGCAAGATCTCATCCATGCTAAGGAGGTCGTTCTTTATTCTGCCGTGAGCTCCAAGTTGTTTGAACACAATGAATGCCAAGCTTTCAAAGAAAGGAAAACCACCTCACTTTGGCAAATACAAGATGGCAATTTTTTTTTTTTTAGCTGGTAGCTGGATTGGCTCATGCTTGCAAACACACAATGTGCATTCCTCTGAAAATACGTCTTAAACAGGGCCTGCTTTGCATACTAAGAGGACGACATCTGCCTTTCTTGTGCCATGGCTCCACTTTCTGCCTTTTTTCCCAGCTCAGGGGTACCTAACTGCTTTAAGACCTAAAAATACGCAACATACTTAGGAATAGAGGGCTTTAAAATAACTAGAGTATTTTTTCCACTTAGTTATATACTTAAAGTTAAAAAGTAAAGTATGGATTACTAACAAGAGTTCAATGTCAAAAGCAAAGCAGCATCCAGCAGGATGTAGGAGAGTGGAGAAGGCCCTACTGGTCAATTGATGGATTTGATGATGAATTGGGCTTTCATGAACCGGGGCCTGAAGCCCATTGCACCCGTCCCTTGTTGCTAGCACTACTGCCAGCACTGCTTTAGTCCACTGTCCTTAAAGGAATCACTAAGGTCAGGTTTGAGGTACCATTTAATCCACGCTGGTGCAGAACTAAAGCCACATGACAGTGACAATGCTCACATGACAGTGACAATGCTCCTCAGCAAAGGACACAGCACAGAGCTCACTGTCAAGGCAAAGGATGGTTCAGGTGGCTTTTTACACTGTTGGTACTCTGCTCTCTGTTGGATCTGACAAAAGCTGAAGATGATCCTAAATTACAACTTCTCTAAAATTTTAGCAGTGAGTGTTATGTTGTCACCACACACATCTCTTTTCCTGCTCTCTTTACAGCTCTCTTCTGCTTACTGGATATGATATCTCTTCTAGACAATTATTGTGCAGAAAGCCTTTTGAGTATCCACTGTGGTACAATTTTTTTTTAGGCAAATTGCCTAATTTTTTTTCCATACCAGTCCTGCCTCAATCAACCCATAGATAAGTTATCAATTGCATTATATAGCAAATTGCTGTATTATCTGTGGGTTTTTTAATACATGAAGCTGATTCTTTTACTATTACTGATTAATTCAAAGTGGCTACCAATTATTTCCTTATATTTAAATACAACCTCTCTTCCGTCTATGCTAACTTTAGGGCTAAAGCCAATGAATAGACAGATAAAGAGAAGAGACACAGGAAACAAACTTTGTCTACATTGTAGACCAAAGGGGCAGTACGGAAAACTGAGGCAGGGATCTGCTGAAAACAGTGGGACTCACAAAAATGCAATTTTGTATCAACCTGTGTGCTACCTGGCCAATTCTGCATAGCTCAATCCAGCCCTCTCCATCACTATAAAGGTCTGGCTCTGTAACATGCTCTAAGAAAAAATATATAATTTGGGATTGAAAAGGAAATCTGAATTCACTGTAGAGAGTTTTACCTGATAAGAAGTAAAAAAATATATATATAATTGAGGAAAAAAACCTCTTTTCTCCTTGGACATTATCCTTCCCAACCAATCAAGACTTCATTCCTCAGAGTGCAAAGTAAATGGGCTCTTCTGCACCTATCCTTTGTCTTGATTTCAAATACCTGAATGATCACATTAGGATTACTTACATCCTTAGCTTCAAGCTGGGGGGACAGACCTCAGAGACCTTTTCTTTAGCACTGGTCAAGTATATTAACAGTGTACAACTTCCTGGTTTCTTGAATTCTTCAATCTGAAATCCACCTTCATATATATTTTAAATGAAATTATGGGTTCCTGGCAGCTAATGGAAAGGCCACCCAAAGGAGGGTGTGGTGGTACAGAGCACAGCTGTGGACACCACAACAGGTGGTTGGCAGATGGACAGCCCAGAGATAAATGGTGGCAGTGGAAAGGGTGGGCTGTGCAGAGCACCTGAGGCCAGAGAAGGACACAGCTCTAAGGAGATGACACACAGAAGTTAATGAAGACTTGTCCTCCTTTGTCAGCCATCTTATGTTGGACTTTGTCTGGAAACACTGCCTACAGCACTGAGATCTAACTGGCTGTGAGCTGGGCTTGGCTGGAGGGGCACATCTCTCCAACATTTTAAAGCTTAGTACTGCAGACAGCAGTGGTGGGTACATGGGCTGGGCCACGAAAAATTACTGGTTTTAGAGTGATCTGTCACCTTCATAATACAAGTAAAATATGCATATAGCAGAAAGTAATACAGCTTGGGGAAGAAATTATATTCTAGTAGGGATAAATCAGGCCTTGCCTTCTAGCTAGAAGGATCTTTTGCCTTAAGCATTTCTTTTGCATGCAGCTGTTGGCAACACCATTTTCATTCCAGGAAGCTTTCCTCATTTTCTTTTGTAGTCAGCAAGGTGAAGGTGGAAAGGGGGAGATCACGAAACACGGTGCCAAACCACTAAAAGGTGACTGTATAATATATGACCTCTGATAGCCACTGGTTGAGATTTCTAGTTGCGCAGATTACTCTTATTAGATGATATAGGCTTATTGAAAGAAAAAAAATTGAAATATGACCATAATGAAAAAAACAGTGGAGCCACAGTCTGCTTTTACACTTCATAGAAGAAAAATGTTTTGATAAAAAAAATAATAAACAGAACTCATCTTGGATCTTGGTAAGAATATCTGCAAAGTCAAACATGTAGTGGTAAAAATTACATCATCTGTAATCTTTATACCAACTGCTTTTCTTCAAACAACAGTAACACAGCAATGCTATTCTGGGCAGAACTAGTCGCTGTATTTGTTTTCCATTAGATATACAATCTAGAATGACTCCAAAAGCTAGCTGGGCATAAAATTTATTAAACTCTGTACCAGTTGCATCAGCCCTAGTAACTCACTGCCTATTTTTGCTGCTCACAATATTTCAGTCAAACTTCAGATAATACTCTGAAAAACCTGACAGGAATTAACACCATTGCTGCTAAACAAAGCAGATAATCCACGATGACTGAGCATGCCCAGCCTCATGATACTTCCGGCTTCTGAGCCCATGGCACTGGTTTTACAAATTTCAACACTCAGACATGACATAATACACCCCCTTCTCCTTCTTCCATGACCAGTCTGGCCTGTATCATATGCAGCATGGGGGAAAAAAAATACTGAAAATGCAGACTTGAAGACATCAACTGTTCTTTCTTACCTCTATTCCTTCCTTGTTTAAGGCATATTCATCAAAGTTCAAAATAGCAGTCTTGATGGTACGGGGAGGGGGCAACACAGTCAAGCCAATATTAATGGCGTTGCTTCGCTTTGAGTCCAGCACAATGATCTCCTGTCGCTTCCCATCTGCAGCAGTTTTCTTGGGAAAGAAGAGAACAAGGTCATTATTCCTCTGATCTGTTTTAAAAAGGAAAAGTCACTCCTTTCACTAATGACTTCCCCCACTCAAGAAAGCTGACACTGAATGTAAATCTAATTTATTTGTAGGCATCAAAACAAGCTGAATTCTTGCAGCACATCCTTATCAACATGAGCTGCAGGGATTCAATCAGAGATCTGGAAACTGCTGTGCAAAGCAGAGCTAGTGTGACACAGTCCTCAAAAGGGCAGTTTGGGGCAGAAGCCACTCTGAAACACCTGAAACTGCCTCTGCCAGTCCAGAGCTCTGCTGTACAGCAGGACTGGCCAGTACAGGCTTGATGGAGCAGCAGCTAGGCAGCCAAGGGGCTCCAGGGCTCAATTCCCTGTTGGATGCACCAATCTGGACCCTCTCTCACTTGTGTGGCTGGCTGGGAAACAGAGTAGTTCCCTCCTGCCTGCCAGCATTCTCCTGTGTTATAAATCTACCTTGGACACTGGCAAAAGAGCTGAGGTACCTTTCTGGAGGCACTGGCATGGTTTTGTGACCTCAGGCTGCCAGGGGAAAGTTATTCTACCTCGCAGCTCATGATATGTCGGTCAAGTCCTTCGTAGATGCAGAAAAATTTCAACCCTCATGCTTTTTTCAATGTTTTATTTGAGACTATCCATATCCTTGGATCTTACCTCCAGAAGAAATAATAATAAAATCACAAGAAATTGGCAACATATGCTTTAAATTCTGTTCTAAAGAAGACCCAAGGAATTTCTTTCTCTTTCTCCCCATCCTTATGGTGGCAAAATATGAACCAACCATGCAGGGTGACTCAAAATCCACTTATATGGCATAATGTAGTGTTGAATGTGGTCTTTGGTTTTGCACCTCAGCATGTCTCTCTTTCTCTCTCATCATTCCATGCTAGAAGTTGCCTCTTTGGTAATTATGTATGTTATGCTGGGTAGCTGAAAGATGAGAGGACTCTGCTCCTCATACTCAGGGCTTTTTCCTCCCTCTGCATATATGTGAACACTGTAAACATGTTTTCTGTGGTTTTTCTTCCTTTTCCCTTTTAGAGATGGGCTGAGGAATGCTGTCAAGCACAGGAGTGTAGGGAGAAGTCCTGCACGCTGATGTATCAGTCTCTCCTCCTTTGTGTATCTGGGGAAAGCCCAGGAGGACACTTACTCCTTGCGTCTCAGTCTGTGCTCAGGATAATTTTTTAGACTACTGAGCTTTGTCCTTCACTTTCTTTGGGTCTGCACCACAGCCACAGAGACACGAAATACCCCACTGCCAGGCCTATGTGCTGATTTTGAATTGGAAGTTAGTAAATATGATTTCATCAAAGCACCTCCAGCTGTGAACACCCCATAATGGGGAATGCAGCTGTACCATTAAAAAGATACCTTTTTCTGGAATAGCTCAAAACCTTGCTTGCACAAGAAGAGGTTTGTCCACCATTTTCTGCAGCCTGCCCAGCACCTGTGCGATACCACAGTCCTTTCATCATACCAGAACAACTAACGTGGTATGATGCAACTTCTGTGGGCACATGGGACTGAAGGCAGGTGCTGTTTACAGGAGTTAGGGAATACCACATGTGTATGACCTGAGAAAGTAATAAGAGGGTTGTTTTTTTAAACTTAAAAAGAAACAACAATTTTGCGGCAAACAGAATAAATTCTAGGAGAGCAAAGATAACATTTGTTTTCAATGTTTTTACATCAGTTCTGTCAGAACTGATCTCTTCTTAACAGCTTAAGGTATCCCCAAAGCCTTTCTGAGCTTTCCCTTCTTTGAGTAATAGACTCCTCTTTTTCTTGGGGAGCTACCTGAAGGATGTGAGATGCAGCTTCTCCTTTAATGCAGTAATTTTACCTCCCGAGCCACTAATCAAATTCTCAGGACCACAGTTGGTGGCCAAGACCACATTAAAACCAAACCAAGAGGGTTCACCAGAGACTGCTTCCTCCTGAGTTTGTACTGCACTAAGCCTTTTTTAAACCACCACTTTTTACCTCGTCCTTTGGAGCACAGAATTACACAAAGAATTTATGCAGAAGGGAAAAGGCGAGGGGAAAGGAGTTAAATTTAGGCTTCCCACATGTGGTATGGGTAAGTAAGCCTCAAATCTGCAGCTCTGTTTTTAGTCTCCCAAGTCTGACAAGAGAGACATATTCATTTGGGGGATGCAGGACACTCACGGCTGGGATCACTGCTATCCCTACAGTGCACACGCTCCCTAACAATGAGTTATGAAAGACAGATGAGCTCCACAGGGCATGAGTGCATGGAGGTAATTTCCAGTGCTATAACTGCATATGGGATATAAAATGTTGGGGTGAGTAACCCTTTTCGAAAACAGGGGCTGAAGAGATTTTAAATCCATTCTTGGGATGATGTCTGAGTTCCAAAGAAATCCTTTCCAAATAAATAAAAGGATAAAGAAAAGAGAAAGATTTTACTACTATGAACTTTACTACCTTACCACTAGGAAAATAATTGCTTTTTGTCTGCAATGAAATGGCACAGGTGGAAGTGTCTGACTGTTAAAATAAGCTACAACTACTAATTCTACTATAATATTTGGTGACTTCAATCTGTGCTTTATAAATTCATTAACAGCGAGTGACTTAAAATGCTTGAGGGAACAGTGAAACAGTGCACTTATTTTATATTTTAATGTGTCAGTATGAAGTGTAATCACTGAACTTCTGAATACTATATATACTATATTATAATATGTAATTACAAAAGTAATTATAAAATGCAAATATACCAGGTAGTGTAATCTGTGGAAAACAAACACTCCTGCAATGTATTAACAATCATAGTGAATTTAGACCTTTACAAGACCTAACTGGCCACATTCTTTTGCCTCTGTTGAAGACTGGGTAGTCCAGATGGATTATTTCAAACCTATTACCACTCCACAGAAAGTGATTTGTAGTCTGATGAGCACAGTCTTACACATGCCGCTTTGCTTTAATTATTGAGAAGCAGAAAAAATTAAATAACTTTTCAAGTGGTCATATAAATAAGTAATTACATTATGAGCATCAACTTAGAATTATCTCCTCCTCTAAAGTTGCAAAAATCTGCATCAGTAGTGCAGAAAAATACACCTTAATAGTGGGATGGCTTTTTAATTTTTTTAAAAAATTTTATTTCTATCTTAATTAGCAAGGATATAATACAAGAGATTTAAAATAGAATTGCTCAGCTGCCACTGACTTTTTCCAGGATATCTGTGTCTGTAATCTTTTTCAGAAATTCTGGTCCACATTTATGACTTGTCTTGGCATTTACTGAAATTGCAACAAATCCTTTCAAAAGGAATATGTGTCTAAGCATGTGTACATGAAAACAGATTCCTTCCTTTTTCTCTCCTACTAATTTTTATGTCTGTGGGCACATGATGGATCACTATATCCCACAGGGTATATACATGAATCAGCAAAAATAATACTTTCATGCAAAACCAAGTGGATGGTAAAAGGGCTAAACAACAGCATTTGATTCAGAAGTCTCTGCATGTTTTCACTTCTCTTTACAGAAAAGTAAATACTTTGAAGTGCTTTGCCAGAAAATATGCTTTGTTCAGTGGAGTGCGAAGGAAGGAAATAGTACACTGGTTTGGAGGGGATACCTGATCACTCTTTCTATTGGCAAATACAATGTAGGGTGCTCTATTCTAAAAAATTAACCATCTGCAACTAAAGGTGCCCCACTAAATAATATCAATGTGCAATATCAGTGTGGCATAAGTTTTCCTAAAATCAAGAATCCCCTCTCCCAGTCCCAGCCCCCAAAATCCTGTATTATATCCTACAATTTTAAATCCACTTTATTTTATTACAGTCTATTGTGTTTAATGAAAAACTTCTCCTGAGCCAGGAAGTAGCTGTTTATAGCTGTGTGTTGTGGAAATCACAGTGGAGGATTAGAAACTGGAGTAAAATTGGTTACAGCTGTATGAGAGAGCATAAGCACAAGATAGAGCCAAGCCCCCACTCCTTTATACACCCTGACATTGCTTTTCCTCTCATCCTTCTGGACTGTTCCTTTTCCATGAACCCACTTCCATCTCTTGCTATGAAATCTAGAGATTTGACTTTTGATTTGTTGCTCTGCACTCTCTTTTTTCAGCTGAACCAACTGAGCTGTGAGTCAGGCTTTACAATATTATAGAATAAACCTGTTTTGGACTGCAGCCATTGGACAGGAGAAACTAGACACAACGGGGAATGTGCTCTCTGGAAATAAACCAAGCAGTCTGGAAAAATCGAGAGCTATCCTAATTTGAGTGCAATCTTTGTACCAAACCTCAAGTCTTTTACAGATTCGGTGGTCTGCTTAATTATTCCCACTCTCACTTGATCTAAGGACCATCTCCTGCTCTGGAAGATTTGCTGGTGTTCACAAAAACCAGGCAGGAGTTTCAAAAGCCTGGACAGAATTCTACTACGGTACTCCTCAGTCCCCACTGTCTTCTCTGCAATGAGACAATGAGACTTCTGTGTCTGTGTTAGGGGGCAGGGTGGAAAGAGAGCCAAAAGTACAATGTCTCATGCAGAGAGCAGTTATTAGTCGCCAAGGGGAAAGCACCTAAATCATTCCTAAGACTTGCACTAATTTCAAAGAAACCTGCTCACTCATCTTCCAGCCAGAAGCCAAAAGCTGTGCCAAAGCATCAGGCAGGTTTGAGAAGCAAGTGTGAGGGAGGGAAAATGGCCAAGGGTAGTTTAGGAACATGCATGATGATTGACCAGAAAAGTAAACAAGTCATAATTCCAACAACTTAAAATTTTATCAAAATTTCATGTGAGAATAAAAGATTAGAAATCAGCCAGAGTGCTCCATTACAATGCTGGCACTTAGCACAAAACTAAATTTTGGAAATGGCAAATATGTTGTCATTCCACATTCAATTCAAGGAATTAAATATTTTATAGATCTAAGGAAATGCTCTCATTCCTTCCATCTATGAACCATCTGTGGCAGATTTGTATTTACGGGGAGAGAGATGAGGAGTAGCACGCCACGACGTCACCAGCATTCCTTCCTCAGCAGAAAAGGAATTAGAGAGAGAAATTAATCTCAACATTGGCCAGATGAACAATCAGCTGAATACATTTTTAAAGGTGCTACACTATACATTTCAGATTTGCATGCATCTGTGTCACAAAAAAATTCAGCTAAGAATGGTGATGACAGGATCTACACGAGCCATCTCTTTATGTACTTGTTGCTTGCTATTATACCTGTTGCTTGTTGTACCTGGGGACTTGCTTATAGAAATTCCAATGCTTCCACTTTGTCAAGAAGATCAAGAATGACTATTACAAAATTCTGAGTTGATAAATTGGACATGTGACACAGAGAACCTTTCCTGTGAGACATCCAGATTCCCCAGAGTAGGATCAAACAATAATATCTATAATACATAATAGATATAACAACTTTCTCTGGCTAAAGAGAACTAAAATATTCAAGGTGCTGACTGTTTTTTATATTACTATAAGACATATTTTCATACAGAGAAAACACACAAGCAATTCATATATTTTAAGAGAGATGGACATTTTTTACTATCATTTTGACTGGAAAAAAACATTGTTTCCCTGATACCAATTATGCTGCTTAGAAGAAAAAGAGTTTATGTAGCCATGAAAAACAAATGTTCAGGCTAATAACATTTTTAATGCTACTTCAAGTTCCTCCTAAATGTAACTATAAAAAGCTTCCTTTTATTGTTGATTCTAATGTTAAACAGCCATGTCACGAGCCTTTGTGAGTTTATTTTATAACAATACTAAGGAAGAGGGGAATCCTAGCTACAGAGGTATTTCCTGTGCCAGATTCTATCCTAAAATTGCCACATTGCATAAATTAAAGATTTAAGATAGGCCTGTTCACCAAGTGTAAAACAAAAACCCAACACCCCTGCAGAGTTCAGCAGTAAATGTGGTCCAGCAGGATAATTCGATCCTTCAGAACAAAGCACATGTGTAGACTCTTTGCAGCAGATCCAGTCTGATATTCTAATCTTTCCACATAATGATTAGGAAAATATTACCGAGTGAAGAACTGTCAAATACACAGATATGAATCACCACGCTGTGACCTTTTTATAAATGCAACAGAAAATATTTCAGATTCCAATATCTAGTTTGACACTCAGCTATGGACAATCTAATGTAAAATTTGTTGGTATTTGCCACCTGGAGTAATATTCACCACCTGGCAGACCTGAGACAGGAGGGCAACTTGGCACATACACCACCCTAGGCTCATGTCTAGCGGTAGGCCATGGAATATCTTCCGTCATAGGCCAAGCTAGAAACACATCCAGTAATTTCCACTAGCTTGATATAAACAACATAAATCACCTAGATCTAATTCAGAATGAATACCAATACAATAGCAGAAAAATACCGAACTGAATACAGGCTGTACCTTTGTGACAGGCAGTTCCTTGGATTTAGACTCAAAGAGATGCTCCAGTTTGGAAGTGTCCACCTTAATGGGTTCCAGTTTCGACCACAGGAATTCTCTGCAGCGTTTGTTGTTTTTACACTGCCACTCAAATGGCCGTACCTCATTCCAAAACAGACGGATGGTTTTCTTCTTCTTTATAAATGCTGGCTGACCCCTAGAAACCTGGGGTGACCCTAAACCCTGAGGAGCGCTGAACAGTGGAGGAGGAGCCAATAAATTAGCAGAGGGTGGAGGTGGAGGCGGACATCCAAACAAGGGGGGAGGCGGTGGAGGAGGCAAACCCAGAAAAGAAGGTGGAGGTGGAGGAGGGGGAACAAGGGAGTCCCCAGGACCCATATCCATGTCCAACACATCTACATCATCCTCCTCCCCCAAGTCTGTAAAATCCATGTCTTTGATTTTAAGTTCCCGAGGATTAGCCATGAGCTGATCCCAGATGTAATCAGATTCCTTCTTTGTCTGTGCTGGTGTTTTCTCAGGGACCTGTTCACTGATTTCATCTTCAGGCACTGCTGTCCCCTTAGCCAGCTCACCACTGTTAAATTTTTCTGCAAAGGCTTTCACACTGCCTTGGTTGTCCAGATTTCCAATCTCCATCTTTTTGACACTTTCATCTTTGGCCTGCTTTGTGGCCTGAAGAATGGAGATCCTGCTGGCTAGGCTAGTGAGTGACTCCTCGCTTTCCTCCGTCTCCTTCTTTTCCTCCTTCGCCTCCAGCTCCTTCTCCTCTTCATCTTTGGGCTTTTTGTTATGCGCATACAACATGTCCAGCATAAACCGCTTGTTGTTGAGGATGTTGCTGCACTGCTCATTCACACCAGCATCCTGAATGGTCTGTGACCATGGACCTGCAATCATACACACAGAGACGGGAAGAGTCAAATGAAGGAAGCTGGAGCACCAAGAACAATGTTCAACCCACCAAAAAAAAAACATTTGCGAGACGCAGGTACAACTAGTCTGAAACTGCGTAAGCAGTTACTTTGTGTGAAAATTTTGAAATAAGATACAGTGCTGATACATGGCCTGATCTTGATGGGTTGGGAGTAATTCTCAAAGAAGGAAGAGGAGTAGAGAATAACATGTATCTTGGGAAGGGTTATATAACTTTCAGGATTTGAATGTTCAGGTTTCTCCTGAAATCTGTCAGGTTTCATTTTGTACTTACTACCTCAGCTCATTTTACACAGTGCATAACTTCTCATAAACTTTGGTATTCCAGAATGGGGCTTAAATATCATGACAATGACACAAAACAGGTTATCATCATACTCTTTACCTGGCCATGTACTGGAACAATCTCAGGAAAACATTATCACATGAAAGAGACCTTCCCTGCCTGATGTCAAGGTTGACATGTGTTTACTTCTCCTCCTCCCACCCTCTGGCTAGGGAAGGGCAGCTTTCAGACCTGGCTGTTCCTCAGATCCCCCTGACTGGGTAACTGGCGTGTCTTCACAGCACAGACTATCTGAATTCCAAAGTAGGCTGTATACCCAGGGTACAGCTCTCAGGGCAATTCAGTGAGTGTAAGCATAAGCAAGATTTTAAAAGTTGTTTATAATATGAGAACTGTTACAATTTTGAACATGCTGCTCATGAACCACTGTTAACCTCTCTGTTATATGTCAGTGTTGAAAGACTATTGGCCTTCCCACATCACAATCATTTAACATTTCACTGTAATGAAGATTCATTTTTCTGACTACTGCTTTTCTCACCAATAGTATGCAAAATACCATGTTTGAGACAGCACCATAAATAACAAATTATACTGGTCAAACTGTAAAAATATATGATGTAAGTGTCTCTGTGACTCCATTTCCCTGAATTTAATACTCCTAACCAATGTGGATAATGTGTCTAAAATTATGGTGCTCCTTTTTCCAGTAGGCGTCATATAAAGTGATTAAACATGCAACAATGATAATTCTTTACACTTACTGTATTTCCTGTATGTAATTCCTTCTGTTCCCCACAGTCCTTACACATTTTATTAATGCATTTTTCATAAACTCTGCTTCTTTTATTTAATCATTTTACTTTGATTGCTAGCCTGCCTTTTTTCAGGGTCCTTGTGGTTAAAGGTTTTCTTTTATACCTTGTAGGTTGCTCTTTTTCTTAAACTCCCATTTTATCTTGGTTTCTTCACTTGTGCTCCCACCCTTTTCAATACCTTGGAGTTTTAAATATCTTTTATGGCTTCCTCTGTCAACGGAGTTGCTTTTTTACCACAACATCTAGTCTTGTGCTCTGAGAAGCTGTCCTCTTGGTGAGATCTACATCCAGGGCCCCACACTCCCCGCATCCCCTCCCTTAAAACCACACTGCATTAAAATGTAGGGCCTTGCAGCACAAAGTGTATGGACAGCAGTGACTCCTACCTCTATTTAGATCAAGCTCTAAACCATGTTTTAAAATCAGTCCAGAGGTTTTACCCCAGACAAAAGAAAGATTCTTTTTTCAGAAATTGATACAACCTACTTTCCTGCAGGTGGAATGACTGCTTCGATTATCTGCTCATTTTTCCTCAGACTTGATCCATGGATTGCTTCCTCACCAGTACTTGTCACTGGAGGCAGGCTCTTAGATTTCTCTCTGAATTAGCTTCATTAGACAACATCACTAGGCACTCTGTGCCCACAACATAGATTTTACCCAGCTGTGCCCTCACAGAGGATTTCCTGCTACTCCAAGCCTTTCTTTCAAAGATGTTCAAGATGGCTCCCAAGATCCATCCTGCAAAAGCCATATGCTCTACCCCTCTCAGTTTCACCAGATGGGATCCTCTAGTGTTTAATCCCTTTGCAAAACTACTCATCAGAATTTGCCCAGATACAATCTCTAATTTGCATTCCCCAATTCCACCCCCAACTGTCCAAGCTGATCAAAGATCAATTCTGTGAAGACTCTTGCAACCTTGGTCGTCTCTTCTGCCCTCCTCTCCACAGGTAAAGCTTTGAAATACCATTGGAGAAACAAGACTTGATGGAAGCCAAATTTGGAAGGATGGCTAATGAAGAAGCTTGCACCAAGGGTTTTATTTCTTTGTTCTCAATGCACCCGGGCAGAACCAACGGGCCATCTCATAAATGGCAAAATGCTTGTTGGGAATGTCAGAACTGCTGGAGAAAGTGCTCTTGTTTGCTTTCCAAAACTCCTCACCTCCTAGAGAACCAACAATTCACTACATGAGTCCTCCTATACAGCACTACTGAATTAATCGTTGGTCGACTGGTACTGTAGGAAAATTTTAAGATGTTGATTTTAGTAAGTGTACCTTTCTGAGCTTTTAAGAAAAGCACATAGGGACTTTAAATTAGAGTGGTAACAGGTCCCTAACAGACAAGATAAAGAGAAAAAACTTGCCACTGTTCTTTATTTGCACTTGGACTATCTTGGACTATCCCACAGTGTAGCAACATCCTTTGTCTATGATCCCTCCCCAGCCTTTCCTACAGATATATCCATCTACATTCTTTATGAGTACCATAGCATTCTAAGCAACTCAATCCTGGTGCTGACTGAAAAGAAATTAGCTCTAAAATTGAGGATGTAATTTGTGTAATGCTTCCCAGAAAAAAAAGTGACAGATTTAAACTTGAACAATTCAATCTGACAGTTTATGTGTATGAAGTAATTGTTGGGATTTAGAGTTATCTCTCTTCTTTCAGGACAGAGCAGAACTATTTCACACTGTGAAGCACATCTCGTTTTCTTATCTAGAATTTAGAAAATATAGGACAATGCATTCCATGGTTCAGACCAAAGAAAACTTGGGAATCAAATGCCCTAATTACATCACATTCCTTTACCTCCCTAGAAAAAGGGAAAAGAGTAATCAACAAAGTCAAAATCTGCCTTTTATTTCCTTCCTGCCTGGGCTGAATGACAAACTCTGGTTATCATTATCTCTCTAGGTAGAAACTTGGTACTTAAGGTGTTTCCCAGGCTGGGCATTTCCAGGCTGGTACCTGGTGGCATATTTGCCTAGAATCCCTCAGCACCATGAAACTGGTTTTCCAGACAAGGTGTATTTCATATGCCTCCTCCACAAGAGCTAAAGACGGCCACAGCCCAGACCTATCTTCAGCAGCTCCTATGTATGTCTCTGCTGTCTGAAGCCTAACCCAGACAGAAGAACTGAAGGGAGGGAATAAACATCTCAGCCCTCACTGCTCTTCCTTTTCCACTAAAATGATGACAAAAGGTATCTGGATCTTGATGATGAATCATGTCAGCACAGCCCTTTGTCTCACTGACTTACATACAGAAAACCCAAATACATTCTCCAGGCGCTAGAGATGCAAGTCTCTGCAACATGGTGACTCGGTAGTTAATATATTAATCTTATTAATCTTAGGGGAAGAAAATTATCTCAAATCAAATGAAATTTCATTTCATCAAGGCTCTACTGTCCCTCAAACATAGTAACCCCAATAAAATCTGGATGTCCAAGCAGAGAGTAGACAAGACTTGGCCATGGTGAAGAAAGTCTTAGATAGGTGCAAAGGGTTTGTTAGCTAATTAACACAGTTTTAGAGCTGCTAATTAAACTTTTTTTTCACCAGAAACCCTTCATTATTTTCATTTTTCATTTCATTTTTCATTATTGAAAAAGCTTCACTTTACCAGTTTCATTGTCACTGGTTAACTTGTCCTCTCTCTCTTCCCTCTCTAAAGTGCTGCTTGCTGAGGATATACTGGATGCAGAACAGTTGTCTTTTTCATTCACTTCCTCATTCTGCCTCTCCTTTTCACTGAGTATTGCACTTTCTTCTGGCTCTCTCTCAGGTCCTTGCTCCACCTCACTCTCTGGTCCCACCTCTGTAGCCTCTATTTCCTTGGGTGTCTCCGTTCCCTGCTTGGCCTCAGCCTCAGCCTCCTGCTCTGGTTCTGGTTCTGTCTCTGTCTCTGGTTCGGGTTCACTGGCACTCACTGGTGGAGAGAACAATGGGAGAAAGAGATTCACTTAACAATGGAGCCATCTCAGGTTCACCCCTCTAAACGAGAGCGACGTGACAGTTGTACAAGCGCCTTATGGAAAGAAAATAAAGCGCAAGTCCACGGCATGCTTAGGAACATTAGGAGCAACAGACTGATGGACGTTGTGCGACGACAGCATTGCACGTGAGAGTGGCCTGGCAAGCCCCCTCACTCGCTGTCTGGAGCCAGCCCACTGTTTTTATACATACTTCCACAGCTGCAGTGTTGGACTCACACAAGGGTTTGAACGAACCAGCAGAAAATGGGCATCTCACCTGAGCATAGACAACTCAGTGCCTAGACAGACCCAGGAAAGAAGAGATTTAAAAAAAAAAACAAAAAACAAAACAAAACAAAAAGGAGAGTGATTGTGGCTTTTGGTTGAATTTTCTTTGGGTTCTGGAAGAGCTCTTTTTTCACCTGATGAGGAACACTTCAACAAAAAAAATACAAATATTAGTTTTAATAACACACTCGAATGGCACAATCTGGAAATGGCACTGTCACACATTTGGCTGACAAAAACCATATGTTGTTTCATGCACATTTACTTCAGAATAGCCACATCAAAACTGAGCAAAGTTTCCAACTGCTTGGCATATGGCACATATTTAGTTTCCAATTGGTTGGCATATGGCATATGATGAGCTTTTTAATCAGCTGGCATACAGCAAACACTGTTGATAACATACTTGGTGTCTTATTCCCTGCTTTCCAGTAAAAATAATTCATTCACCTTTGGGGTTTTTAGCAGTAATGGTAGATTTTCACATGCAAATATTCTCTGCATGCTGCAAAGAAACTGAAAAGCATCCACACATATTCACATCAAGCAGCTCAACAGTTCTCTGAAACCTGAAATGGCCATGCAAAGAGTGGCAAAAATGGACATGCACGTTAGCTCTGCATACTTCCCAAATTCCCTCTGTACTGAATTTTGTGTTGGGTGGCTGAATTATAATGTCCAAGTCATACTTGTTTTGTTCCTCTGCTAACTATTTTTCATTACAATATTGCAAAAGAGTTTTCTGGACTTCTCATTTTCTTTAGATTGCATGAAATACAATGAGAATTTATTCAGGTACTACATGAATCTTTGAAGGGAAAAAAAAATCACACTGAAATATTGGAATGCAATACAAATATTTCAGTCCTCTAGTGAGCAGGTAAGTAGATTTATCCTAAGTAAACATAAGCCAAAATAATGAAGATCACATTTTCTCCATTGAGAGCACCAAAAGGTCTAATACTAGATATGCAAGCACCTCTGCCCATGCCTCGTTTCTCTAAATGTACCTTACCTATGACTGTATCCTGGACACTGCCTAGGAGAGAATCAAAATTACAGAGGGCTGTCAAGAAGTTGGCAGACACTGCAAATCCCAGTGATGTGTTTCTCACCACAGCTGTCAGTGTGTAGGTATAGAATGAGAACATTTTAAAGTCAAGCCAAGATTTGAATATGACTGAAATGGAAGCTTAGGAATTTTTAGGAGTTCCTGGAACTAATGTGGTACTTCAGCAAGAAAGATTCTCAGCTCGCCACGGTTCACTGGTCCATATATACAAATGTCACCAATTCATCCATGAGTAATCATAATAATTTCATATGGATTTTAAATAGTTCTCTCTAAATAAAAACAAAATCAAACTAACTTTCATGCAATAACCAAAAAGGTCAACTCCAACAGCTCAGATGGAGAAAGAAGCTGATTAAAACACGGCCAGACTCCTAACACTTATTTTCGTGTCATCATGAAGCTACACTGAAGATTCAATAGAAAAAAGTCAGGGGAGATGTAAAAAATGCTTGAGAAAATTTGAATGTTCAAAAGAATTCCAGATACTCTTCTAACAACAAATATTCCACACATACCAGAAATATGCAACAACTTAGCAAAATCTAATGCATAACAAAGAGTAAAGAGCAATATACTGACATCAGTTGCTCTTTTGAGTTCAAGGAATAACAAAATCTAAGTACTAGAACAAAGCAAGGATATGTTGACACTCATTTTAACAGCCTCTCTCTCTCTTCAGGGATAATATCAAACAATCCACCTATAACCCAGATCACTTGCAAACAGGGAGCTAAGTCCAGCAGCACTTCCCTTAAGAAGTACAAAAAATCAAATCTACCAGGAAACACTATCAAGAGAACAAAGTCAGCAAGCTACACATGTGTCCATCACTTGCATTTCCATCATGTAATCCACTGCAGTGATATTAGTGAGAACTTCTGAAGATTTTAAAAAATACAATTATCAGTGAATGCTTGATAGTGGCCTATTTGAAATGAGCTCAAACTTTCAGCTCCACATCCACTGGGTCCATTTTCATACCAGACAAAACATTAAGTGGCAACCTTACAGGTGGCAAGAGAAATAAGTAACAGACCAGGCTCTGTCCCCTGTCTTCAGACTTCTGCTGGTAGAGAGTGCAAAGACTCAGGAAAGTAAGTCTGGTCAAATCAAAAAGTATCAACAGCAAAGAAGGTGTGCCTGAGATGTTAAGAAGTGTGATACCTTTATAAGCTGATCCCTTCTAAAAAGCAATCCTAAAAACCTACAATGCAGTAGAGGGATATGGACATTTCCTTTAATACTCAACTGAAAATCAGCTTTGAAGCAGACACAAGATGCTGTATCCAGCTGATAAGAACTCAACCCTCCAGTCTTATAAGCCCTCAGAGAGAAGAAATATCCCTCTGGGCTCACATCTAATCCCCTGCCAGGCTAATTGATTAGCCAGCCACATCCTCATCTATTTTCTCTGCTTTCCACTTGGAGGTGTGAGATACATATGCTGAGCGTCTCTTGTGGATGCATGCAGTAAGCCTGAAAAGTCTGTCTGCCCAAGACCGCTTGGTTCAACTGTTCAGGCATTGCCTAAAGTCTTGGCTGTTATCTCCCTTCATCTACTCCAGCATAGGATTCCTCTTCCTCTCAATTCTGCAGGGACTCCTTATCTCTCCCCGCTCCCACTCCAATCTTTTCCTCCCATTCTCTGTGTTGGTAAGAACAGGTGCAGACTGAACTGGCTCTTTCTTTGTGCAGTCAGAAACAATGCTTTTGGGTCCTCCCACCGCAGTTCCTCCTCTGACTTTTTGCATCCTGGCTCCTTTGGCTCTACAACTGGGGCTGCATTGGCCTCATAGCACGCTCGTGCTCTGGTGCTTCCCCATCCACTGAGATGCTCTTATCAGTCATGCTTTGGGCAGCATTTGAACCCTGCTCAAATGCCACTATGTTCAGATGATCTCCTACTGTCCACAGTGTGCACTTGGATTGGCCTGCTTACTTTCTCAAGTGCTAAAAAAGTTGCTTTTAGAGAAGGATTCACCTGAAATTTCTTTGAAGATTGACTTCAGAGTTGTGTCAGTTATTGTTGCTCTTCCTTTACTGCATACTTGCACTTCACAAAATATTCTCCAATGAAATTACAAAAGAGTAAGTAGCTGCTCTGAAAAAAAAAATTAAGTTCCTTTTTGCAGTTACAGGACTGCCTTCATTTCCTCTGAATGCCATTACACAAGTTTTACAAGAGTAAGTCCTACAAGACTTGATTACTTCAGTGGAACCAATTCTTTTATATGAGAAAACACTTCAGCTCAATAAGTCGAGATTTTTATATTGGGTAACGGTACTGACACATTTCACAGTATGAGACAAAGTTCCACAGACAGAATCTGTTTCCTTCTTAATACCAGTAGATACTGGATGGCCAAAGGATATTTCAGCACAAAAGGAATAAAATAAATCTGACTTCAAAAATCCCTTATTGTTTTGCTAGTAGATGAACACTCTTTGCCTTTGACCTCAGGTTCAGAATTCTGCAGATGAATATCACACATCTGTTAACACCGTTCTTGCAGAGTCTTTAGAGAATCCTATGCACAGAACCAGGGAATTGTTTTCCTTCTGCAGTTTAATTCCTGCTTGGGAAGATGGTGAATCTCATGTTAAAAGCAACTGCTTGGGGTGCAAGTAGCCTGAGTACCATCCGTGGCTCTGTTTCAGCTTTTCTTACAACTGGCTTGAGCAAGTGAATGCTTCATTTTCTCTACCTATTAAGTGGGATTCATAACACTTCCTAAAAACAGTAAAATTGAGATTTTAATTCAGTGTGTAGCATAAGAAAGTCAAGAAATAGTATAGAGACCATGGCCCACATGTCTACATTAAGTGTCTACATTAAGCCTGTCCCCTGCTGGCAGACATTCAATAATATGGGCACTTCCAGATGGTGCGTCCTGCCCAAGTGCTCCTGACTTCCTATGACCTTTCCAATACTTTTGGTAGGTCTGAAAAAGCAGTCATTCCCCATGCCCAAATCCCACTGAAGCATGCAGATTTCAGGCCCCTGTTCGGTTTCTGTCCTGGCCATCTGCCTGCAGCTGCCCATGGCTGAAAGGCTACCCTGTCCCATCCATATATTCCCTCCTTGTGGTCCATTTGCTTCCAGGTGCTGCCCTCCAATGCCTACTAAACTGCCAGGAGTTTTAGTAGAGATGTCCTGTCTACCCACATGTTGATAGCTTTGCCATATTCTGCCTGTCTGAAGCTGCCCTGTACACCTGCTCTAAATGTATTCTCCAAATGGTTTGTGCTGCTCCATTTCACGCTGCAATTTTTTTTAATGCTTCCAGGAGAAATATGTTAAAATAATCATCACAAGAGATACTTGCTCCATACCCAGCTCTGAAATCCTAACGGTGGAAAAATCCACCTTATTTGCTCTAAAAGCAATATAGCACTAAATAAAATGGGTGTTTGGATGTTTCTGACTATCAGTATTGGAGGAAAATATCTGTGGTTTCTAAGTTCAAATGATTCCACTGAGACTCTTAAGGTTCCAAATAAGAAAACTGGGGAATATAATTGGGAAAATATATAAAACTAAATAAAATAAACTTCACCTACTTAGTATGGTGAGGACAAACATACACAGCATTCAGTATTTGTAACATTTTTCTTAAATTGCCTTGCTTTATAGCATGCTACCAGCCATAACACTCCATAAAACCAAGCAGTGCAAGTTACAAATGCATTAATCACCAATAGCATGTAGCAGGAAATCAAATAAAATAAAAATGAGTGATGGTGATAATTTGCCCTCAACATGCATTCTAGCTCCCAATGTTAATGAAACATCATGTGGTGCAAATATGAATCTGTATGGCATGTGTTGTTTTGAGGACTGAAGGAGAGGTACATGATAGAAGTGGCAGAATGACATACAAACATACACAAAAAGCATTGCTCTGTACAACAATAAATTATATGACAGCAAACCAACCGTGCAAACACTAGTTACACTTTCCTTTTTACTAATTGTCTGTGGTCTCTTTTAAGTCCTTTATGACTTGTGCTACAATTTTAGGAGTTTTTCTTGGTATTAAAAATAATCAACACACTCCCCATGCCTTCAATTCAAGACCTTTTCAGTTTGTCACATTCAGCCTGTGCTCTACTGGAAGGTTATTATAATCTTGGCATTCATCTGTTGCATTTCTTACAGAGAATCCACATATACAAAATCTGTTGGCAGGAATACTGTTTGTCTAGTATTCAGTAACTCCTCATATATAAGGGAACATGACACTAAAATTAAGACCCTCAGAATTCACTGTTTTCTAATTATTCAGTTTGAAGAGTAACAGACAATGATAGTATAAACCACAGCAACAATTAGCAGTGTATCCTATTATTGAACAGATTACATGATATCCAAATCAATACAAACAAATAGGCAATTTAGGATGGAACAATATAGGACACTTTAGTTTGGCACCTCACAGATTGTATTCCTGCACTCATGCATCAAAAATCATCACTATCCCAAGAGAAACTGTGATAAACCCAGCACTGTTTCCCCTGCCCTCTTTTTCACTCACCTTCTGAGGGCTGAGGAGTTCCACATGGGATGGAAGGGGTCTTCAGCTCTTCCTGGGACTCTGTGGATGCTGGGCTGATGCACTTGGGTACAGGTGAGGATGGAGCTGAAGGAGATCTCAGGTTCAAGGACAGCTCACTTCTGCCTCGGCTGACACTCCGACTCTTCAGCTCCTTCTCATACTCCTCTGCTGCCAACTTCTCCAAGTATTTGTATCTGAAAGTTAAATTCCAGAGGGTTTCCGTAAAAAAAAAGAAGCCTGTGGTTGATGCTTGTTTATGGATGAAACACCTGCAGGGAATGAGCTGACTTCCTGACACAAGGGGTACAGCACTGAACTGCCTGCTTGCTCAATCTGCCAGAAAGTGCACACCAAAGCAAAGACTACTGCCCTGAAAAATGTTAAATTGCTCATTACAATACAAAAGCAAAACCCAGCAGAGTTTAAGAAACTTTAGCTATAGTATTTTGTCTGCACAGTCCTTCTCCTTTTTGGAAACACTTGTCTGTCCTCCTTTTCACCCTCCTCCTTCACCTCCTCCTCTTCCTCCTCCTCCGCCTCTTCTCAGCCCTCCCTCTCACAAAACTAAAATGGGAGGGAAAAAAAAAAAAAAAAGAAAAGAAGAAGAAAAAAACCCTCTAAACCCAGAGCCCCTTAATACTGATGCAAATTGCCAAAATCTGAGACTTGCTGTAAGGAGAGGAAAATGCAGTAGATAAAAACAGATTGTCCTGAAAATAATACCAATTATAAACGTTTGGATTTACTATCTAAAGATTCTGAACCTGCTTCTATTTGCTCTGAGAGCAATACACTGGAATTCACTTTGTTCTCTCCAGAGCCTACAATGGAAAGTTTCTTTTTTTTATTCTGAAAAATTTCTCTGCCGGACTCAGACATCCAATAGCTTGTACCTGACGTCACATGTAGTTTATTCATCAAAGTCACTTTAAAAGAACAAAGATACATCTGTTTTGCATTTTAGGCAGGCAGGACTCACTAACTGTTTATTAAGACCAGCTACCAATCATATTCTTCATAGTATGCTTTATACATTTTGACCAAAATAACTTTTAAATATGTGCCTGTTCCAGATGTCTGCTAATTTTATCCACCATTATTTGCTAAGGAATAAATTCATGAATACAGCTGGATTGAGCTTTAGACTGTTTGCCTTATCCACAAGTGAGCTGTTAAACAGGTTAATCAAGACTACTGCTTATGTCCCTGAAAGACTCTGGTCATTCCCTATAACACCCTGCAGTAAACACATCTTAACAGTGAACACCTTTCCTCCCCACTTCTGCATCACTGACAGCCCAAATTAGTGTAAGAGGGTGCACTAAAAGCAGGCAAGGTAAAGAAGTCAGCCATATGTGGTAACATACATGCATAGTACATATGGTAGCCACACACGCATGCACATTTGCAAACATCCATACAGAGCACAGAAATGTGTCTTTGAAGAGCAGTCCTTGTGTTTTCAGAGGCAATTTGCCTTATTGCAAACAGCAATAATGAAGAACAAATTCATTTTCTTTTATTCCTCATGAGGTATGCACAGGCTTTGAACAAATTCTGCAAGAAAAAGAACCCCTACAGACTCTGGATGAAAATATAACAAGCTACATACTTGCATGGTTATAAAATAGGAACTGTTTACAGTTCTAACATGAAGCCAATTCTCGAGACTGAATCTTGCCTTTTCAATAGAGGGGAAAGCATTTCTCTGGCATCAGCATGATGTTTTATTACAGTTCAGGAAGCCACTCTTTCTTTGAATGTTGGTCACTTACATACAGTGCCTTCACCTCCTCACAAGCAGAGCAGATGGGACTCCAGACCCATAAAGAGCCTTTCAAATTGATCACTTGGCACAAACAGGTACAGCCCAGCTGGCTGCTGCCAAGCGGGTTTTGCGGTTTGCCAACAGACTACAAAAAAGATCTGGATGGATCCTTCTGTAATGGGGGGAGCTACAATGTTTTATTGTCCTCAGTTCTTTTTCAGGTGTTTAACATTTTCTGTAGCTGCGTGCTGCACTGCCAACCAGCAAAGCAGAGACTATCATCAAGAGGCGACTTTCCAAAATGTATCTGATTATTATACTGAAATAGAAAAGGGAACCAGAACAGCAACTCCAGTTGCAGCACATCAGCAGAACTAGTTAACAAATGGGAAACTTAATAAAGAGGTATAACTGACAAATAAAAAAATTCAAGAATCAGTTATTAATCTGATAAATTCACACTTGATAAATGACATTATTTAGGTTATTTTTTGTTTCTGACAAATATCTTAATAATGAATGGATGCCTGCCAACAGCAGATACGCCAAGGTCACGTAGACCAAAATCTGACGGAGCTGAAAGGATGAGCTACCATACTTCCACTACAGGACTGACAGATTGCCCTGTACGTGCTGCCACATTCTTTTAAATCATGGAAACCTGCAGACATCATCTCGGCTATGCTGACTCTTCTATACGGACAACGAGCCAAGAGTCCATGGCTCTCCATTTGGTATTCCTCACAAACATAACACCAGATTTATTACCTTCAAGTTGATGAAATTATAATTTTGAGTTCTCTAGGTATCTGAGTGATCCCCCAAGGGCAACTTAAAATGTTAATGTAGCAAAAAAGTCATGGGGGTGGGGAGCATTTGAACTGTACCTCACACAGGAGAGGGCTTGGGAGCTCACCTTTCTCAGTTTTATTCTTTAATTACCACTTTAAAACACCTAACCAAGCAAAGGGAAAAGGCCCCAAATCATTGAACAGCAAGAGGTGATATGGAGGAAGCATACAAATCAATTTTTAACTAGGATTTTAGGCATCTTGACTATAGGATTTTCTTACAGCCTATGCACTCTCCTAAAACAAGTTAACATGCAACTTCCTATAGGAAATAAAACTTCACTTGTGCAAAGGTGTTTGTAAAAAAGTAGTTACAGAATGCTGATGTAATGGACTACTGGTGCAAGACTTCATTTGCAGAAGTTTTCTCCATTATTTATGTGCTGTCAAAACAAATATGTCTTTCCTCTTTATGAGTAGGAACTGATAGTTTGACATCGCAGTTCAAAAGAGCCCTAAGGATAACAAAACATTACTAATGAATAGTGAAATGGGCTCAGATTGCATAGCAGTGATGGTGAACACTTCCCCAAAAATGCTCCAGTTGGCATTTTCCCTTACAGCTTGAGAGTTCTGGAGAACTCACTTCTAATTTGTTTCAAAACTTGCAGATGAGCATGCTCGCTGAAAAAAGGTTTTACTCAGCTCAAATCGGTGTATGATGCTTATGTGCATTTCAAATGCATTTAATTTCAGAAAATCCTGTAAACTATTTGTAATTGTTTTGACTGGAAGTACAATGGAAAGCCCGTCCATCTTTTCTTACTCTTAGAGATGTTAAAATAATTTTTTAATATTAGTTCTTCAGCCTCAACAGATAAAACTTCAGTCTGCAGAAACAAATTGTCTCCTGCATCATAATTTTGTGGAAAAAAAAAAAAAAACAGAACACAAATGCAACCAAAAAAAAAACCCAAGTAAAAACATAGCCACACAATGATTTCTGAGATGGCTGCTCTCTTATTTTGATAATGTAATTCCAATTCTTGACAATCCAAAAGTATCTCCAGAGAGTGGTCTCTAGAGGACCATAAAAGCAGAACTAAAGCATTCTGGATGATTTTTCATCTATTTGTACAGTAACTTGCATATTTTCTTGGTAAAAACAAGCACTCCAGGATGCAATTACTAGCAGAGTTAGTGATGAAGCTACTGAAAGGCAAAAGTCTTTAGTTGAGTATTCCTTGAAAAATATCCTTTTTATAAGCACATACCTCCCAGCCTAGCTCAGAGTTTCTAAACTTGTTCATTGTATTAAAAAAAAAGAGAAAAATAAAACCCAAACCCTCAGTCCCTTTAAATATACTACTTAAAAACACCCTAAAACAATGCCCCAATGATAAACACTGCTAAGCTTTGTAATTTACTTGCTCATGTTTAAAGAGATCAGCAAAGAAAACTTGGCTCTGAAAGATGAAAAATATGCTGAGAGTGGGTCAGAACCGTTTCCATCAGTCTGTCACTGCAGTTTTGCAATGCTTGTGACCCCAATTTCCTTTATCCTCAGTTGCCTTTTCTGATGCTCCAGAAAGCTTGGGACCCACTGGGTGAAAAAGACAGGCTTATTCAATTTATAACTCTACTAAATTTGGGCAAATTTCTGAGGCAAATGGGGTAAGCTTATTTCCCACACAAATAGATAAAAGATCATCAATCATTCTTAAGCATTCTCACTGCTCTTCATTTATTGCTGTGCTTACAGCTGGACTTCATTCTGCTCTTTAACAACTTATTTCTTATAGAAGTCTTTTGGAATAAAAGTGGTTTGTGCAAGCAGAGTTGAAAATGGAAACATACGACAGCTCCACCGTAAAGAATATAGGAAGTGCAAACAGCCAGAGGGCAGGATAGGGAAGGATGGATGCACGACATACAAACCTCTCTTCTCTTGCTTGTCTTAGTTCTTCTCTTTTGTCTAAATAATCACGGCTAGAAAGAGAATTACAGTAAATTGCAGCAGAAACCAGAAGAAGAAAGTAAGTAATAGAAGTAAAAGTACAGCAGGAGAAAACAAGGGTGGTACAAGGACACAAACTGATTGGAGACAACGAAGGCTATTGTCAAAAAAACTGTTTGCTTTTGCAAAAAATGCTGAAAAGTGTACTCTTATCCATACATACACCACCAAATACATAATTTGGAAGGTCATTAAAAGTAATTACAAAAAAAAACCAAAAAACAAACCTGCAAAAAGTGAAAAACTTGAAGCATTCTATGAAACCTGGTATCTGAAATGAGATTCAATGAACTGCACTTATGTATAGTGAGCTGGAACATGAGTGGCTATTAATCCATCCCTCATTTGCTCTGTCTCAGAATGCCCCAAGAGACTGACTGTAGCCCCTGGCAGGATAGACCGAGGCAGTGAGCAAACCTATCGGCCTTCTTTCCTTGGTGAGTTTTTTAGTTGCCACTGCTGGAAACAGGACAGCAGACTGGCTTTACTGAGAAGGACAATTCTGCATTCCAAGAGGGTGTGTGCAGCATCATAGGACAGATAACAACCTTTCACTTCCTTATTTTTCACCCGGAGTTTCAGATACTCCTTTTATGTCAGCTGCCACTCCCACAGCTCCTCAAATAACCCATATATTTAACTTTTGCCAAGTCAAGTTTGCTGGATGCTTGAGTACTATGATTTGGGACAGGCCTGCCACATCCACAAACATGGATGCAAATTTAACTCGGAGCATAGCAGAACTCAGTGAATGTCTCAATTTCATTCCTTACAATATATTTTTAATATTTAGTTGAATCTGGTAGCCAAAACTGATGAGACTTTCACCTCATCTGCTAGATTCTTTCACAGTGTAAACTGTGAGTACTAGAAAAATTTTCAGAAGTACTCCTTTTATTAATAACCCCTTTTTTCTCTATATTGTGTCATTAAATGAATTACATATCATCTATTATACCAACAGCTGTCAAATATCTGCTTGCTCTTCAAAAGTCCTTTAACAGGGAACACAAATTACTGTTTCAGGCCATCTCCATAGGCTTTGAATTCTGAACTGGTTATACTTTTACAATATTTTAAAAGTATTCCAGGAAATCCTCAGCAGGCAAATTTTAACATTACTCTTTCCCCTCTGACAACTTTCACTCTTTCCTACAGCTGAAAAATAACCACTTTATTTTCAGACA
This sequence comes from Phainopepla nitens, assembly GCA_013400175.1. Taxonomy (NCBI): domain Eukaryota; kingdom Metazoa; phylum Chordata; class Aves; order Passeriformes; family Bombycillidae; genus Phainopepla; species Phainopepla nitens. The sequence continues at coordinate 1,473,252 of VXBQ01004622.1, read as the reverse complement.
TATTGTTCTACATATGCAATGGGTACAGTAGTCCTTCTATGGAGAAAAATGTTCGTTCTGCAAAGTATTCCTTTAGTTAGCAACAGCTTATGATGCTTTGTAGCTCCTCTCCTAATCCTCCAGTTCTCCTGTCCTCCAGCTCTTTCACAACTATTGATGTTCTCCTTTAAATTATCCTCAATTTGTCAATAATAGTGCCAGAACCTAGTGCAATGTTCTTGAGGCAGAGTTGGAAAGAATGAGATAACAAATGAGTCATGATGGCAAATCTAGTACAGCTCACAAGTTTAAAGACTGAATTGCAAGTGCTATTTTTAATCAAAAATACATCTTCAGAGACTGGGTTTCTAGCCAGACTGATGATATGATAATGAAATCCCAGGAACTCTTATGAAACCGTCCATGACTGTTTGCTGTGACTTTGTCTTCCTCCTGCCAGACTGCTTAATCAACTGTGGGATGCTGCCTGTTTGTGAAGTCTAGTGGCTTTGGAGACCCTCTGCTCAAACAAAAGTTATAGCTTTTGGGTCACAAAACTCAATTCCAAAAGATGAAAACACTGGGCATTGAAAAATAATCTTAAATATGTGGCACAATCATGACATTTAGTTAATTAGTCTCTGACTCTGAAATAAAGGGATGAAAACGTATATTTTGTATTTTTTTTCCTGACTTAAGGAAACCTCTTTTATTGACAAAAAAGCTACTGTAGCCAACCTCTGCTGAAATGTGCAGATCTGTTATTCAAGCAGGTCAATCTGCCAAATGCCCTGTTGGCTTTTTTGGTCTGGGAGTTTCCTTTCTGAAAGATCATGTTGGCTGTCCATGGCAGCCTGCTGCAGCCTGATGATACCACTTAGAGGGAGAGTTTTTGGAAGAGGCTGGAAGACTGCAAACTTATTGTTTCTGTTTCAGGAGAACTTGGGCAGCTGTTGGCTGCGAAAGATCCTATTATGGTGCTCTTCCACCTTCCCTCTGCCTCTCATTTCCTTCTAAACTAGCTATCTTCTGGAGCCAGAAGAATATCAATCAACCACTCCTAAGTTAACCCTCTTTCCAAAGTCACAGAATCACAGCCTGTTTCCACTTCTTACTAAAGGGATGATTACAGTGAAAACAATCCAGCATACTAATAAACAAGCTAACATGAAACCCTGTGCCATCTTTTCCATAACTACCGATTCTAAGGCTACAAAACATTTATATTACCATTCTTTAAGTGACTACATTATGTCATCTAACTACTAAAAATAGGTTTGCTTTTCACTCCTGTCTATGAAGAAACAAATTGATTTCTTAGTGTACCCTCTTCAGACTGAAGGCAAACAATTTCAGGTATAGATTCCATATCTAAACTTGGCCCACTGCAGTCTTTGTTAGTGTCTCTGCTGGGATTTCTGCATGGACTGAAGAGGTGCAGAGGGTTTGTCTCTTACTATCCTCAGGCAGCACACCCCAGGATCCCACATCACAAAACATTTTCTCTGATGTGAAAATGCAAAGTCCTGCATTCAGCTATGACATTTGTCCGGTCAAGGTTTGAACAGTAACTTTGGTCATTACCTTCTGTCAGTTGTTGATTCCAGGATGAAGAGACACATGTTCAGAAATGCGGGAAAAAGTAGTTAAAAATCACTACCATACAGCAAGACATTTTTACTTTGCATAACTTAAAAGCAAAAAGATGTTTCAGTGCTGTCCCTTCCTCTCTTCTTGATACCTTTGTCCCACTGTTTCAGCTTCAAAATCTCACTGAGATTATGATTTGGTGAGTATATTAGCTAATAAAACCGAGTCTCTGTACATACCCAGGCAGTATAATTGGCTGCCTTTAAAAATAGCTTTCTTATTAAATGCCAAAATTCGTGATGTGTTTAATCTATCAGTTTTTAAGATACTTAGATCAAGAAAAGTATCTAAAGAGACAAACTATTCATCAATTCAATTATTTTGCAGTTGAATTTCTCAATGATTGATCAACCTATCACACATTAAAGCAAGGAACTGAGAGTAAATTTGGGTCCTACTTGAATTTGTTTCTTTCTTCACGTTCTATCCTTTGCAACCTTTCTTCTCTCTCCTGACGCCGTCTTTCTCTTTCTGCTGCCAAGGACTCCTGGTGCTGCCGAAAAGATGATGTAAGGAGACCACCCAAAGCTGGCCTGCAGAAAAGGAAGATCAGATTTCTCAGTGTCACTTTTATTGATTACACTGGCAAAAAATGAGTAGCAATCATTCAGCAAGTAACACAATCCCAACCAGCAGAATGACATGGCAATATTTATGTACGGATCTTTCAAAGCATTGGCTAAGTGTCTTCTTGCTAAACTGATTATAGATTCTGTGATGAGCTGAAGAAAAACAATTAGAGTAGGCTTCCTATATAGCCAAATTTCTGAAGTACAAATGAAGTATGTGCAAAAATTCTTCAGTCTATTTCAACTGCAATATTGTCTAAATACATTTTTAAACTTTTTAATCCTGTTAATAGAAAAGCTGAATCCTGTGAAGGATTGTTGAAATTTTAAAGAAAAAAACTGTTATGCAATGATGTTTAAAACAGAGGTGTCACAAACACCTGAAAATGTTCTATACAGAAAAGCAAAAGTAAAGGAAGATGTCCGAAGTGCCCTAGAGAATTCAAATGCTCTCTTAAGTATCAGGCATATTTTTCCTTTATCCATTAATAAGTTTGATCATCATGATTTCCCTGCTGCATGTACTGTAAAAGCAAGATGGATCTCATATTAGAACACATCAATAAAACACAAAGGGACAGTCTTCTCAAACCATTCTTGAAAACGATCAGAAATGATGGCCTCTACAGTAAAGACTTTGCAAATATAAAAAGCTACATTTACATTCACTTATAGTTTGGTGCTGACATAGATTTTTTTATTGGCTTTACTGTAAGTAGTACTTTGGGAGAGCAGGTCCTCTTATACAGCCTTCCCCCAACATGGTGGTATTGGTACCAGCAACCTCTCACATGGCAACAGAGTGACCTCAGAGTAAATGTGTCTTTCTTTCTGTCTCTTAGACAGGAAAAAATCTGTATTGTACAGGGTAGCTTTACACAGATGCACGCTGATTAAATTAGACTGATAAAATCAAAAAGATATAACTCATGTAGAGCGGTTTCTATGCATTGTTGTAACATGAGTTTTGCAATGAAAGGATTAATGAGAGAAATAGATACTGTCTTTTGTGTAAAAAGAAACTAAACTCTGCCTGCCTAGAGGAAGGTTCCTTAACCAGTAATGCAAACCTGAATAAATTTTCCTTATTTTTAAGAATTCAGACCCTTTCCCTTATTTATTTACTTGCCTATGGCTGCACAGTGTAGGCAGTTAGCATAATGGCGCCAGTTCACTAATGAAAATAGGTGCAAAAGAAGACAAAAATATCAATGCAAACCTATATTTCCCAAGTGTCTATGTCTGTACAAGCAAGAACACCACAAAACATAGCCATTTCAGCCCCACTGGCAGCAGGGCAGCATGAATATAATGTCAATAATTTCGATAAATTGAATTTCAATATGTCATATCCCACCCGCATAAACATTACATAAGATGGTATAAAACTTGATATTCTGTAAGAGTCCCTGCTGGCACTCCTCCAAAGCTACAGTATCAATGCTGGATCACACTCAAAACCATAAAAATCTCTAATATGCTTCAGCACTAAGAAAAGGGGGAAAAAAATCCTCAAACCCTGACAGTCAAGTACGTGTAGTGAATTTTCCCTTGAGTGTATTTTAAATTTATTTTAACTTTTGACCTCTTAGTGCATGTTGCAAGAGAAAGCTCTTAGCAGAAACAGTAGCACCAGTGTACTAAAATTCAAAAGCTAGAGCTCCATCCCTGCAGTAGCATGAAAAACCATGGCTGTATGGTTGGATATAACATCAGAAATTACTCTCAGAAGGAAAAAAATGAACAGTGCCTCCATGAGAAGATATATGGAAATTACCTGGGAGAGATGGTAAAAGAGGGTGCCTATCAAGTCTGTGTTTTTATCTGTTTTGTGTATTCAGCTTGATATCCCATCCTGCCCAGCTGCCATGAAGTCTGCAAACTCCATTTAGAGTCAAAGGAAGGTATGGCTTAAAAGAAGACTGAAGGAAAATTAAGGGGAAGGATGGGGTGATGCTGATAGACCAAAAGAGTGATTGTAGGTCTGCACATCATCTAGCAGGTTGGAAACCTTCAGCTCTGACTGAGCTCTTTGAGGCCCTACAATAAATGAACATCCTTATGCAGGGGATTACAGGGAAATCACATGGAGATGCCCGGCCTAGTCCTGCAGACGGGATCCTAGGCTAACTCTGGTAGTAAAATACCTCACATACTAAAACACCTTGTTTGGAGGTTTGATGTAGCATAGTGTCGCTAATATTGCTCACTGGGTTAAAATTTGCAGATATATAAAGAGCAGCATCACAGCCTATACAGAAGATCTACAGCCATGTGTCCAGAAGAAAAGCCAGTATCCAAAGAACTGAAAATGTTAGCTTGCCATCTCTTCAAAAGTAATCAAATCAACAACAATTAGTCAAAACTTGGAATTTCCGTATTTCTCACAGAATGAGCGCATACTTCAGCTGAATTACAAGCTGCAGTATAGTTTTGCACACACATACCTGGTTCAATTCCTTTGTCCCAAACACAGCCATATTGTGTACGACAGTTTGTTGCATGAAATGGTCAGTCCAAGCTGCCAGAACATACTGTACATAAAGGTCATAATTAAATACACAGGAACACGGTCAGCTGACCCCTTGTGTGACACTGACCTCCTAAAGCACAAAGAGTCAAGGTTTTGGGTCTCCAGTCACATGTAGAAAAGGGCAGGCAGAGAAAGAGCACTGCTATAGCTGAGTTAGAGCTTGCTTAGTGGTTACATCCACTCAACCGCACACATCTGCCCTCAGCGGGGCCACACCTCACACCAAATGCTGAGACCAGCTGCCTTATGAAGCCTCATAAACTCACAGCCTCACTGCTACTATCAAACATTGTAGCTCAACTGGTGTTTGGGTGCACCAATACTCTTTTTAATGTGAACTGCAACTGTAAATGCACTGTTTTACTATTTAGTAAAACTTTATTGGTAATTTTCTACATGTGCATAAACTAAACCTGGGGTAAGCAGGTTGCTTTCAGGGTCTACAGACCTCTAAAGCAGCCAGAGGAAAAGCAAGCATTAAAAGGTATTCCTCAAACATTCTAAACAATTTGAAAAGGGATTTGACAGTTTGTCAACAAAATCTGGTATGTGTTTCTCTATTTCCCTGGCAATAACACTTAAAGTAAATGTTCCCTTTCAGGGAACACATACTTGAATTGCAAATGGCAGCATGACTGGCCAAACCAGCTGGTGGGAAGGCTTGGGCTGAGCCTTTGGGTAATTTTGTTGCTTTGATGCTGTTTGAAGGGTGATGGTGCCTCCAGGCCTCATGAATTTCTAGCTCTTATTGCTGCAGGCCGCATTTTAAAAATGGATAAGCAAGAAAAAGGCTAAAATACTTCTGGCATTGAATCAAAGGTGATAAGGGATTTTAACAGAAGAGAGAATGTGAATGCTCAATGAAAGCATAATAGACTGATCACTCACAAAATGGGGTTATAGCTAATATATGCCAGCATTTTAGTGCTGGTGTCATATGTTACCAGCTGGTAATATCAACCATTTGTTCTGCTCCACAAATACAATCCAGAAGGATGCTTACTCTGACTCCTATTTTTAGTCTTGTAGAGAATGCAAGGCTATTAAGAATGGACTGTTAATATAAAAAATGTTAAGAAAAGCTTTCTTATGCCGGCTGTTAAAACCAGTAAAAGCTAAATAAGCTATGTTATTACTTTCTCATTCCAGAAAGAAAATACACAACAAGAAAGCATCTAGGTCTGTGGATTTGTGAACAGAGCTCTTCAACACAGTATCGGGACACAGGCCCAAAGAGGTCATTAGTAACTTCTTTTACTGGAAGAAGAGATAGGAAAAGGAAAGAAGAGGGGGGGAGGAAAAGAAAAAGAAGGTAAAACATATACATAGAGGATAGGATATGAAACCAAAATGTTGCCTGTAGGCCAAAGCTCTTCTTCAAAATTCAGCTAGCCTGACCTACAGCATTTAACACAGCAGGGAATTAGTAATCATTATTATAAACACAAATTCAGGCAGACACAAGATCTCTCACACTTTTTACTCCATCACAGACTATACATCGTGAAGAAGATTATGTGCCCTAAATTACTCTCATCTTGCTGCAAACTGAAGAAAATATTTCTATCTTACCACAAGCAAAACTGAAATTCTGAACTTCAAATGCTCTTCATTCATGTAAGCTCTGAGATACTCTTTTGTGGCTGCCTTTCCCTCTGTTTAGTTGAATTTTTAAAATTTGCTAAACAGAAATGGTTATCTACAGGAAGAATACAAAATACAAATGTATATTTTTAGGAGGTAAAAAAAAGTAACAGATGACTTATGAGAGGAAATCCCTTTAGGTCATAAGGTTAATATTCAGGATTGTCTTTAATACAACATGGAGCAGTCATTAATAACTTTAATAAGGAAGCACTAATTACCCAATTTTGCAAAGTGCTCCTGTTCCAGCAGCCATGGGAACGCTACAGGGAGGGTACAACAGTCGGCAGCTCCTACTCAGGCCTTAAGTAACTCTAAATGTCTCTTGGCTTTAACAAAATAAATCCTCTTTCCAGCTTAGAAAGAGACAAAAGGGGAGGAAAAGCTGCCAAGAGCCATATTGCTTTTCACAGTTAAAGAAACTCCCTGTGTGTTATGTCTCCCTACATGACACGGCAGATTCAAAAGTATGTTGATATAAAACTTTGCAAACAGACTAAACATTACTTAAGGAATTTTTACAAAACTTCTCTCAAAAATAAACAGAAAATTGAGAACTAAAACTACTGACTAATGCTTCCTTTAAGAAAGAAACTTGAGAATGACCAAGAGAACTGATTCATGTTAGACTTTTGAGTGGTACAGGTGACTACCCACACTAGAGTTACAGCAGGACAGAGCTGCACAGAGGCAATGCACAAGGGCTTTCTACATACACTCTCCTCTTCCAGCTGACCTGTACAGCTTTTACACTCTGTTTCTGTCTTTCTCCAACCTGCAGCTTCTCATCCTCATGTGAGTTACACCTTGCCTGGAAGCAACTTACAGACCCCAGTGTAGATCCAGGCTAAGGTGGGTGTGCCCTGAGCATCAGCACTGCACACTGAGTGTTCAGCCACAACACTCTGCAGTCTGAAACCATAACCAGCTCATGCTTCTGTTTAAACATATGCCCTATGATGAAGTCCACAAAGCTGCAATCAAGAATATTGCTTACACAGTAGTTTGACAGGCAGCTAGGCCAGGGCAAGCCACCACTGCTTCCCAAACTGTAAACCATCAAGTAATTCCTAAGGTCATTTTTCCTCTTAAAATCTCAGCAATAAAGTAGAGGCTTTTGCCCTGGGCCACTATTATCAGCTACCAAGCTATCCGTTCCTCATTATGTTGCTCAGAGTGAGATGTGCTTGGCAGTTACCACAAGGAAAAATCGTCATGATCTCTAGCCTGAGAGCCCAGAAGTACACACAGAAAGAAGAGAAAGCCAAGGAAAGAGGAGCAGTTTTTGGGAGAGCAGCAGCTTTGTAGGCTGTATAACAGTTTTTGTTTCATAGGTTTCTGTTTTACCTTAGTGCTTAACAGCTGGAATAAGGGAACTGCAGAGCACAAATTAGTGATGAATGGTTAACCAAAAAAAAAAAAAAGAAAAAAAGAAAGAGAAAAAAAAAGAGAACTTGCCAAGAAGCTTCATCCAGCAGCATCTCCCTGGTGTTGTCAATTACTGAGACCTTTAATTTTAGTAGAAAATCTAACTGAAAAGCTGTTTGGCATTCTCAAGAAGTTTTGTTTTGTTTTGTTTTGTTTTGTTTTGTTTTGTTTTGTTTCGCTTTAAAAAGAGAAATTTGAAAGAAACCACTAGATTTCCAGCAAATCACTATTTCAGGCACCTGGAAAGTGAATAAAACTCAAAAGAAGAGTATCTGCAGACTTTTGCTGCACATTATGCTTATGCTTCAGGTATGGTGTTTAAGTGTCAGAGGAGAAAAAAACCACTTATAATCTAGGCATGCTAATCTCACTGTCTGTGACCTGTTTTAGAAATAAATGTTTGAAGGTATATTTCCTTTAAAATATATAGAAGAACATGGAAATGAATACTCAACATTCAAGGCCCTGCATCATGGGAGCCCAAGGTAACATATTGCTGTAGATCACAAAGCAAGTGAGATGAAAAACATATTAAAGAATGTGAAATATATTTAATATTTCTTAAGCCTACTTTCTAACACTCTGGAAAAGCTGGAGATGCTTCCAACAGGAATAATCTGCAAACACCACAGCAGGCCTTTACCAGGCTTGGAGATTTGGAAGAACTTCTGAGGGACCAGCCAGAGGTGGAGACTCAGTTCACAGTGACTGGCCAAGAGCCTCAAGAAGTGGTGGGTGAGTGAGCTGAACTTTCTGGCATTTGATTTAACAGATAGAGGCAAGACCATGAACTCCTGCTCCTCTGGCAAGCAGTGCCCCGAGAAGGCTTTCTGAGCTGGGCTGACTGTTTCACTGTCAGGCCCAGGGGGAACCATCTCCTGGCAATTGCATCAGAAGAAACCCACCCTGGCAAACACACCAGCAGGATATTTTTCTGGTCGTGGAATGAATTAAAGCTGGTGCTGAATTTAGGAGCTCTTGCCTTAGAAGTTACGTTCCTTCCTGATCTCCTCTCAGGATAGCCATGATCAACAATGCAAACACTTCGCCACCAGAAGTACACTATGAAGCTTTGCAAGTAACAAGTTTGATATCCAGTGACAGACTCCAGGCTGCAGTTTCAATTTGAGTGACTGTTGTAGATTCAGAGTCTGACAAAGCAGTCTGGCTAGACAGAAATATCCTAGGTGTGAGCATAGGGCATGGAAATACAGACTAGTCTTACACCTTCTGCACTCAGGCAAGGGGCCAACTTCAAGGGACAGAAAAATGCTTTTCTCCCTGATGTGTTTCAGTCATGCACTGCTCTTCCCCTTTGTTATCAAAATTTATGAGGTTATGAGAATGACTTTTTTTATCATTATTAAGTGGGAAGAAAGAGTTAATTGGTGATTTAAGTTGTGAAGAGTGGGAGCAGTGTGCCAAAGCACTCTGTGGCATTTGAAAACACAGACTAGGTTATACTTCTTATGCATTAGGAACAACTTTCACAAGCAGAAAGATACAAGAGAACTGACACACTCCTTCTTCTCTCCCAATGCAGGGCTGAAAAGAAAGTGGCCAACAATTTGCCCTCCTTCAGCAGGATTCCCATGGCTGCAACATGCACTTCAGAAACATGGCTCTCCACAGGGGACCCAGGGAATTGAGTGAGAACAACAGCACTGCAAGAAGTTGCCAAAAGTCTGCAGCTGTATTTAGAAACAGAAAAGTAAGCCATTTCTTCTGCTGTACAATCAGAAGTACATAGATGATGTGGATTTCAAAGAACAAAATCCAGCTACTTTTGCACTGACTTATACTGCTCTTATGATTCCCTACTGATCTCAGCCAAAGAGGGTTTTAAAAGTATGGATGTCAAAACGTCAACCACACTGCTTCCTTCCACCTAAGTTGTACCTCTTGTTTACATAAGCAATATGCAGCCAAGGGTTTGAAAGGCCTGTCAGGACAACTGAATGGAGCATGAATCACTGTGCTGGGCACTGCTCTAAATGCTGCTTCTTCCTTCCTCCTCATTCTAGAAGGTCAGATAAACGGTACCAGGACCTGCATCTGAAGCTCTTCCCTGCATGATAAAAGACAGGAATCTTTCTGGGAAGGCTTTGCATAACTGTAGCATAAGCTGAAACCAGAAAACACACCTTAGAGCTAACCATAGATACGCATCTGCTTCTTATCAAATGTCTTCCTCTTCCCCCACCCCCTCCATCTTTTAACTTTTTTTGGGTGTTTGAATCCGTGTAAATTTTTACCATCAGGAGGTAGGAAATAGTGTTTACATAATCTGAGGCAAACACCATTCATAGAAGACTGTGAAAACCTCCACAATACTTTCCATTTACTAATTAGTGCCAAGCATTGTGTCACGCACTACATGGTGTACTCTCCAATAAGCAAATTCCATCCTTCAGTCTCTACATGGACATTTCTTCAATGCATATCTTTCAGGACAATGAAACTAAAGAAGGTTTCTGCCCTTCTTCAAAGCAGTCAGTTCTTTAGAGCTTGTAGAGCTATACATCTGCAGTGGCAGCCTCTCAAAAAGAACAAGAGAAGGCAAAATGGCATCTGGAACTGTAAACTGAATTATCTTTAAATAAATAACTGCATCTATTCTGCAGACAACATGCAGCCATGGTGTATACACATTTTTCACACTTCTCAGAGATTCATATATAGGAAGCATCAGGCTGTAACATCTCTCAAATGCAAAAATGCAGAAACCCTGGGGAGTTCATGAACTACCATGAACAGAAAGCTACAAATTTAAACAGGAGTACAGAGGTTTTTGTCATGTGAGGTGGAAAGTGGCAAACACAAGCAGAAGGAAAGACAGAGATGTGACATGGAGCACTGTGTTCAGTCACTTACAACATGTGAGAGAAATCTGACAGTTGAAGGTAGAGCACTTTACAGTTTCACAGAAAAAAAAAAAAAGATGAGGTGTGTTGGCTGGAAGATGCTGCCAGAAAAGCTGGCTTCAAAACATAAAATATTTTCCTAGCAGTGATAATAAATATTGAAATGTTTTCAGGAGAAATCATGCGCTGCCACTTGAAAACATGTGAGAGTACAGGGGTCTTTCATTTAGCTTCTGTGAGACCCATTATAGGTCACAACAGATGATTGCAGAGCTCCCCTCTGGCCTGACTCTCCATGAATCTGCAAATTTTACAGCTTCATCCTGTGGGGCCAAGGCATTTTGGCTCCAAACCAGCAAGGCACTTACACACATGCTGAAATGAAAGCTGGCTTTCTTCACTGGAGCAGGGCCAGCACCATCAGCCTCTTGCAGGACAAGCCCAACCATCTTTAGCCATTTCAGCATTTGACCACTTTGGGGTTTCTTTTCTGCAGTAGCAATCAGAAGCTTACAAAAGGAGGGGCTTGAAAATCTTAAACTTCCAAAGCAGCGGGATACTTTTAACTCTTGCTTATCTTGCATCATTTTTTCTGAGGTAAATGGGGGTGAATATGCTGGTGTAGAGTTTTTTATTATGGTTGTACTCAGCAATAATTTAATTGAAATCAGGAAAGACAAATCAAGGCAAGGTAGTCCAGGAGGATGACCAAATGAAAAACAATGCCTTTCTCCAAAGTAAAACTTAATGTAATTACTCATTTGAAAAAAAAAAAAGGATTAAATCAATACCTCATGGTTAGAAATACATGTATGCTGGAAGAACCTAACTTGAACCATTCTGAGTAGCAGTCTGGAAAGGATTGAACCTTCCTAATGGTGAGGCATTAGGAAGGTTCAAATATATATTTATACACACAGAAACACACATACATATACAGAAATATGCCGAAGAGTCATTAACAAGAATTAACTGTAATACAGAAAAAGGGTCCTGTAAAAAAAACTTAAGTTCAGAAAACAGATGGAAGATGCAATTTTTTTTAATTAAGAGGACAGTTTGGAAACAAACAATCCAAACCCCATCTGGCCTAATAGGATATTATTTAAATGATTGTATTAAATTGTTGAAGTAAATTAATTAAAAACTTTCACCTTTCCTTCTTAATGTCAGCATGACATCACTTGAAGCTGTCATTTATTCTCAGGTTATAACAGACAGTTAGTTTCTAGTGGTCCAAACCTCTTGCCAAGAATTCTTTCATGTATCCATAACATTTTCCTATCTTTTTTCTTTCCCTAGTACCTTACATAATTCAAGAGAGTATTTTGATTGTTCAAAAATTTTTTTTTTGCTGGTTTGGGGTTTTTTTCCTCTTTTAATTTTTTTTCTTGAAGAAAGCTGATAACTGGTAGGTTATTACGAGTTTGCTTTAGTTACAGCAAGAAATGTTTTACTTTTGATGAAATACAATGAGATATATCACGTATTTTCAAGAAAAGACAAAATTATGGCCTAAGAAATTCTGAGCTAAGCACATTTCCAAGATAATGCAGTTGATTTAAGATGGCAGAAGTGAAAATAGATCTATCTGAATTTATTTTTAAAAACAGAAGGAAAGAAAATGTGTTTTAATTCACCTTTTAATACTTAGAACAGCTTATGTGCGAAGCAACTCTGCTTTATCCATTTAAGTGGAAGAAACAGAACTGGGATGGAAATACACCCAGCCTTTCACACGAAATCAGACAGAACAGCTTGAGAATGACTGGGAAATGAACACACTTAGATTTTTTCCCTTTTTTTTCCCAATGTTAGACAAAATCTGGCTAGAAGCAATTTCCAGTACTCATTCAGAACAGCTTACATTTATCTCCTTCACCCTGTCTGCGAAGGAGCTGTTGTCAAAACACTGATTAATTCACAAACCTGTCAGATTTGGTCTCCTGAGGCGGTGACAGAGTTGTCCCATAACGAGTAGTGGGTGTTGTAGGGGCACTCACACCAGCAAAAGGTCGTGGAGAAGAGTAAGAGCCACTGCCATAGCTATTGTATCTGAAGAAACGGGAAGAAAGTAGGAGAAAGGGAGACAGAAAGAATCCATCAGCAAACAGGCAAGGAACAGTAAATCCTCTTGTTTACGGGGTGCTAGTGATCCCATACCCCAGAACTTTTCAAACATTCACCTTCTGAAAATGTTGCTCTATTTCCAGATATGCAACCAATCATGTACTCTTAATATCTGCCATGGCATGAACACACATGATGAAACAGTGAGCTACTGGTAAGGAAAATAACAAGAGATTTGAATGGTCCTCCCAAGTGACAACTCAGAACAGGAATACTTGAATTACTGCTCAGTTACTCAGAATTATTAGCTGTTTTTGGGAGCTGATATCTAGCCATTAGAAAAGGGATCAAACCAGCCCAAGATAGCAGTATTCATATCTACTAAAATTAAGGAAAACAGCAGCACTCCTGAGATATGATCTGAACACGGGCATCCATGACTTGCAAATGCTTGCATCTTAAATGGAAAAACAACCACATTCTTTTCAATTAAAGCCAGCAGTATTTTCCTTGCCCTCCCCCAACATAAGTAATAGCTTATGTGCCATTTCTTACAATGTCTGTAAAAAATCATCACCATGGTTAAAAAGACATGTCTCCGGAAGCACGGCTTTAGAAATTTCTATCAGCCTTTCTCTCCATTAAAAAACCCCATAAACTCGCTTCACTTCAATGTGAGCTTGCTGATCAAAGAGAAATTGTTTCCAGCACTCCTGGAACAGCCACCTCCCCAGAGTCCCTTCTATCAATGTTTTCATCCTGGCTCCTGTACCGAATAGAAAAGGCAGTTGTGTTGCTTTGCTGTGCCTTTTAACCATTGCACTTAAACAGCATGTCAAGGAAAGATTCTTGATTTGGGAAAATGGTAATATTTCTCTCTTTAATATTGTTCACAGACAATGCCATTTTCCCACATGGACAGCATATGGTGCTCTGAAGATCAGTACTCTGCAAGGCCAACTCATCCAAATGACAAAATTCATGTCAGGAAATAGAGCAACATCATTTTTCTTATTATAATGCATTAGATATATCCTCCTTCACCATTTCTTTTTCTCTACTGCTTCTTCCCTTGCACACATCAGCACTCAGTAATTTCACTCAGCAATTTTATTTGAAAAGCCTGGTTGGTTTCCTTCAGCTCCATTTAGCAGACTCATCTAGCCATGCAAAATTTCATTCAAAGTTTCAAGCTTCATTCCGTAGGGTTCAACAGCATTGCTGCCTGCCAAGGCCTGCATTAAAATCAGAGTAGATTTCAGCTAGGTGCTTTTACAATGGAAGAGATTGTGCTTTAGAGAACATGCCCTCTTGGACAGCAATTTCAGGTTAATGCTTTAGAAAACACACCCCCTCCCCTCCTTCATCTGTTTTTGAGACACTATACTGACCAGCCACAAGGAAATAATTCTGGATAAAAAATTCTAACATGCATGTTTCTGAGCCACAAAAGTAATTTTGCAGGAAATAATTGCTGTCCAGGCCTTCTTCCCTGAGAAGAAAACTAACTAGAAACTGGAGACAGTGGCCCACTGGAGGCTGTGTAACTGGACAGTGTGGAGCTTCCCTGGTAGCTCCAGACCTAGTTTGGGTCTTCTCTCTGACTGGCTAAGCCCAGAAAATATTCTGACTGTGTCTGTACTGAGCGAGTGATGAGAAGACACCATCGTCCCAATAAGAACTCAGAGCTCATTTGGTATGTTCCTGACACAGCAATCTCCATTTCCAGTTTGATCATCTGTAAGTTGACCTTCTTATCAACCATTACATGTGCTTTTCTCCCCCTCTGCCCCATGAAAAAGCTGACATAGAGCAGAACCCTTTTCCAGACCAAGGGAATTCAATTAGTCCAAAGATAACCCTCATGGAAAATGGAGAGAACGCACCTCTTATGGAGTCAGACCTACAATGATTAAAAAAATCAAATTCAGAGGGACTGGTCTGGACACAACATCCTATCAAATTTAGAGGAACACTGAGTTGCTGAAATAGGAGCAAGGCAAGACCAGAACACCAGGGTTGTCTGTATGCTATACACAAATTTTATCTTTCTAACCTCTCTCTGGTACTGGCTATTGCTTCCATTTTCCCTTCTTGTCTCATGTACTGGTATAGATGGAGTAGTCTTATCAAGCAGCATTCACCCTCAGGACATTTTCCTCTTTTATGGGCATATTACTGACTAAATTGTGCAGGCTTTGCCCTCCTTTTCCTCCAAATAAACCCAGAAGAGTCCCCGTCCCCACCCTCACCCTTGAACATCTGTACTAGCTGGAAGCAGAAAAGATGGTCAGAAGAACAAAATAAAAAAGCACCACAGAAATACTAAATATCGCAGGAACAGCAGGTATTTGGGAATCTACTCTCTAAAGTATAACAGCAGCAGCAATGGGAGACCAATAAATGAATATGAGAAGTCTAAGGGAAAAATGCACCTATGAAGGAAAATGTAAATTTAGAGTAATTCCAGTGTTCAAGTTGCAGGTAAAGGAAAAATATGTGAACTAAGTCATTTGTAAACAACTACTTGGATTTAAAGGCTTTTCAGAAAAAATCAAAAAGGGACAAAACACACCCACCTATTAGGAGAGAAAGATCAAAAATTAAAAAGATCAAAGGAATCAAAACATTTGTTCACATGCAGAAACTCAGAAGGACTGCTGGAGAGAGGAAAAAATAAACATGCATGCAAATATAAATGTACATTTTCAGCACCTAATTCAAAGAACACTGACAATTGTGAGTGACAGCAAAAAATCATCAACCTCTTTTCAAGGTGATTCTCTATCATTGTTTTTAGTGCTACTTACTGTCAATCTCTTTTACTTGAAAACAGATGAGACAAAACAATATTTTTTTTTATTTTAGATGGGTGGGATGGGGAAATTAAAGTTAAAAAATAAGAGAAATGCATGAGGAACAAGTAAATTCAACAGATGTTGGGAGATAAAACTGTCTATTCTGAGTGCTATGTTATCTTTATAGAACTCTTATTGCAAGAATGAGCTGAAATTGCACATGAGATGGACATGCACTCTAATCAAACGACAAGTTTGATTTGGAAGTTCAGCCTTTGAAGCCAGGACTTCACCCCTGAATTTCAAGTGCTGATCTGACCTCTCTTGGTTTTACAGCAGAAGAGCCCCATTTATTTTCATGAAAACATGTCTGCAAAATACATTGTTGTAAATGAGAGCAAAATGGTGCTCCTTTCTGTGATCTTCCAAAGCATGAGTTATTTATCCACTGCTCTACGGAGGAGGCCAGGATATTTATTAACTACAGACCTGGAAGAAGAGTAATGATGTCAGCAAAGGCAAGGGGAAAATATCAAATCAAAATACAGGCTTACAGGGCTAAAATTAGTACAGTTTGTTCTGGAAATAATACAACACATAGAGTAGCATTATTACCACTGTAAAATGCTTGAAAGGTCTTATTCATTTGTCTAAAAATTATTGTTAGCTATATAAAATCTACCTGTTTTCCCTCATCATTTCTGCTTCCTTTTCTTTCACAGATGCTGGAGCCTCTTCAAAGTCATAGGAGAAGAGGTGAAAAGGAGTGTGTGGTACATAAGGTAATTTCTCCACTGTTGGAGATGCCTTTGGAGTAATGGATGCTGAGGAATTTTGGGGAGAGCTCAGCAATGCTGTTGCAGGTGAAGATGGTGATGAAAGGACAGAATTATGAGAGACAGATGAGTCAGGCACAGAAGAGGAGCTGCTAGAAAAGTTCTTTGCTCTAGAACAGGTGAGAGGCCTCTCAGCTGGAGAAATGGCACTGGAGACAGTTGAAGAGTCAGAACATTGTGAAAAGCTTTCCTTCACAGCCTCATGCACATCTGGAACCTCACTGCAGGAGGAAAAAATCATTAGAAAGGGAAGAGGAGAGAAAAATGGGACAAAGGGAGATAATAGATAGCAACACTTGCAGGCAAAAAAAACGCAAAACAAAGTAGAGTCAGATAAACAAAAACTTCCAAAATTTATACAATCATCAGATCTTTCTAAATAGAGAGAACTCACATCTTTGCATCCCAGTGGGACTCTTCTTGGGGTTGGAAATACTAGGGAAAAGAAGCAACTCATTCTAAAGGAAAAGAGGGGATTTAACCTATAGGCTACAGAACTAATTTTTGTGAGCCTTTTCACACATATTTCCGGAACAATTTTTGTATATTTCAAGTTAGATTGCAAACATCACCACAGCAGTAGAAAGCAGACTGAGCACACTGAAAAATACTCCATGAAGCACAGATGCTTCAAGATACCCTCTGCAGAGCTGCCTCTCCACGTCTGGATATCTGACTATCATCCTCCCTGGGAATCTGATCTTTTACTAAAAATGTTCATCCAACAAAGATGAAAATAAAAAAGTACTCAATTAGCAGTATTCTGTCAAAATTCAAGTCTAGAATGATCTCAAATGCAACACCTTACCAGGTATTTGTCTAGGTATGAAGGCACTAATTTCTGAATTCTCTGAGTGTCAGCATTCCATGCTGGTCTTTCAGAGAGACTTGCAGAGTTTGCATCAAAGGAAACAGAAAACACATCTGCTTTGCTCTACTGGAGGCAGATGTTGGTGAGTGACAGAAGGCACAAAGCAGGTGAAAAGCCATGGGATCTGCCCTCCAGAGTGTCTGTTTTCACTAGTAACTCCAGCATAAACACTGTGCATGAGCTTTGGGCTGGATCACTTGGCATGTGGCAGATTTCATTCTCTCAAGACCACTTCTGTAATCCCCCACCCGGCAGGGAAAGCACAGTCCTTATCTGAGGACTGTGGGCTTGGCACAGCATAGGCAACAAAAACACAATTTATTTTACATATGTCTGGATCTTATGCAGTTAATCATCAGGTGTTTACCAGGTAATTGTTCTCACAATGGAAAATCTGGAAATCTTCATCTATTGCACCTGCTGTGCTTGACAGGAGACACTGAAGGCAGGCCAGGCCTACCTGACAGCATCTAACATGAATTGCCAGGTCACAGATAATTTTGTTACACTACAGAGACAGTGAAAGAAGACTTAGGAAAGTCATGGGAATATCACTCAGTTATCATAAAGAGATTATTATCTTAAAAAGACCAATGACCTAAAAACACATTATGCTCTTCACATGCCTCTTCCTCACTTTTTAAAGCAGTATTTTAGTATACTCATGGGATTTACCAATAACTTGTGTCTTAGCTTTGACTTTTAAGAATCAGTTTTGAGGAAATTATCCCTTAATTTTGAAATTTCAGGCTGCCATTGGCAAGATTTGCAGACTGGAAGATAATAATAACAACAGTAAAGTATTTTCTTTGGAATTCACATATTAAACAGTTTCCCTTCTTCCTTCTGTGCTGTACAGTGTCTGCATGAATGTGGTTTATGAAAAAAAAATCCAATCTCATTGTTGAGTTGCAACGCCAAATAATTTAACTTAAATGAAATGGTTGTCTGGAACAAAGAATGTATTTTCTTGGTTTGCCAAATGTCAAACACACATATACATATATATCTCAGAAATAAGTGGAAAATTTTACACAGGAGTATTGATAGGTGATGAAGGATATTGACTGGTGATTTGCTTATATCTGTATATACACAGACAGGTAGGTATTTATAAAATTATATATATATATATAAAATATATATACATATATATCAGCTTTGCCTCAAAGTAGTTCTTTGCTACTAAAACATGAACAAAACTTATATGCAATCTCAGGCAGCATTCAAAAAATGTCAATTTACTGCATAGCAAGAGATATTCCTACTAAGGTGGTATTATGAAGATAGGGATGAAAACCTAAGAAACCAAGCAACAGCCACAGTTAAGCACTGTAGCATTTCATCATTGCCTTAACTAAGAAGTTAAAGCAAGCCATGCTTAAAGTTATGGCTTTCACTAAAGCTTTTAAGATTTGTGAGCATTACATAAAGAGAGTGAGTGCAGACAATTAATTCATAGTGCATTGAACCTATATAATTAAACATTTTTCCATTAGCACTGCTGCCCCCCAGCCCCCTCCGCAAAGCTTTCAAATGCAAAAATATTTCCTGGGGGGAGTGGCTTTAACAAGTGATCAAGGAATGTGAGTGAAAAGGTGGATGCTGCTGCACACTGTGCTGGTGAGTTCACACCAGAGCCTGAAGAAAAGGTGGAGGGACAATGCTGAATCCTGGTACCTGGCTTTGACCTGCCTATTGGCCTCTTCCTCCCCCTCATCCTCAGTATTGGGCTCTGTGACTGGCTGTTCTTCTTCCTCCTCTTCGTACTCGTCCTCTCTGAGGTCAGACCAAGGAAAGAGGCATGCAGTAGGATGGAAAGAAAGAAAGTGGAAGACAAAACAACATGAGTTCCCAGAAAAAGAAATGAAATGAAGTTAGAAACAGAAGGAAGACACTGATGGAGAGGGAATTATGGCCTTGCTATGCTAGACAAAAAAGCCACCTAAAACTTCCTGCTCAGTATGTGTTTGCACAAGGGTAGCTACTGATATAAAACTGCTATTCCCTCCACTATTTACATTTTTAACTATTATTTTAAGATTCAAAGCTGTCATTGATTTTTCTTGAGCTTTGCTTCCCATTTTCAGCTGTCCTACCTGCAGAGGCATTAATGGAAAACATTCATGACAATAGCAATGCTCAACTCATTAGTCATTAAGTTGTGTCTTTTTGGCCTAAAGGGCAGTACACGCTGTGCTGGCATGGGACAGTTGGCACTGGGCATCATGCTTTCTAAATTAACCCAAATAAAACATTCCTGCTAAGTAACCAATAGCTCAGCTGGAAAACAGAACAGGGTGAACCATTGAGTTAGAAATAACAGAGAGACCAGTTCAGGACTATTAGCAAATAGTAATATTTAAGTTATCACATGCCAGTATATGAATTATTTCAGTAGAGTCATTAGTATGGTCAAAGCAGGCTTCAGTTCAGGAGTAATTCTGGCAGAAGAGCAGTGCAAGTCATGCATAAAGCCTCCACAGCCTACCAACCCCATAAGTAAAATAGGAAAACTATATGAAACATAAAGAAAAAAGGCTACACTGTCTGTCTGCCTCCCATCCCTCATATCTATGCTTTTTACCTTCCCAAACCAACAGACTCACAGAAGATGCATTTGCAGTTGATACAGTTCTCCACTTGATTTAGTGATGTATATACCATTAGGGTATGCTCCATGCAAAAAGTAAAACATACAATCAGTAATGAAGTTTGTAAGACACTCATATTCCTCGCATTTTCCTGAAAGCTTGTTTTCTTCCTCTGATTCTGAAGGGATGCTCTGTGGATTTTTTTCCATTTAGAATTAGTTTCCATGTTATGAGAATAATGAATATTTACAGTGTGAGATCCTGAACTCATTGAGTGCAATGCAAAGGGTCAATCCAAAATTTGTTGCGTTTATATGGAGTTAGTTACAGAATAACCAGGAAAATGGCAGCACCGGGAACTTTTCCAATACTCTGGCAGACATTTACAAAGTAAACACTTTCAACCATTCCTAAGGTGGCTTAGTGACATAACCATCTCAGTTGTCACCTCTTCATCTCTCTGTCCTGCCCACAAATATATACCTCCCTTACACAGACACCTCTCAACTTTCACACATTTACTCATTTACTGGAAAAAAGGAAAAAAAAAAAAAAGTTGAACCAGGGAGCATTCATATAATCCCTTCTTACTAGCTCAAGTTTTGCTATTTCCTGTGAAGGGAAACTTCTGTATCTGCTTATCCTACAGCACTCAGATTTGGGAGATAACTCATGAAGCTCTGTGGGATCATGGTTCTCTGTTTAGAGCACAATGCATCCTATAATGCTGGCAGCACAGCTATTGCTTATGTGAACAAGAGTGTCCCCACTACTGCTGTGTTTAAAGCTCCCACCAGGATTCCACATCGGTGATGTAAAAATTTCTCCTCTCCTCAATTGCCTCAAAATGCCAAAAGTCATTAGTGAAATACTCATCTGACACGGTGGATCTCATGAATTTGAGAGAGTTCTCTGACAATTTATTCCACCTTATGAGGGCATGGCTAAAACAACAGGAGTTTACACAGCACGGACAAAGGAGCTGAAAAAAAATTTTAGAGATTCCAGAGAGATAATTTTTCTGTCAGGTCAATGACTCCTTCCTCAAGGGTCCTTGAGTTCAAGGATCCTTGAGGAAGGTCAAAATCTTTGAAGAAGCTTTAATCAGAAAGCTCTTTTCCTTTGCTAATATTAAGTGTAGGAGGGCAGCAGCCACATGGCAAGTGGTTGGAAAAGCCAGAGGAAGGATCTGGCTTTGTGTGACTTGGTAGCAGAGATGATTGTTGTGCACAGAGGCAGGCATACTCCCAATCTGGGGGAGCCAGTGTGGTCAAGGGAAACTTGCACAAAGGAAATAAGTGTTTGCATAGGGGAGATGCCTAACACTCTGAACGTCCTCTTCTAGCAACTAAACTCACAGTTTCAGAGTCCTCAAAAAGGGGAAAAGTCCCCAGAAAGGGGATCAGATACAGATCAGAGGAGAGGGGTAAGCTCATAGGCAGGAATGATGTGTGCTCTTCTTTAACTAAAGCAACAGTGGCAGTCATTTCAATCTTGTTAGGGGACAGATAATCTGTCCAAAAAAATTGGTAGCATCTGCTAATCAAATCTTTCCTAAAAGGTAGAAAAGGAAAATTTCCGTGTGAATATTTATTAAAATGGGAAAACACTAAGTAGAGTCAGATGCTCAAACACAACAGAAGACAGGTTTGTGAACTCATTTGAACTGCTCAGAGTTACGTGCCCATTTTTGTATGCAATGGAGGAGGGATGATGTGGAAAAGCTCATTATTCCTCTCACATACAGATGCAAATTTGGAGTCAATGCAATAGCGGAATTAAATTAAGAAAAAGGACTCATAGGGAGGTTTCCAATTAAATGAGGTTGCAGAAGCTAGCACAGTTTTTAGTAGTGCAGAGGAATCTATCCCGTTTACAAAAGGCAAATATGCATCTAGTGTCAAGGAGGAAGGCCTTCAGCTAATGCTGAAGGATCAGATTTATTCACCTAACCTTAAGGTTCTTGGGTTACTTCAGTTCTATGATAAAAGTATCAGGTTAGAAATATTTAAACAAAAGCTTTATAGCACCAAAACCAAATTGCAAAACAATCACTCTGTTTATTTTCATCTTTAAAATGGATTACTGCTACAGGCTAAAAAACCTAAACAAACAAACAAACCCTCCCTCCTCCCCCCCAATCTTTATAAAGTATATCATTGGTCATGGCAACTAACAAACTAGGGCACAGGTTTTGCTCAGTTGTTTCAACTAAAATTTGACATGAAAGTATTTATAGCTCCTTAAAATTATGTGCATATTAAAAAACACTATGCAAGTGCAGTCTATGGAGAGAGAACCACTAGGGCAGCAAAACAAAATCTTCACAAAGGGTTTAGAACTAAAGGATTAACTTTTCTCCTTTTGACAATGAATAAATTTAAAAAGAAGAAATAAAAATAATTTCTTTTCTTTTCTTCTAAAAAGAAAAACTTGCCCTGCTGATATTAAATAGCTATTCAGAGCTGCGAAGAGAAAAGCACTAATAAACACAGACTGAATAAAGGAAATGATAATAAAGAGATTCTTCTAGAAATTTAGCTGAAGAAGAGTCCTTGAGATGCCAGGCCTCGCACCTCACACACACCTAACCCTGTCACAGTTGGATGATTTTAAAAGTAAGACACTACTCTGAAGACAATGGCTCTTGGTCCACAAGAACTCAAAGCGCCAAAACTTGTTCTCTGTCCCAACGGGCCCCAGAGCTGAGCAATGTGTACAAGGTTTTGTGTAGTCTCTGTCTTCTCCAGGCTTTCCTCAATCTCTTTGCAGAGTTTTGATGAAGGCAGCTTGAAAGAACTTAGGATTTCTTTCTAGCTTGTAGTCCAGAAACACAAATTTCTCACTATTCGCCTCCAAAAAAACCCCCCAAAGGTAGAGCTAAAAGAAAAATCAAAGGTTGTGCTGAAGGAACAAAAAATCCCCCAACAAACAAACAACCTCAACCAAACCAAACCAAACCTCACACCAACAAAATAAGCATGAGCACAGAAACACATTCTGCTTTGCTTGGTATCAAGAAAAATTTTGAAAAGGTAAGATATGCTTCAAATAATTTTAATTCAGGATGAATTTAACCAGTTATGAACCAGAATACAGAACAGCAGAAAAAAATTATCATTTTGCCATAATTAGATTACCAAGGCTTTGGTCTGCACATACAAAGCACGTAAAAGTTAACTCATGAGATCTAGTAGATGAACTTTAGGTCCCTTCCAACAAAAACCATTCTATGATTCTATAACTAGGACTACAAGCCACATTCAGTGGAATAAGACTACCATTACCCATTTCACAATATTACATTAAATTGAATACAGCTGATCTCACAAATTTTCCTTTCAAGGTTGTTTTCCACCCTCTCTCCTGCAAACCTCTGACCTGTTTTACCTCTTGCATAGCTGCATCCCTGAACTCTAAGTGAACAAAGACAAACTGAAAAATGTTCCATCGAGGAAAGATATCTGTAAGTCACAGTGGATGTAATTTTATTTTCTCTTGCCATTGCTTGCCATTTCCTTCAATGTATGAGTTTGATTCTACTTTTATAGCTTAGATGGTATAATTCATAGCCAAATTCCTAAATCCTTGTAAAATAAACAAATGCTTTGTTATCCCTCAAATATGATCAGCAACAGCTTTTCACACCTAAATAATACCCAGGCAATGCCTCCAAACTTGTTTAACTGCTGCAGTTGGTTTATACAGGACACACGAAAGCAGAGCAAGACAGCAGAGCATTGCTTAAGATACTGGCAAGGCTTTGCAAAGACTTCAAGAGTCACAACTCTCTGATCATTGAACAGCATTGCTGGTTTTTACATTTCTAAGAGCAGAGAGGGAAAGACACAGAATAATGATGCAGATAGATCGAAATATATACAGAAAGAGAGAAGAAATGTTATTTTTAGAGCCTGGAAGTGCATATTGTTTAACACCTGAAGGCCACTGTTATTGGCCCTTCAAAGGCAAATGGCATCCTACCAAGGTGCTGTCATTTTCCCCCCTCCATTGCATCCTAGGTGTAAAAAACCTTTCTTTTTCTTAGAGGATCCTGTTTATGAACACTGGGAACATACTGGGGAGGTGAATTCTTTAAGGCGTGTATACTCCAGTGCATATGACACTACCATGCAGATCCAGAGAAATGCATTCACACCCTGGTTTGGCATTGGGTTTCCTCGGGCAGTTCCTGAAAGCTAAACACACAGTGGAAAAAAAATAAAGTAAAAAAAATGAGGCTAAGTGATGCTGTGATTTCATTTGTCATGCAGCTACAATCTATTTAAACTTCAGTGCTTTCTTCACTCCTTCTGAAGTTCAAATGGGAAATCTACCATTGCCTTTACAGCAAAGTGCACTGCTGTTAACTGGACTCTGCATGTATACCAAGCATAAAACATTTTTTTTCAGCGAGACCTGCAGTCAGAAAAGAGTATGCCTACTAGAAAACCTGACACACCTGCAGAGATGTTTTAATTCATATAAAAAAAGCTGATATCAACTTGAAATAGTAATAGGACCTGAACCTGAGATACTCATCAAGTTGTAAATTTTAAATTTTTGTGTTATTATTAATTATGCATTAATAGGTCAGTCTCTATCTATACATCAATGCAGTCCTTTTTTATGGAATGGCTTCAAAAGAAAATTTTTCTTAACCTATCTTAGGTCTCTTCCTCTACTGCATTCCTAACAAGAGCTTCGAAGACATTGTTACAAACAGCAAGATTACAAATTTCACACTTTTAGGGTTCTCCCTTAGAATCTGCTTGACTTCACACTTCAAATCCTACCCGCACAGGAGAAATGAATGTGTTCTCCTGCTCCAAACCTAAAATAGCAGGTTAGATTTTTATATGGTATTGTTGTCAAAGACTAATAAAGATCTGATGCTATGAACAGACACTACCTTGGCTACCTTACCAAGCCATTTCATTTCATAGATAAACCTTTCCAAAACCTTTTCTTTTTTATATACCATTTCCATTTTCACCCATACCAACCAAACTGTGAAAAGTGTTACCATCTCTCTCATAACTGATCATATACCATTCAATGTCAAAGCACACCCAAATGCTAGGTAGCTCAGCTCATATGTATATGTGTATGTCTATGTGTATGTGCATGTATTAAAGAGATTCACATCCACAGATATGTAACTGCATGTTTATCCTGGAGATATCTTCTTTGTCTAATTTCATGCCACAGTTGTTTTAAATATCCAAAACTAGGAACCAAAGATAAACATAAAGGAAAAAAAAAAAAACTAAAACAACAGCAATAAAAGAGAAATTAACAACTTCTCTCATCTGGGCCTTTAGTAATCCATACCACAACCTGAGTCCCACAACAAATGATGATGTTGAGTCTCCCCATTTTGCTGTTTCATACCTATCATAGCATTCATCACATTTGACACAGACAGCAATTCCAAGAGATGTGGAACAAACCATCCTAAATAAGATAAAATACCCACCACTGTACCTTTGATCTATAGCCATTAAGTATTTAAACAATAAAATATTTTCTTCTAGTGCTGTGGAAAGTCACCAGAACTTGAAATATCATGACAAAAACTAGAATTTTTCCATAGTAAATGCTAGAGAAAAATAAAAGATTAGTTATGGTTCAGGATGTCTGAAAACATGGAAAATAATGATAATACAAAAAGAAGTCTCAGCTGTATCTTGGACAAACCAACCCTGCAGTCCTGGCTCTACATGAAGCAATTTGAACAATCAGTTAATGGGGCCTAATAAGCAAACTAAAGTCTGTGCTGTTGGTTAGAAACTCGTCAGGAATCTAAAGTTGAGCCGAAAAAATGCTTAGCATTAGAGGCTCAGCTGTATTCATTGTTTTCTGGTAAAACCAAAATAGCATCACGATCTCCGCTGGCATCTTGGCAATCCTAAAACCTCAAAAACATGCATTTTCTAACAAACAGGTCCTTATGACTTCTCAGCACAACTTTCCTTTATTTAGACAACTATTTCCCTGTTTTTTTCTAGGACCATAAAGAGTGTGAAAGACCTTGAGCCCAGGGTGCACCATGCAATGGAGCTGTGTCCAGCTAGCCTAGAAATTCGTGGGAAACTTTGGAATTCCCTGTGCTACTCTTTGTTCAGAGGAAGAGTCCTAACAGGCTTCTAGGCAGGACTCTTAAAAAAAGCAAAGTTCATAGATACATAATTCCCTGTTTGCTTCTCTGTTGTTTTTACCTTATCAAGATAGCTCTCCTGAAGGCCAGCTTTCTTCAGATTGAAAAATCTGGAAGCCTCAGGTGGACCTGAACATTTGCTCTTCCTCATATCTTTTTAGCCTCACGGCCTAGCAAGAGAAACCTTGCTAAAGCCAGCTTTGGTCACTGATGCAGAATGCAGGCTCTACTCTGGTGAGTTCCTAAGATGGCAATCAGTTCTTTCACTTGTTAGGTGTCAAACGCAGGAATACTGACATCAAAGTTCTAACCATGGCCAGATTATCTCTAGCTGAATGTATTTAGCATTATAAGATCAATCTTAGTAATTCTTTGGGGATTTTTGATAATATAAAACAAATCAAAGCTATGGAAATAAAAAGCAGAGAGTCTAGTAAAGAGAGGTAAATACCGAATCCTAGCTATTCACAACTTCATAAACCTCAGTCTTTGACTGTAACTAATTCCATAGCGATGGAGCCATTCACTCCAATGCTGGTAAGACGTGTCAGTGTAAATCTCCCAGAAATTCACTTGAATATGTTTGCTAAGGTCTGGCTGACACAGCTCTGATGAGACACCCAGGGCGAGAGATGAGTATGGTGTCTGTGCAGTACTGCAGAAAGGGAAATGCACAGCAAAATGTGAAATATTAATTTGAAAAACTGGGAGGAGCACTTGTTTCTGATTTGTACATAGAGAACTCAGAGAAGCTGTGCAGTGCTCAAGACAGCACTGAGAACTTCTGCACAGGTTGTCTTTTACTCTCTGAAATCCAGTCAGGATGAGACTGAAAGACAGAGAGACAGAAATTTGCCTTTTAGTGCTTATTTAATCAGAAATCACTGCATACAGTAACAACATAAATCTAGTGCAAATTCCATGCCACTCCTTACATTTTTCCCCGACTCTATTCATGGTGTGGCTGGAAAAAGCTAGCTTTCCTTTAAAAAGAAAACAAACAAACAAACAACACAACCCATGGAAGAATGTGTTTAAAAGTCCACTGCATAAGAAGCAGGATGCTAGACCACAGACTGAAGGCACTCAGTTTGGACCAGGGCAGAAAACCTTAGGAGGTACCTCCAGCACAGTATTTAAAACATCATGTTAACAGGATTCAAGTTCCTGCCAGGCTTATTGGTGCCCTATGCCATCATGGTGAGAGAAAGAAGTTTTAGCAAAGCAGACCTGCTGCTGGTCAGGACAGGCATCTTAAAGGATGCTGCAGTAGGTACAGACCTTTAAATCAACCTTCAGTCTTTCTCAGTTAGTAGCTGTTATCAAGTTTTTTACTTATTTATTTAGTAACAGGCACATCAGGCTGGGCTTTGCTCTCCATGAAAACTATTTTAACACAAAGCAGATTTGGATCCTTATTTGTTTTGAACCACAGGCAAAAAAGCAATACATTTAGTTTGGAAAAAGGCTGCCAAGTGGATGAAAAAGGCCTGCAAGTTTTCCTTTTGGTTGCCCTTAGCATTTATGGTCAATTTTTCCCAGCTCAAAACCCAAAGTCTGCTCTCAATTAGCCTGGCATAGATCAGACCAACTCCATTGACTTCAGACAACTTTTCTGGATGTAGAGCATTGTGAGACAGAACAGCATTTGGCCAATATTGTCTTTTTTTGTTGTTGTTTTACCGGCACCATGAATTTCTCTCTTTTTGGAAGATTATCGGTTGACACAAAGCAGATGACTGTGGACAACCTGTTTGATGTGGTAAACAAAAGCAAAGCAATTGCCAAAACAGCTGATGAGCTAGAAAGAAAAGAAACATGAACATTGTGGGAAGGCGAATGATGGGAAAGAACTTGAACCTTCTACCGATTTTGGTACAGAAGTCCAAAAATAACCTAGAATATTTCCCAAAATAAAATTTAGTACAGTGTAAGAGTGCGACTTCAGTCTCTAACCATGTCCATCAGTAGCAATTCCGCCGCGTTTAATCCACTGTAAAACCCGACATAAGGCATCTGCAGCATTCACAAAGTTTAGAACTTTCAGCAGGAACAACACAGTAAGATTATCATTAGTATTGTTACAATTCCTACTGGGAAAGAAAATGTAGTGAAGGAATAAAGACTGAAATATGTTTTGTAACTATTTTTTGGTAAATACAGCACTGCAAAAAACTTACTGCCAAATTTTTTTCCTTTCTCAAGAGGAACTAGGGTTAGAAACCAAAAGGTCATTAGCAGGAGGCAGTTCTTTCATGGCTGAACAGAAGTCACTTTCAATTTACAGAGGTAATAATTAATTTTTATCCATTTGTACAGATTCCTCTCTACAACATCAACAATGGAAGCAGCAGGGTCACAATGAGCATTTCTGTTGACAAAATCAGGTGATGCCTGCATCATATTCTAACATAGGATTTTAAAATTTCAATACAAATTGCCACAAGATCTAAAATTCTCATGCTCTACTCAAGTCCTTTAAACCAATAAATAGCTTGCATTGAAGACCACATGCTCAAGTTTGAAAATGTGATTCCAGAAAGCCTCTTTCCTTTAAAGTCTGATTCAAATTCTATAAATGTATAAAAACCTTACAGGACTCATTCTACTTCACTATTTTTCTGCCTAAACATTAATGAATAGAAGCAATAAGGCTTTTGCTTCTTTTTTTTTTTTTTGTCTCAGTTTAGCTATCAGGTGTAAAGATACTGTTGCACACATCTGGACTATTTCACTGAAAGTTGAGACTTACTGGAATACGATAAAGCAGGAAGGCTGTTTTTCCTCTTCCTACCACAGCTACAGATTTGGACAGATAATGAATCTAAAAATGTGAAGGACAGAATCTGCTTATCTGAAAAGCTTCTTTACCAGAAAAATGACAATTATAGAAGATCCAACAGTTAGACTAACTTCTTTTTATGGTAACTTAAACAATTTCACTGTGCATAGAACTTGCATCCTCAAATCCTGAATATATTTTGAGTCTGTAATGTCCCATGGGAAAAAAAATCTGATTTGCTAGATACAAGTAATACTCCCTGTCTTTACCTGCTAATAGGACTGGAGAATGGGGGTGGGGCTGAGGCAGTATTTTTATTTAACTAATATGCAAAGTAAAGATCAGAATTACATATATTCATAATTGAATGTCTGTTTCCTTACAGAGCCAGGTGAGCAAATTGGACATTCCAAATGGAACTGAAGAGAATAATTACTGTCCTACAGAAGACAACTGCAACATGAAATTAAAAATGACTGCTTAGATAAAGACTTCTTTATTGCATTTAAACTTAAATTATGCTTTAAAATATGTCACTGTCAAAGAGTCTGTGGAGCAGAACTGAATATTTTTTTCAGAAAAGGAGCATGATTATTGAAACTATGTTATGTTGGTTTAAAAATATTTCTAAGAGCTTCTGAAACTAACCTGTTCTGTTTTTATTCCCTCTAGTCTATTCCCACTAAAAATTAGCTCAAACACAAATTTATTAGAATTTACTGAAGACTGCAAAATACAGCTAGCAAGCACACCCAGTAATAGTGAGAAAACATCGGTATAAGTTGTTGTCCTGCATAGCTTCTATTTGTTTAATTAATTAAAAGTAACGAAATGAAAAATTTCTGCAGAGTTGAAGCATCTTCTCATTTCCAATCCAGATTCATCAGTTTAACAAGAAAAATCATATAAATCACATAATCATAATTATCTGCTCCCCACTTGCGGCTACAGATTCCCAGTCATGTTGTTGAGTCCTGAAGCAGGGCCCAAGGTCATGCACAAGGCACCCCATGCAGAGCAGCTGAAGCTTCCAGCTGTACTCACACTGAAGATGCTTTAAACTCATCCTCAAATGCAATGTCATCCTTGTTATCAGCCTGTAAGACTGTGGGGCTCTCAGCTGTCAGCCCACTAAAGACCAGGCCACAGAAGGTGATGGAAAACAAGCATTAATGTGTTGTTGAATGCCAAAAGAAAAAGAAAAAAAGAAAGAAAATAAAGTGCTATTTATGTGGTATATGACATGCAACTACAGTTTCAGTTATCTGGAGTGTTACATTTTCATATTGCCAGAACCCATTAAACTTTAGTCAACCCAGCTCTCTTTGCAAGAAGGACTGCTTGACATGCAACATAGGATTTTAAGGTTCTAAGTTTACATCCCCTGCAAACCAAAAGAAATCTTCAATGAACTTCCTAAAAGTTATAATTAATACAAGACATGCTCTTGTACAGACCACGCTTCAGTTTTTCAAACTGCATCTTCAGCAGTGAGATGACAGTGTCCAGCTTTTGCTGTCTGCAGCATATGTATCACCATCTGAGCTAGTCAGCCAGATTCCCTTTAGAGCCAACAAACAGCCAGAGCTTGATTCATCTTGGTCAAAATTTCAGGCAAGTAGAACACATTAGATAACTGAAGGCCCACCAATGCTTGCTGCACTCCACTGACATCAAAGAGAGGAGAGCTGATCAGATATCTAACTTTGGTGAAATTACTTCCAGCCCTCTTGTGCAGCAGTCAGACACACTGAGGATCTCCGGCTCCTTTTTTTCCCTAAGCACACAAAGCCTAAGCCAACCATCATAGGACTGGCAAAGACACCATCTTCAACCAACCCCACTGTTGCAGATTGCTGCTCAGCTAGCCATTACTGCCTCTCTTTTGCTAATTATAAAACATTAGATATATTCACTACTATGCTGTAGCCTCAAAGGCAAATATTTATGCTGGAATGAAGAGGAGGAAAAAAAAATCAGAATGAACTGTAACATATACAGGACAAACAGCTCTGAATTAACGTTACCATGCTCCTGTTACAATCTTCTGCTATGTGGACATAGTGAATATAAAATCTGTCAATGGATGAAATCGAGTTAGTCCCATACCAAATGCTCTATCTCATGTGGTTTGGGTCCAGTTAGGCTGGATGGTGCCAAAGAACTTAGCTATGTAGGTAAGTCACCTACAAATGCATTCCTTTTTTGTGCTGGTGTTTTAACTCTGAATATCNTATCTTTGAAATTCCCTTTTTTTTTTTTTTTTTTTTTATTTCAGTGGAAAGAGGAAGAAAAAGAAAAGCCTATCATATTAGCAAAGTGCAGTGAACAGTGAAAGTAACGAGAGAAGAAAGGAGCATCCCTCAGCTCCTGCCCTTACCTGTCACTGAGCTCCTCCACACGCTGCCCGTGGCTCAGCACGAAGCTGGACTGCCCGCAGGGGCTGGCAGGGGCCGATAAAGTGCTCTTGGCGTTCTGTGCCGAGTGCCTGCGGCTCCGCCGGCGCTCCAGCCCCCGGCGCTCGCCGGCGCCAAGGCTGGCCCTCCTCCGATCCTTGCGCCCGCTCGGAGGGGGCTCGGCGCTCTCGTCTCCATCCTCATGCCTCAGCGTCACCTGCAAAAGAAAGGAAGAAGGCTGACACGGTCGCTTCAGCTACCACAGGTTTTCACACCTAGGTTTAAAAATTTCCTGGTCTCAACATGATTAACGCCAATTAGCATCACTGTTTCTACAGCTATCCCTGAAAGTCACTGTCTATCCATTAGCGCAGTGTGGCAGCTCTCACAATGGAATTATATACCCATGCCTTGCATAGAACACTATAGGACCTGTAACAACACATTTATGTATCTCCTAATCTGTTTGTTTTCTTTTTAATGTGCGACTGAATTTTCAAGGAAGCTGAGCAGTCTTGGACGACTAGCTCTCTTTATATCCTTCCAAAATATTCAGGTGAAGACTTGGTTTACTGAAGTCAACAGGAAAAAAACTCCATGCATTGACTGATTCAGCATTTCCTCATGTTCAGAAGTGACACTTTTAGTGATTAAGTGGAAGTTATCATCTAGAGTGTGTTGGAAATAGCAGAGGACTAAAGCATGGGTGCAACGCCAAATATCTCAAACTGCTGCACACCCCTGATGTGCCAAGGTGAAGTACCTCTAATAGAAACAAAGTGTTATCTTATGGTACATGAGTAGAGATATCCCCGGCAGAAACAACATAGTAACTAGGGGCTCTCATCTGAAATGCAGCCTAACATTTAAATAAAAATTGTATGAGAAAGATCCACTCAAACAGGCAGAGATACAGAAAGGGTGATGTGTGTCCTATTTTCTTGTTTCTGTTACTCTTGTTACTCTGGTAATTCTTACCAGAAGTTTTTTGAAAAAACAAAGGGGGAAGTGAGATTTCTCTGCCTGGGATGTAAAATCTGTTTCTGTGAGGAAAACCAGATTTTTCAGGTAAAAAACAGGATTGGCAGAAAAAAGGAAGAACCTGCATAGACATGTTTAAATTTAATTTGGTCATCAAGAAAAAGCTGGCACTTAACTAATTCAACTGCCAATTCTGCAGTTAAGTCTTTCAGTAGGTGCAGCATGCACAAAAAACCCCCAATCTATCCTTTTAAGATTAACCACTATATTTTAAAAAGGGCTTTATAAGATGATACCTCTGATGATAGAAAAAGAGAGAACATTATTGAGCCCTCTCATTCTCTTGTTCTTCCTGAAAATTGCGGTATATAAGGCTTAACTCTGCTAGTTAGTGAAGTGGCATGGGAGGAGAATGGATGGAGAAACTGGAGAATCAAATCTAACAAATCCTTTGCTGGACTTAGGCAGAGATGAAGTAATTTACTTTTGTCATATTAGAAAACTAATTTAAATTTACATTACAACTTCAGCTTAAACCTCCTAGCTCCAGCACTTCCCAAAGTCTGAAAAAAGGCTAATTATCAAGAAATTGGATATCATACCCCTATATATAAATGCTTCAGAAGTAGTTATTTTATACCTAGGTGGTAAATGTGGAGTCACTCATTGCTCCATTGTTGCAAACTGCATAGGATCTGGTCCAGTGTAAACTCTTAAACATGGACTTGCTGGATATTCAGTTGCAGAAAAAGTGGTATTTGTGAAGTCGAGCTCAGCTGAACCTTCCTGACGAGCTGAATACTTTTGCACATGGGAAGAACTTCTACTTGCTTCAGCATGTGCAACTAGCAGTTGCAGAAAGGAGGCTAGTAAATGTGCTGGTTTGCCTTGGACTGTGCCCCAGCTTTAATACGAAATGCCTTTGCATTAATGGCAGCTATGTGCCATAGCAGGCCACATATACAAATATGTATAATACTTACAGCAACCAGATGTTTTTCTTTTAAAATAGGAGAGATAACCAAATTTCACCTAGGTTACATTCCCCCCCTCCTCTCAGCTTTGAAGTTTGCACAAGCTGTAAGATGCATAAAACAGGGCATGTTATGTTACCTCATAAATGTTAAATTGCTCAACTAAGTCCAAGTCTGTTCCTTTCTTGTTCAAGTGTCTCTGTGAAATAGCTTCAATGCCTAGCTCTTCCAGACAGTCCACCACATCGTAGAAAGAGTCCTGATCTGGCAATCCTGACAGCGTCTAAGAATCAAAGGAAAAACATTTAAATCTGTTTGTTTTGAAAAGAATTAAACAAAGGGTTTTAAAAGTGGGTGGCAAGTGGTGGTATGTATGATTTCAATAAAGTAAAACCCATGATGTGGGATTAGAGACACTGATAGAAAATAAAAAACAAGCGGCACAGCTTTTAACAAACAACTCTCTGCACTGTGTAGAAAAATGAATAATTGGAAAAACAAATCAATGTTGTTATTTTATACAAAAAAGTATGGAAAATGTAGGTCTTTAAAATACACAGTTGGATTCTGTCTGGCTGCATTCAAGTACAGACCTAAAGAACAGAGAATGTTAAACCATCAAACATAAGGGGAAAAGCAATGAGGGAGAAAAAGCCACCAAAACCTTTAGCTAAAAAGACTAAAGCTCAGCTCCTACTGATTCCTGTAAGTTTAGCCTTAAAAAGAAAAAGTCCAGTGCACAGCTGTGTGATGTCAGGATAGTGGGAAATATCCTGCACCATGTACCTACTGTCCTCCCCACCTGCAGCAGCAGTGATCTTCTGTGAGCATAAATTGGTTTGCATTATAGAGACAGTGAATCCTCTCCTCCCTTTCAAATTAAAAAGTCTAATTAAAGGTACATTGACACCTTAATTCCTATTCCAGCTTGCTACCGATTTCTAGTGAGTTTTGCTGATTTTTTACTGCTCCTTATGCATGATACAGAAAACCTAGTTTAATCTTGCACATGTTGAGCAGAAACCATTGAACGCACCGTGCCACCTACCTGCAGGGAACACATCCCTCACCACAGGAACCAGTCTATGCAGAGCTGTTGCTGCAAAATACCTGAGAGTGCAGGCTGGGAGCAACACAGTTTTTCTGGCTTAGCTCACCAGACAGAAGTTTACTCTGAAGTGGTTTCCTCTCTCCCATTCAATTAGCTAAGTAATTATCTATATTCCCAGAAGGGTAGAGAAAGAGCAAGGGAAAGAGATGCAAAACCCAGGGCCTCTCCAAGGAGAGTTACATCTTCTCATGTCTGGGATGGGATGAACTCTGCTCTGTGAATTCTGTTTTTCTGGAGCCCATCTTTTCCAAGGTGGCTATAAGCAGCAAAGTGCAGAAAACAGCCCCTCTGGACTGCCTCCTGCACCAAGAAGCTTTACATCCAGAAAAATAGGTCTGGATTACATGACTAATGAAAGAGAAAGAGGCAGCTGACATGGCTGTCTTGTTAAAGCACCTCTTTCCTGTGATGTAAGACATTGAAATATGTGCATCAACAATGTATATTTTAATTTAATTATTTTTTCTATCTAAACACAACACAGCAACATTTTCTTCTTCAGTCTTCAGGATTACTGACTGGTGAAATCCATCACAACAGGAATTCTTAGCACAAGGATCAATTAAGTGTTAAGGTTATATGTTCAAGCTTTACTTAAGAATTTGTCTCTCTCCAGGACAGCATTAAAGCCTCTGTTTAGAACCCACTGAAGACTATAAAACTAAAACATCCTGAACAGTGCTGAAAACAGATACCATATTTATTTTGTTCCTTCATAAACTGACACCTAGCATTGAGTAAAAATCTAAGGACTTGTCATATGAAGTTGTCACACTGCATATTCAGAGGAACTTTAACTTGGATGTGGAAATATAATAATAGAAAAGTGTTCAACTATGAGGCTTTCAGTCACAAATGAAAGACATGGACAGCAACTATTCTGACCCAAATGCCTTCATGCACAGGATGTGATGTTTTAGCTGCAAAACGGTAGATGAACAGTCAGATCTTCTGAGCATTTACTTCCAAAAACAACAGGAGATTATCTTAACGTTCATATGCAGATCACTGACCTTCAAGAATAGCTTTTTCAAAATCCAAGGTAAGGCAAGCTGTAGGCTGGAGAAACAGCAGCATAAGGTAGTATTTACTGGCAACTGCTGCTGTCAGCAGTCTTTTATTGGTTATTCAAATTTTAAATCACACAGCAGGGTAAATCCAATTTTCATGGCATGTTGTTGACCAGAACTAGGCAATTGAACTCCCATGTATAGGAATAAAGGAAATAATTTTTCCTTCACACCATTCGTCATTACACCCACAGACCCACTTTCAGAGCCTAAAGCATATCAAATTCAATTTCTAACTATTCCAAGGAAAATAAAAAAGGTTATACTGGAACTATGCATAACCAGAAGTATCTGCACTGGGATCACTCTCATCTAAAAGATTCATTAATGTCTAAATCCTCACAAATTAGGAGAGGATTAATAAAATATTGGCATAACTAAATTGATTAAGCATAAACAAAAGAGAGGGAGAGGATAAAAGGACTGGAGAAATTCTTATGTCTGGCCTGATATGTTTTCTGCTCTGGAGCAGGAAGGAAAACAGTCTGTAAATGGATAAAAAGAAAAAGAAAAAAGAGTATAAGTATGCTTCCTTAAGACAAATCCTTCATGAGGACTCTGCCTGCACTGAAAACTGACATTTCCTTGTCTAGAGAAGCTGAAACTATCTGAGCCTTCTTTGTATTCTCTGTGGGGGAAAAAAATTACAACTGTTACATGCTGCTTGCTGTTTTCTCTATAATCATGAAAAATATCCCATTAAAAACATCATAAAGCTGCCCATAAGCCAGATCATAATTATAAGTGTGGATTTGTGGGATTCCTCTCTTCCTTGATCTTCATAACTGCCTTGTTCCTTTGACTGTGACATGCTTTTTCTTTTTTATATGTTTTTAAAGAACTACTTCCT
Organism: Phainopepla nitens; assembly: GCA_013400175.1. Lineage (NCBI taxonomy): Eukaryota > Metazoa > Chordata > Aves > Passeriformes > Bombycillidae > Phainopepla > Phainopepla nitens. The sequence goes on along the minus strand of VXBQ01004622.1, from coordinate 1,437,092 downwards.
CCTAAAAATAGTTTTAAATGTATTGAAAAACTCAGACTAAAGGAATCAACTACAGGATAATAAAAGAGTCAGCAGGGAAAATCTCTGAGGAAGTCAAACACCAGGTAGGTTACAACTGTGCAAATGATGAAGAGAACTATCTCAGAAAGAGGAGTCAGTACACAAGACAAGGTGTAAAGCAGAGACATTAATGACTAGCCACCTTGGCTTTAATAGCAGCTACAGACAGAAGCATACAGAACTGGTGATGCTTTTCAGAAAGAGTATACAGTAAGGTAAGGTGGCGTTTTAAACTCAAGAGGAACCACACTATCACGGAAGCAGGAGCAAGGGTGACTCTAAGCATAAGTATAGTAAGACCAGCAATATCACCAGGAGAGGTTAGCCTCTCTCAGGCATCTTAGCTGGAAAATATCTGCCATTAAGAAATAATTTTATAAAACAAACAATCAACAAAATAAGACCAAATAAAAAAACAAGCCACAATTCCAATCATGTAGCCAAGAGCCCAATAAGCTGGCAGCTTGGTGTATAACCTCCACGAACAAACTCTGCATCTTCAAGTGAATACAATGAGTAATAATAATATTTCCTAATACTCTGCCCTATTTAGTATAACCATAAACCACACAATTATTTTGTTTGCCAAGAGTATGCTGGCTTTCTGTGCTCTGTAGAAAAAAAAAATCTTTAATTTTAGTAGTCCTCCCCCAATTTGTCTATGAGTAGATGCTGATTTTTAAGGAATCTACACAAATAAATTTCTAACTTTCAAGGACTTTCCATTTTCTCCTTCCCAAGAGCATAAGTTAGTGTTTCAGAAAATATTTGACTTTACTGCAAAACTATGGCTTGTAAATCCAGTCAGCAGAAAATATAAGGAAATAAGAAAAAATGTAACCTTACTTTTTTAAGTAGAAGCACTCTTACTAGCACTCAGACCTGTTAAATTCATCATATTTATATTGCAGCAAAAAAATCAAACAAAAAACAAACCAACAAAAAACGACATGAACTAGAAAACTGTGCACAACACAAGCCTTTTTGAGCATGTGATCTTTTCAGCAGCACTTGCTCTCCTTCTCCCCTTGAATAGTCTGTTGAGTTAGTTTGTCACGTTTTCGTTCAGCACTGCATTGTCAGCGCTGGGAGAAGAGCCATGTCAGACCACAATACCACACAACATCCACCAAAATAACAATTCTGCTCCTGGCTCCTGCTTCTGGGTGGCTGCAGCAAAAGTAATAGGAGTGTGCTGATCAATTCCAGCTTGTCCTGCAACTTCTCTGTGACAGGTCTCCTCCGTCATATACTCGCAACAGGGAAGTTCATTATACAATAGAAGACACTAAGATTATCTGCACCAGTCATGCTGACAAAGTAAACAAACCTTGTTAACCAAAGTCATTGTATAAACCAGTAGTTCCGTATCAACCCCATCCTTCTCCTCCAGTATCTCCATGATGTTGGACCATGGCTTGGCTCCTAAAGGAAAAACAGAAATATTGGTTACAGTGATCCAAATGGAAAGCTACATAAAAAGCTTCTACTTATCCAAGAAGTAGCACAAACTGGAATATGTGGCCAGGTGAAAGCTCAACCAGAAAGATCCAGCTTTGTCAACAGTCTCTCCTGCTCCCCTGAGAGCGAAGTTAATGTAGACACTGAAAACTACAGTCCAACCTATTGCAGGGATGTAAAATATGGCAGGTGGACACTCTCCAAAGGTACCAACTTCTTTCCCTTGATGACGAAGGAAGCTTTGTTAGCGCAGTGTGACTGACACCAAAATTCTAAAAATCAGGTGACAGAAATTTTACCCAGCCTATCACAGGTTCATATAGGCTTTGATAAATCTTCAGCAGAGATCTACATGCTATGCTTTCAGCGTGCCTGTTGCTCCTATTTTTGGTGCTATTGCCGAGTTGGGCTGCACTAAGGTAAGTCAGGTTAATAAAACATTGCGGCAGAGAAACAGTTTTCTCAAATTACAGGCTATGTGTCTTGGAGAAAAGAAATGATCAATGAGGGGAAAAGATTTTTGCTGTGGCTCTTTCTCAAAATACTTTAATAGGAAACCTACCTACAGAACTTTCAGATATGATCCTCTCATTTTCCACTCTGAAAGGTCAAAATTTGTGCTTTTAGTTATTTGCTTGATTTGCATGTTGATTTGAATATGTATATTTCTCTGATATCTAAACCCTAAAGGTTCAGTGAGCTATTGTACTAAAAACATCAGGCAAGCAACACACCACTCAGACTCAGCCTCTTGTATGGAAGGTACCTTTAAAACCATGCCATTCTTGACTGAACTGCAAGATGGATGTATTTACCAAATTTTATCCAGGAAAACTGAAATAAATAACGAAAAACTGCAATTCAGTGTTTTGTTTGGAGTAAAGTTAAAGATGAGGAGGACTAAGCAGAGAGCTGACCTTAGCCTAGAGATATACTCAATCCAACTACACAGACATAACTGTGACAGTCTTTCAATTTCAGAGGGAAACATGCAGAGTATTCCAACAGTCCATATCCCCTGAACACTATAAGATGATGACAGTTTGAGTATAATCAGGCAGCAAACTGCAAATGTGCCATCACAGCCACCTGTTGATCAGTCATCCCAAAGTCTAAACTCTGTATTACCCTGTAACAGTCCTTGCTTATTAAAGATGATGTCATATATGCACTCATTTACATAGACATAAAATCTCTGCTAACCAAGGATCTGCATTTTCAAGGCAATGGCAGTGCACTGCGTGGAAAAAACCTGTCTAAAAGTGAATGTGCAGACAGCAATATTTCTCCTTTTTTCCTCCCCCCTCAGACAGTCTTTGATCATCACTACTGAGTCAGGGTTTTTTTATCTTAAGCAAAATCAAAGGAGGAGGAGGATTCATTCTCAGCTATCCAGATGTATCTATATGCATTATTAATTAAAGACTAATTCAAATACATGTCTGTAATGAAAATACACTGGACACCTCTTTACCAGATTCTCTATATTGCCTGATGTTTTGTGCAATATATGTTCAAAAGTCATGTGGAACAAATTCACTCAGCTTGCAAATGATATATGATCAGCAGGAATGATATTCTCACTACAAAAATGTTTTCCTGTGGTTTTCAGCAAAAAAATGAAAAATGGAAGGAAATAGGAAAGAGAAACAAAATGGGGAAACTATGCAAGCCTGACTCACGATAATGCCATTTGGAAAAACAGTGAGTTGATAACAACATAAAAATATAATTATTTAATCCATTGAATTATTTAGTGAGAGTCCTTTGTTATTGTAGGCAGGTTCTACTCCTACTGGAACAATGCTGGTTTGTTTTTTAGACAGCATCCATGTGGTTTCGTTTTTTTCCCTGAATGTCTCAATAATTCTTCATTATCATAAAAGAATAATTTCATGATCACCTTGCTATTTTCCTGCAAGGATGACATATAATTTTCTTCTAGCAACGCTGCTATTTTATTTCAGAATACAATTTTTTAAAAAGTTGTTGATTGGGCACACTTACTAGTAAGGCAGCCCTGTGACAGCTCATCTATCTTTCAAAGGCTTTCTTTATGTTTCTGCTTCTAAACTTCCAAAATTCAGGCTTAAATTCCAAATTCTTCTTCTATTCCATAACCATAGTCAAGAGGAGACAGTACTATCAATAACTTTGACAAGAGCTATTTCAATTTGTACCAGGTTAAACCTTTCTCTCAAACGCAATTTCCCCCATTATGATCTCAATCTGAACAGCAAAGAAGTGAACATGGAAATAGCTGTAAGGCCATCTACTACCCACCCAGGATAAGGCACTTCTGCTGTGGAAGTTGCACCACGAGCTCACTGCTTTGCTGTCCTTGGGTTAATATTCTTAGATATATACAATGAGAATCTTTAGTTTCCAACCTATCATCCATACAGCATGGAACATATGCAGATCCAGCTCAGCTCCCTCTCTCAGAGCTCCCCCTCTCAGAGCCTGTGCAGTCCAGCATGCTTTAAATGCAAAGAGACCTGTTCAGATTAAGATCATAATGAGGAAAATTGCATTTGGAAAGAAAGGTTTCATCTTGTACATATTAGAGTAGCTATGCCAAAGTCATTGACAATACTGCCTCCTCTTGATTCTAGTTAGGGAATTGATGAATTTCCTTCTTCACCAGATCCTGATGCAGAAAAATGATCATGTAGAAGAATGATAATATAGCATCCCAGTGATTTTTCTGGGAGCAGATGAGTATGTTTCCATAAAGTTATGACTTTTATGCAGGACTTGTGGCAAAATCGATGGGATTGATGAAATAGGTTCAGTGAAGTGAAACAGCATAGATTAAGTTTTGTGTGTTCTCCTGCCTTCAAAGGGTAAAATGAAAACTGCTTGACTGTCCTTTCGAGTCTTGTCACTGGGAAGAGCTCTTTAAGACAGCTACTCTGACAAGGAGGCTGTAGCCTCAACTCTGACACTACTTGCAGTGTAACGAGTAACCATGAATGGTGTACAGACAAAGAACAATGAGGCTGTGACAATTAACCTGATATTAAATTAATACAGTCTATTTTTCTGAATAACATTGCCCATTGTTTTAAGTCCCAGTCTTTTCTCAGTTTCATCTTTGAATGTTTTTACATATTTATTTCAATGCTTTTGTTCATGTTATATACAAAACCTTGACACCACAACTACAAAACATCTGCACAGTTTGTATAAAGCATGAAATATCTTGCACAAGAGCAGAACCTTGCATGAGAACTGCCACCAGCTTAGAGAGTGCCTGTCTCCAGCAGCTATAAGCTGAAAAGGTAGTGATACTTTTGGAAAGACCTTGACATCTTGCACTTCTAGCTATTTATATATGAATAAATTTACATCTTTCCATTGTACCTACAGTACCATGTGGTTATTTAGTGGAATCTAGCTATGAATGAAATTGCAGGAAAAGCAAAGAACTGATAATGAGGGCCATTTGGCTTTAATCTCTGTCCTAAAATATGATTGTGATAAAGAAGCCTTAGACAGCAGAGTGCAATGCCAGATCCACTTCCCAGACCCTTTGCAGTCCAGTATGCTTAAACCGAAAAGAGACCAAATTCCTCTGGAGCTCTGAAACAAGAAAGCATGGCCGAAGGGAGGAGTTAAATGGAAGTGCAAGTAGAAGCTAATTCGTACATGATAAGGGCCATGCAGTTATTCATTTATGGTCTGCTTGTATCTCAGAGTAAAGCCAGTACTTCCATGCATCTCTGTACTTCAGTTTGCGTATGGATGCATTCACACATAGAAACCACAGATGGGATCGCTTTGAAATCAGGCTGAGTTAATATGGGGCCGTATAAGCTAATCATGTGTGGTACACATGTTGAAGAATTAGGTCATATCTCATCACCTTGTATGTACATGAAACATTGAACTTTTATCAAAGCAGTGCTGAACTAAATTACATACCTGCAAGATTTATGAAAATGGTTCAAGAAAAGGCATATTGCTTTTTTCTCTTTTCCTGTTTTGTTTCATCAGTCATTAAAGGTAGGTACTTCTTATTTATAAGCCACTAATTTAAAATTATAAATTAAAAAATAGCACATCCATATCTAAAAGTGAAGGTCTTTGACACTATCTCCCACATTATTCTTCTGGAGAAACTTGCTGCTCATGGCTTGGGTGGGTGCAATGTTCACTGGGTAGAAAACTGATTTGATGGTTGGCTTGGAGAGCAGCAGTGTCTGGAACTCAGTCCAGCTGGCAGATGATCACTCTTAGGGTTCCCAGGGCTCAATGTTGGGGCCACTCCTGTTTAATATCATCAGTGATCTGGATGAGGGGACTGAGGACACCCACAGTCAGTTTGCAGGTGACACCGCGTTAGATAGGAGTGTTGATCTTCTGAAGGGCAACAAATCTCTACAGAGGGATCTGGACAGGGAGGATCAATGGGATGAGGCCAACTGTATGAAGATCAAGAAGGTCCTGGTACACAACAGCCCAGTGCAGTGCTGGGGGCAGAGCAGCTGGAAAGCAGCCTGCCAGAAAAGGACCTGGAGGTGCTTGTCAACAGCAGCTGAACAAGAGCCAGTGTGTGCCCAGGTGGCCAAGAAGGCCAATGGTATCCTAGCCTGTATCAGGAATAGTGCGGCCAGTAGCACCAGGGAAGTGATTCTCTCTCTGTACTTGGCACTGGTGAGGCCTCATCTTCAATCCTGTGTTCGGTTTTGGGCCCCTCACTGCTAGAAGGACACTGAGGTGCTGGACTAAGTCCAGAGAAAGGCAATGAAGCTGGTGAAGGGTCTGGAGCACAAGCCTTACAAGGAGTGGCTGAAGGAGCTGGGATTCCTTAGCCTGGAGAAAAGGAGGCTCAGGAGAACTTTACTTCTCTCTACAACTCCTGAAACGAGGCTGTAGCCAGGTGGAGTCATCCTCTTTTCCCAGTTAACAAGCAACAGGATAAGAGGAAATTACCCAAAGTCGCATCAAGGGAGGTTTAGGGTGGATATTAGGAAGACTTTTTTTCACCAAAAGAGTTGTCAGGTTTTGGAACAGGCTGCCCAAGAAGTGGTGGAGTCACCATCTCCAGAGGTATTTAAAAGACATGCAGATGTAGCACTGAGGGACATGGTTTAGTGATGAACTTGGAAGTGCTATGTTAATGGTTTGACTAAGTGGTCTTAGAAGTCTTTTCCAACCAAAATGACTCTGTGAGTTTATTATGTTGATGATCTAAAAAGGGAACTAAATATAAAATCATAAGAAAAAAATCTCTTAAGGAGCTGAGTACAACTGCTTAATGAAAATAATTTAAAAAAAACAGGAAGAAGGAAAAACTGAGTATTTGGGCTAAGGTATTTGCAAGAGTTCATGAAATAATCCACCAAAGCACAGGTATGAGAATTCCTGCAAAACCTCTCATTAACATTAACATCTCATTAACATTATCTCTTAACATATGCTCATCTAACTACATGCATCAGTTTTTTCAAGTCTTGCACTGTTACTTAAGTTGTTTTGGGGCATGTAAATGATGGCCTAAGGCTGTTCTACAAATAGAGAAGGGAATACTTTGTTTAGGGTCCTCCTTTCTCCTTTTTCTTTAATGATTTTACTAGCATGTTAGTAGATAGAAGGCATTTTGAACTCATTGAGAACACTGGTGAGTTCAGAAAGCTGAAGAAATACTAAGAATGACTGAAAAAAAAGAGTCACAGTGCTCACAGGTACATGAATATTATAATCATATAATCATGCTTATGGCATTGTAAGGTTTATTGGTTTTAATTCAAAACAGAAAGCCAACCTGCAGAATTCACTGTTTTGAATTGCCTCTGCCTGCTTCCCTGCTATAAGAGATAATTTGGGTTTTTTCTTTTCAACCCATTCTGATAACTGAAAGCAAAATCTGGCTGTTTTTCCTATTTCTGGCACCACCTTTCTCCCCAGCCCCCAATATTTTTTGCTTCACTTTTACCATATCAAGTCTCTCAGAAAAGTTCAGTATGGAGGCAGTTGCTACACAGAGGGAACCCTGCTTTCAACCTCCATGTCTGAGACCACAACAATGGATCTCCTAACCTCAAAAACTCTCCTTGAGGCAAAGGAATGTTTTGCATCAAGAGAGAATGCCCCAGGAGCTTAGTGATGGCTTTGTGGGAAGAACAAGAAAGAACCATTTTTGTTCTATTTATTTGTAAAAAATACAGTATACATATTCAAGTATTTTTCATGAGCCTGAAGGGTAACAGATTTCATAGTATAATATCTGCTCAAGGGCTTTATTTTAATGTAACAACAGATGGTTTCGTTTTTACTATAAAGCCTGTACTATTACTGACCTCGTCTTTCTCTTCAAAGGGATTACACTGATTAGATATCATTTTCTCTTCTAAATCAGACTGTTGCTTCCCAGAAGGAAGTGGAAAGATGGTCTTGCCCAAAGGAGCCTCTGAAGTCGGAAGATACAGGGGGGGTTTACTTAGCATGTGGGTGCAGGGAAAGGGCTGTGACTCTGGAGCTCCAGGAAGCAATCGAGTTCCTCAGTTTTCACTCTTCACTTTCCCATTATAATTCTTCAAACAGCCTTAGATAATACAAATACTTAAAAAAATGCTTTTAAATAATGAAGGGTATATTGGACAAAGCAGGCATCAATGATAGCAACTCTAGAACTGCTGAAAGCAGTGATGAAATGCTACCTTGATCTCAGTGGTGCTGGGATGTTGCAACCCCCTGGTAATGCTACTCACCTCTCTTTTCATCCACAGTAGATACTGCCTGGATCAAAAGCGGTGCGTTGGATTCTGTGTACTCCACAAACACCAGCAGCAGCTTCAGTGCTGTCTTTACCACCAGGCGAAACTGGAAGAAAAAAAGTGCAACTTGTCATTCTCCAAACCACAGCATTCCCAGATGTGTGAAATGACACTGGCCAAGAGGCAAGGCCAGCAGTCCACATCTGGTAGTAACACATGGACAGGAGAGATTAAGCTGTGACAGCACTGAAAAAATTAAAGGTAGTCAGCTGGCTGAGAATTTCATTCACTGGACAGTGCTCTCCCTAGGGAAGACCCAGCAGTCAATGAATCCAAATGAAAGCTTAATACTGCTACAAGTAACAAAAGGGTGAACATCCCACCTCTGCACATCCTCAACATCACTACCCAAAGCTCGATGTACACAGAACCTACTGAGCTAACAAAGCATGTATTTCTTTATTTCTCAACACATTTATTCCCTCCTTTTGCTCTGAGACTTTAATCCTGTCAAATGCTGTATGATGGGATGATTTCCTCCTTATGCTTTCTTCTCTTCTTATAATGCTACTATTTAATCCCTAAATTATTAAATAGATTGATCTTCACTATTAAGCACAACTTGGGAGGAAGTCTGTTTAATCTCCAACTAGGCCACCCTGTCACAAAATATGTGATTTACTGGAACTGAGCATTCTGCCTGCAAGTTTTCAAGCTCAGGTTTTTGTACATCCTTAGGAGTGAGTCTTCATCAAAGACTCAGCATTGGCAAAATGAATCTACTACAATTCAATATCCCAACTCTATCAATTTCACCACAGAGCTCCCATTTCCAGAAATGATCATTTGACTAAAAGCGCTGAGTAAGAATTTTTAGGGATAATAAAGTATGATTATTGGCATGATCAGGTATGTGAAAAATCAACTCTTTACTTGAGAGGAGGATTTTTTAATAGGCAGGGCTCTACATGCTGAGAGGGCTTTTACTGAGGGAATTGATACTGGCTCAAATTTGCTATAGTCTCAATCTAAGTAATGGGCTATTATACAGTTTCTGTCAATAGTGACTAATTCCCATTTCCAATTTTTTTTCAAGTCCTCTCAACACAACTCTCTTAAGAAGCAAAAAATCATTATTAATACTTTCACAGATGTACACACGGTCGCAAGACAGTGACTGCGTCTAAATTCTAAAAAAGACTGCAAGTGCAACAGGCATAGACTCAAGCTACTGTGCTCACACAGCCACTCACAGACATGTACTGGAGCTCACTTAAAGATAACGAGCTAAAATGGAGCTTGCTGTTATTAACATACAGTTCAGTGTCAACAGTGATCCCAACTATTTCCCTAGTTTCTTGGGGTTTACCCACTCATGCAGAATTGAGCTTAATGAATGCAATGACACTATCAGCAATGTAAAATATTCTGCTGTTTAATCTAGACTGTTTTCAGGCTTGATATGTGGTCAAATTGTTGAATTTTAGGGCTGACAGTCAGGAAATCATAATGACAAACCTGACCGGGTCCCTTAAGACCCTTGGTTAGTCTGATTTGCAGTTGTACTGCTGCAGTGATACTTCAGAGATACATAGAGTAGTCAAATAAAAGGAAACTGAAACCTGATAACAAAACAAATCACTTCCCCACAATTGCACTGTACATCTGTATATTTGCCTGTCAGGCCAATACCATGGTATTGCTGGTCTGCAGTGACATTTCTCTTAAGAATCAAGTTCAATTGTTTAACAAACATACTGAAAGAATTTCCAAAAAGTCTCCACTTTTTTTGTGAAGTTACTTTGTAAATAGGAGTTATAAACTCTTCTAGCAGTAACATACTTCCCAGATAACTATTTACATAGTACCTTCTAATTTGATTAGAGTTTTTTTCCCTTAGAAAGGAAAGCCTAGATATTACTTTTGATGAGGCTTAAAACCTCAAGTCTCGGCCACGTGGTGACAATGGGATGAATTTGCACATAAATGCTGCATGGCAAAGTTCCCACATGTCTCCATTTGACAGCAACGAGCTGGGGCACACCAAGCTTAAGACCATTTTTGCAAATCTCTTTTTCTTTCAGGAAGAAGAACCTTTGGCAGTACCTTTGCTCAGATTGTTGCCTGTTGGCCATGGGAATAAGGAGGTGGTCCCTGTGCACCTGCCATGCTGCAAAACCCGCGAAGCCTCGGGGCAGCCCACTGCAGTTGCACCAGACCAAGGCTCAAGCTGGCTGATTTCTGGTGCTGTCTGCAGGTATCAGCTTCCTGTGCTTAACAGGCTAACAGATGGTTTTGTAAGGAACAAATGCCACTCAGAAGCAGTCCCGGAGAAAAGGAGTGATTAGGAAAGCTATGTTTTGCCATTTAGGTCCTGGAAGGACACTCTAAATTCAGTTTGTCGATCTGCAAATTTTCAGGGCTTATCCAACTGCTCACAAAAGAGCAGCCCGAGAAGTGGAGGTGCTTTCCACTGAAGGTGCATACCATGGTTGCTTTCTTCTTGCACCAGCACAAACTCTAGCTTTGAGAAAACCTGCATTTAAAACCATGCTATTTCCTGCTTAATAGAAAATGGCATTTGGGACTCCTATGGGCACTTTTAAGCCTGCCTGCTGCTTTGGACACGTTGGGGAAGGACAAAAGCAAAACACTGCAGTCCTAGACTAAGCTGCACAATGCCTATACTTAGGACTTACCTAGCTACCCATGACCCACAGAATCTTTGTGCTGATGCTGTAGTGTTTTTCAAAACTGCATTAACAGTGCTTCTTGACAGGAGCAGGCAATCACTGAGGAGCTGCACTGTCCCTAGGAAACTGGAGTCTTCATCCAGCCAAAGCCCTTCCAAGACATCTGATAGCCTGTCACATCCAGACACTAAAACAGTCCAGAGCCTGACATGCTCACACTAAAATCAGCTCTAATTATCCACTGTGGCACCAAGCAGTCTCTGAAAGGTCTCTTCAGGGATACCTGGTGGCAGGACCCATGTGAAGCACAGGGAGTTTTTTTTAATGTGGCCTCCCATACAATATCCTATCTGTTAAATTAGTGACCACCTGTGAGCCTGAAGCTCCCATTTGGGATTAACTATCTGACTCCTAAAGTGGGAGATCCTCCCAGCTTCCTGTGTGAGTTCTATAATGTGTCTGCAGGACATACCTTTTCAATTAATTAGATAGTTAGATTGAAAATAAAATAACTAACTCTCAAAATTGGGAGATTGCTTAACAGGAAAAAACAGCAGCAGTTTACTGATTTTCTTCCTTTTGTGAAGACATGGGACTTTTTGCCAGTCACTATCATTTTATTTCACATGATTTACCCAGATGGCACAGCTATGGGAGCAATAGAAACAAGTTTCATATTTCATTCAGGAGCAGTTGAATTGCTAGTAATCTGAATTGCTGTTAAAAACTTCATGAAACCTTTTAAGACTGTTCGTGGGATTTTTTTTTGGGGGGGTATTCATTTACTGTTGAAGAGGGGAAAAACTGCTTTCTGAATCTGCTTCAATAGTCACAGTTTTGTTAAAACCCATGGGCCAATATCACACTTCAAAAAGGACTAAAAAGGCAACAAAACATGTAGACATGCTGGCTCAAAAATGTCCTGTTATGATCACTTAGCAAACATTGGTTGTTTTAATTAAATCTAAATTTCCATCTTAAATATTTTTGCTTATTTAAAACAGAAGGCTCATTGAAGCAATATTCATACTCGCTGGCTTGGTAAAATACTTTTTTAACAGTCCTGAGATTAAATCAGGATTCTTGAATATCCAAACACTGGAGCATCAAAACCTCTATTAAGCTAGAAAAGAAAGCTCATGTTGTGTTTTTGTATCATGTGCAAGCCGATTTATAGAGAGGAAATGATGTTAGCATCTTCTGGCTAAAGATAAGGACGAGCCAGAAACGTAAAAGGAAGAAGAAAAATTATAAACCTTTTCCCTCTGATTCACTTTACCTTATACAGTGCAGTTTGGCAATCCCTTTCCCTTTTATCTCTTTATATTTAGACAGTTACAGACACAGACAGGGATACCACACAACAGGCTGCAAAACTCATGTCTCATGGAAGGGCTTATCGCAGTTGTTAATCACTCGTCTGGAAAGGCTTTAACCTTTACAAGGAATGTTGTCACAAAGTTCATTGACTTAGAGACCAAAGCAATATTTGTAGAGTTCAGATTGAAACATTCAGGATTCAATTATTTTTTTTCCTTTTAAAAAGAAAGAAAGCAAAAAGGAAATTGAATAAAAATATTTTACTTGGGGAAATGTAGCTACTTTGGATTTACGCTACTCAAATTTAATGGAGAAATAGGCACTGAATTTTTAAGTAAAGATTTACTACAGCCAAATCTTCTGAAACCTAATCCAGGTGCAGGCTTGGACTTACTATAGTCATAGTCATCCTCTTGGTAGGATACTGGCAGGCAGAACTGCAGCTAAAGAAACACCCAGTGCAAGCAGTGTTCAGCCTGCAGGGGAGAGGTGCACAGGGAAGCTGGAGCCCTTCTTTCTTGTGGGGTGCAAAGATGCCCCCAACTTCAGATCTAGTGCTGCAGGAAGAGCCCATTGGCATCCCATTAGCACCTGCAATGCAGCTCAATTTCATGTTTCTGAAGGGAATAAAATCACCTTCTGTTCACAAAAGGAGGAAAGATCTTCCTGGAATGGAAGTTTTTATATGCATGTTTAAATAAAATACATAATATATAGATATATATATAGTGTATCTATATGAAGCCACTATTTATTATAATAAACAACAAATATATAAAATAAATATTAATACTATACGGTAATAATATATAAGATTATCATAATATATTGTTTTCCTTTGCAATAAACAAGAAAAAGGAAACATAAATATTCAGCTTGAGAGAATTTCAGAGTAATAATTTAAGTTGGAATGGCCCTAAAATGGTTTTCCTTCTTATTTTAGGTGAAAAAATCCAGTTCCTTTCCTCATATAGCATGTGCTCTACCCCATCTCACCACCACAGTGAGCCCCACTGGACTTGCTCCAGTAGATAAATATGTATCTAGTACTGAGGAGCCCAGCCCTGGACTCCTGGACTCCTGATGCAGTCTTGCCAGCACCAAACAGGGAGAGGCACTTCCTTCAACTCGGTGGCTGCCCTCCCACCAGTCCAGCCTGGGATGCGTTTGACCTTCATTCACACAAGGGCACACTATTAACTCCTGTTCCAGCTCAGATGCTCTTATTCAGAATCAGCAGACAGAATCAAATGGTGTGATGCTAAAAGAAACACCTGCAATTTCTCCATATTTTAAGAAGAGAAAGGGTAATGGCTTTAAACTGAAAGAAAGCAGACTTATATGTCAGGAAGAAATCCTTCATTGTGAGGATGGTGAGGCACTGAAACAGGGTGCTCAGAGAGGTTGTGGATACTCCATTCCTGGAAGTTTTCAGGGCCAGGCTTGATGGAGGTTTGAGTAAACTGGTCTAGTGGAAGTAAATCCAGTGGCAGAGGGGTTGGAACTATGTGATCCTTAAGGCTCATTCCAAACCAAACCATTCTATCATGTGATTCTATGACATCCCACTATTTTTAATTAATATACCATTTTCTGAGATCTTTGCAACAATGTCATTTCAGTATTTCACATGCTGTTCACCTGTATTTATGAAAAAGAATGTCTCCACTGCATCCAACATCTTAGTGAACCTTTCCCACACCTGCACTGCAGAAAGCCAGCCAAGAGCTCCAGCATAGAGTGCACAAGCAGGAAGAGCCCCCTCTGATGTGGTGACTGGAGATCAGCTGTCCCAGAAGCATGCAGGGCTGGCTAAACATCCAAAACAGCCTTAGCACCTACAGCAAGAGCTTTGGAAATATGTTGCATGGACTGCTTACATAACCCAGACAAAACTGGGGCTTGGGGTGCCAAACAAGCAAAGGGAAAGACTTTAGAGGGGTAAAACATTTGAAACTCCCTAATACTAGGGTTTGCAAGTGTCTTACAGAACAGAGAAACCACCCAAATTCTTTCTAGTCTCTCTCTTCTCCAAAACTGACATTTGAGGTCAGTTACTTCACTCCAAAAACAGGTGACAAGCCTATTTAGTAATTCAGTTCCTTTTTATTCATAGTTTCTGAAGGCAGGAATGATCACAAGACTGAGATCTTTCTGTGTCACCTAAGCCAAGAACTTCTAATATGCCTTATTTTCCATCAGAACTTTAAAGCAGCATCTTTTAAAGATGGAAAATTGACCTACAGAATAGCATTAAAAAACTTTGTAAATGAGTGTAATCTTCCTTCACCAGAAGGAAGAAAGAAAGAATTCATATGTGCTGAGGCCCTAAAAGCTGCTTGATGGACAGCAATGAACACATGCCAATTCCTCCACTTTCTTTTCAGAGATGCAGCATCTGCCCAAGTCACAGGCTGTGCATGGCACAGGGAGGATCACAGAGCTGGAAAGCAAGAGTTAAATACAGTGTGCACAAAGAATGTGAATAACCCCCATTCTAGGTACTGAATATGTACTATATGAACACCTAGGCATTTTATATCATTAGGGATGTAACTATTAAACACTCTGTGTTTCTCTGGGCTGGTGTACCAATAGAACAAATAAGAATGCATGTGATGCCATATCTATATTTTAAGCAATTACATTTTTAGAAGTTTTTTTTATTAAAAAAATGCCAGATTGCATTTTAATATTCAGCCATTTTTGCTCAAATCTTCAAAGAGGAATGCTTAAATAAGGCAAATGAACTGTTGTTAAGGGCTTTGCAAGCTCAGGACTGAAGCTGTGAAAGGACTTAGATTGAGATGAAAACCCTTATAAGCTTAGATGCAAGATGCTCCAAAATCATCAGTCAAACAACAGTCTTTTTATTCTGAATGTTCCTTTAAGTTTTCCCCTCACAGAACGTGTAATGCTAGGAATGGCAGAGAAATACATACATTTACTATGCTGAAAATGAAGTTTCTCAGAACTTTGCAAATGTGCTGGGTAACGATTACATGTTCTGTGCACTGTTACATATGTGGTGTGTATCTGTCATTTATCTGTGGTGAGACTTCTGATATGAAGAGAAAGGTCACCAAAAAGAAATTCATCTGGCCTACCAACAAAACACAGGCATGAACAAATAGTGATTAGTGAATGGTCAACAGGAAAAAAAAAAAAGGCTCATGCCTGGAAATTACTATTTGCATCATCAATCATGGTCCAGAAGAAGAAGGGGAAAATGTGAAAAAACATCTGTACACAGAAGTAGGCAACTCATACACCCAATCAGCATACTGCAGGTCACAGTGGCTCTCAGATGAATACACACAGTTCTGATGGAAGCTTTGAAAGAATATGTTTGTGGTAGAAATCAGCCCTGTGTTAAGTAATGTCTAATGAACTACTGATGTAGCTAGATTTCTCTTGCAGCAATTGCCACATCAGACAGACATTGTTTGAATAAACCTAAGGCTGCAGTGCTTGGAACAAGACACAAGATGCTACAGGGTTTTTTTGAGCATTGCCCTCTTCTCCTTTTGGAATATCAATGACAATCCTGAAGAGGTGGGGAAGTGATTTTTCTGGTCCCATGAAGTAGTCTAAAATGACAGGTTTTTTTATTTTATGACAGGATGAACGAAAGACCATTCCCAGCTCTCCAGGACAACACACAAAGTGAGAGCAATCTTGTTCTGCTTTTCCTCCCTACAACCAAACCGATTCCCGCAGTGTTTCCCACTAGAACATTGAGCTAGAAGGGAGGACAGGGTAGGACTTGGAGATTATAGGACATAAAAGGATTAAACTTCTTTACTCTCAGATGATTCCTGAGCTGGCGTCCTCGCACCTTTGTCAGGGGCCCAACCACAGGCCTATTAGTTGTTACACAGTTTTAAACACCTTTCTATTTGGCTCTTTCAGATATTGCTGAAACAAAGGGTTTGGTTTCAATTAAAGTTTTAGTTTTTTCCATTGCAAAACACAAACTGAAAATATTTCACTGGAAATTTGCCATCAGCCTGTGTCCAGATCAGGAATTACGCTTCGCTTGTAAAGATTTACACTCAGATTTAATTTTCTTTTTCTCTTCAAATAGTGCAGTTTCATTGTTCATCTGTTGATTTTTTTATTAACCATTCCCAAACACTGGTATCTTTTAGGACTCCAGGCAAATAAACACTATCAGTACCTCTAGAACTGTCCTCTCTGTCTGGATAGTGATTGAATTATCTTAAATAAGGTATAAAACACTTAGCTTGAGAGAAACCACAGTAACATGAGAACCAATTTCTGGTTAAAATCATGCTTGTGTGTTATGTACTATCAAACGTGATAAGAAACAGACCTCTTTATTCTCTTTTTGTCTTCTGCAAACATGTACCTTATTTATGTGTAGCCTCAGTTTCCTAGCATTTTCCTGTTATGGATCATAGAGTAAGATTGTCTAGTAAAGTCTGTTCCTTTCTTTAGATAGAAAAATCTTGGTTGGGTACATAATAAACTAGCTTTATGCAAAATCAACAACAATATGTTATGATTTGTATAATGCCACTCTAATACAACTTGGCATCTGGAAACACGCTGTATGACTAGGCTATTTTTTGGTAGCTCCTGCAAATCCATGTTCCTAAAGTCTCTAAGTCACAGTCAAACATGATGGGTCTTTAGGAAGTAGTCATATGTCTATGAAATAAAATGTACGTTTCTTTCTGATCAGCAGGATAAATGAAAAATAACCTTGTTTTTCTTGAACACTACCCTGATGATCTGTTCAGCAATGGATGCAACAGTGAGATTTCATATTTTGGTAACAGTAAGGTAAGTAGATGATAAGTAACAAGATTTGAAGCCATGCAGCATTAGAACTCCATATTAGAAATGAGTTTGCAAACTAATATGGGTCACAAGAATGGGGTTTGTGTGCCTATACAGGGGAAGCAGGATTAAGGCCATTTGGCAGGTCTTTTTTTTTTTTTTCCTTATTACCAAGGAGTTACACGCTGAGCTTTCCCACCAGCCCCCTAAATTGATGTATGATGTTAGCCTTGAACTACGCTGTCCTCAACAGATGGTCACTGGGCTGAACCTCTGGCAAACAGAAAGGTTTGAGAGATTGGCAGTTTCAGCAACTTCTTTTCCTTGGGCAGGGCCAAGTTGATATTTCCTTAGCTGTGTTAGAAAAAAAAAAAAAAAAGGAGAGGAAAAGATTTTTTATAAACTTAATTGCAGATAGGACTTTATCTTCACTCCCTGCTCTGAAATCCCTTTATACCACACTCCTTTAGCTTTTGTTACACTGCTGAATGACATCTTGGTTTGTGGAAACATTTGATGTAATACAAAGTCATCTTCCTCAAGACAAAAAGCAATTAAAGAGAGAAGGAATTCAATAACCTATTACTAAGGTATCTCATGCAAAGCATTTAAGGATCTGAAAGTCATCTACAATTAATCAAGTCATGCAACAGTTCTATGATGCATGCTGTGATTGATCACATTTCATGTACAGAAAAGCTGAAGCACTGTACATTCAAAAGGCAGACAGAAGATGCAACAATGCATCTTATTTCTTTTTTTTTAAGTCTCCAAATAAGTATTTGACTAACATATGTTCTCAGAAATATTTTAAATTCCAAATGAAGTTGTTAGATTTAAGATGAAACTACTACTGCAACATTTTCTTGAGTGATTAGAAATTATGTAGAAGGAAGTTCACTAGTTCCACATCAATTTTCCACAACAAACTACTGTTTTCTAAGACCCACTCCCATACTGGGTCATAGTCAAACCTCTGATTTATATAGCTGGCAACCAGAAATTTCGTTATGACAGCAGCAGAGAGTGCTTCACAAGCTTCAGATCTGCAGTATATTTGATATGAGAACTATGTACAAAACAGCATATCAAAATTTTAATATCTTCAGGATGTTAATTTTCCTCCTGGCCAATGCACAGGGTGGCTCAAGAGCAGCTTAGAGGTCCCCCTGTCCTTGATTGTGAAAGCCATCACCAGTAAAATTAATAAATTATGGTCAAAGCCAGAGGAAAACAGAGAAATCACAAAACTATTAGAGTACTTTCTCTTGGAGCCTCTTAACAAAATTAAACCCACTGAAACACACAACAGCCATGAGGAGCACAGCATTTTCACCCTTGTTTCCTTAGGCAGCTGTGCTGTCCCTCCCACTGCCTGCTCCTGGACTCTCTCTGTTACTGTGGGATCTATCTGCCTACTGCACCGTCACACTTGACAGTAATGGAGCTAAGTTCCTACTCAAGTTGAAAAAGGCATTACAAAAGACCCCAATCTGGCAATCTCCTAAGAGAAAAGGAAATTTCCAGTCATTTTGAAAGGGACATAGCTAGAAAATTAGTCCTCAATCCTCAGCCTTCCACCAGCCAAGCTGCAGGCTGCCATTTGCATGAAAGACAACAGGCATGGGACACACAGCAGGACTGAGCCACCAAGAGCATGTAGGATGGCAAGGAAAAGGCAAGGAAGAAGGAAAACAAAGATAAGAAATTGCTTCATTAGTTCTACTGCTTATGAAACAACTTGCTAGAGCTAGTGGCCTTGGCAATGTCCTGTTTAAATAATATCAAGGTTGAGTTCAAGGACCCTAGGGGGAAAAACTATTTGAGTTTGCAAGTACAGTGGAAAAATACTCTATTATTATTCTGTGGTTTTCTGCACGTGAAATTTGTTCTTTCAACAGATTCATTAAAATGTACTCATATTAAATACCCAAACTATGCCTGTGTTTAAATAACTTCACCTGAAAACAACTGTAAGTTTAATGATATGGTTAGCAGTTCTTTCCTGATACTGTACAATCTTATAGATGACATTTCAACAGCAAAACCACAAAATCATAACAACCTATGAATAAAGTGAGTGGAAATGGTTGAAGATAGTGTGTCAACAATGACTCCAAATTATAAAATATTACCTACTGCAACATCTCTCTTAAGCAAGACATTGTTAACAGGTTATTCTTTTTAAGCATCCTAAAAAGCAAAATGCTACTGGTTTGAACTACTGAAATGATAAAACTGCTGAAAGAACAAATATTACACATCAAACCATGGAACAGACCCACCACAATCTCTTCTTGAAAGAATATGTAATAAAGTAAAACCAGAGAAGGGATATACATACATACATACATATATATATATGGATATTTTCCACTTAATACTATAATGATAAAAGTATTATTATTTCACTGCATATATATACTGAAGATTTTTCTCTATTCTCAAACTTCTGAGTATCATCAGGCACAAAAATTAATTCAGAAGCAGAGATTTGACTGCAAAACCAGACACACTTATTTACCTTTGGACAACTTGCCAAATAAAGTTAATGAATAAAGATACTTTCTGGTGAACATGGGAACATAACAGAAGCGCTCACATTTCTCCAGCAATCATCTGTTTGTTGGTCTCAAATCTGGAAGAGGTTGCTATCCTCAAATCTAGTTTTCATCATCAGTCTAGTGCAGATGCTTTTTTTCTAAATCCAAAGAACTTGAATGATGAAAACAAAAATGTAACAGACCAGACACATTTCCAGCTTCCCAAGTGGTGGGTTTCTGAAGAGAGTGGCAGAATATTTCATGGAGCCATTAAAAAACTTGATTATGGGAACACAAGTCACTGCATATCAGCTAAGACACTGCTTAATTACACAGCCCTAGCAGTGTCACATTATTCTAACTCCCTCCTTTGCCAGAAGAGTTCAGGGATGGAGATATTCTCAATTTTGGTTTTCACAAATGCTAGCAAGTATGCAACCTCTGTATACAGCTGGATAACTGCAAGGATATAATATAGTATTGTAGGCTTCTCTCAACAGTGCTCTCATATTACAGTGATAACTACTTTTTAAGAGTTACAAAGCACAGTGTTCAAAGAGATAATGTAATTCCTCTATCTCAAGCTACCTTCTTCCTCTGACTTTTATTAACCAAACTCATCACATCCACCCCAATTTTACAGCAAATTAAACATACAAACTGAAAATATGTATGGTTGGTTTTGAACCACAGTAAGGTGAAAGAGCTGGAAAAAAACTCCTCAGACTCCTGCTTGGATAAGAGAACTGGAATTGTTTCCATGCAGCACTTCTGGTGATGTGGCAAAGGCTTAACTCTAATCCCACTCATGTTCACCTGTGCTCCAAAGGTCTGCAGATTAGATGAAGTTAACTTCAGCTTCACTAACCTCCATGTCCAGATCCCAAATGTAGTTCAACTAAAAGAAAATTCCTTTGTTATAACTCTTAAAAAACATCCGGCTTCTACAGTTTTCCTCAAAGTATAAAGCAAATGTATGTGGGTACCATCACAGCAGAAAAAGGAGGAGGAAGTCCAGGTGATTCACTTAAGGGTTGAGGTTGGAAGGGATCTCTCTGGAGGTGACCTTGTCCAACTCTCTGCAAAGCCACCTACACTTAGTTGTCCAGCATGGTGTCTAATTTACTAAATGTGGCTAAAATGGATATAAAAAATATGAATTAAAAAAATGGTGATTCTTAAATATACACTTTAAATTATCCATTATTTTTCAAAGCATGGCACTTGCAACTTATTTTCTGCCTCTCTCTCACACACCCACACCAGTCCCTAAACACACAAAAACTGAAAAGGACAAAAAAAATCCATAACACTTATTTGCCCCAGATCACAGAGATTACCTAATTTCAGCGTAACAAAGCAGTTCCATTTATGTTAAGATTCAAATGCCCATACACATGGCTAAAATGCAGTTCTCAGTTCACTTATCATGTGAAGAAAAGACCTTTTATGCAATGAGATCCAAGCAATTCTCTGGACACCTGGTGTGGTCTGGGATTACAGTAAAAATCTGTGGTTATGTATATTAAATGAATTACATTTTCTCAAGCACTTAAGAGAATACTGAGTGGTTGGCTGAGGAACCTCCAATGACTCACAGGTTTTGTGTCTCAGGTCCTCAGCAGCACCACAGTAACAGCAATGCTCACTTTGGATCTAGTTTGACAGCAGGCAGAAAGAGATAGAAACAAGAGATAGAAACATATTCCAACTCTTCTCTATACAGAAGAGTTGGAATATGGCTATGAAAAGTATTCAAGGCTTGGAAACTCATGTTCAAAACTGACAGGTCCAGCAGGGCTTCTGAACTAACCCATCTGCATGTGTAGTCTCCCTGCAGCCTACTTTTCCGGAAATCTAGAAGTGCAGCTCAAAGACAAGACGGGACTAGGTTCCTATCTCTCAAGTGAGGTTAAAAGAGCCTCAGAAGTGCAACAGAGCATCCTCTGAAATTCCCCCGAGATGGGACCACAAGTCCAAAAACACCAAACAGCAATGTAATACGATAACTGAAGTCAAGTATGTGCCTGTATGTTCCTAGCAGGCTGCAGCTACCAAGCTATAGGTAGGTTTGTAGCAGCAGGGACCAGGACAAGGGATCAGATTCCAGAGTTTGTGTTTCTCTTCATCTGACCCTTAGTGCATTGTTCTGGACCTAAAGGCTAAGCATATTTGTCCAAGCCACTGCACAGTGAGATATGCCTTTATTTGTGGCATTATTTCACACATATGTCAGTTTTTCTTTCATCAGAATGAAACATATTTCAGATGCAGTATTTAAGAATTATTCAGCATCTGGGACTTGAATAGTTTTTAGCCAAATAATTGCCAGGGTCATTCAAAGAGCTGAATCCACAGAAGCATGAGATCATAATCAGCAGTGATTTGACTTGCATCATAGATGAATTTTGAGCTGTTGTTTCAGTTCTTTGGGAGCAGTACAGACAGAAAGAGGGATACAGAGGAGACAGCGGGGTGGGGCGAAGGGGAACCCAGCACAAAAACCCCAACCCTTTCTTTTCCTGAACTAACCACAACAGATTACTTCCACTTTCTTCTGAAGTCAAGAGTAACTGCAGAAAAAATCAGTAAACACAGTGATGCCCTAATGAGGGGCAGCAGTTCAGAAAAGCAGTAAAATAAACTGCTCCAGAACATAATCCTTTGTATCCAAGAAAGCTCAACTGAAATGCACTGCGGTAGCTGTGTAATGCCTGATGGGAATAGTTCCTATAGATTTAGCCAAAAGCAAATGTAATTGAGATTTGACCCTTTCAACACAGTAGAGTACAAGTTTTGAGGAGGTGACTTTATTGAGAGCACTAAAATCACACCGAACTCTTACTTTTGGTGTAATTTTGCTTGCTTTTAGAAATTTTTTCATGGTAGGCTGCCACAGTAACCATGGAAACACCAGAAAAAAATTTGGGGTTTTCTGGTGGTGTTTCCACTCTCCCCTCAAGTTACTACATGAGCACATCTCCTTTTATATGAGCAAAATGTCTCACAATATGTGAAAGAATTATTTTAGGTTTCCATATAGGGATTTAGTGGCACAGTTTTTGAACATTATTCTTCTTATCAAAAATAATAATAACAACAGTTTTGCCAATGCTACAGAGCAAATTAAGAGTCTTGATAGACAGTCACCTGCTTTAACCAGGAAAATAAGATCTCAGAACCCAGAAAGGGCTGGATTTCAGTCCTACTGCCAGAGATCTCTCTGTACTGCCTCTGAGTAGTACAGCAGATCAGCCTAAATGCATAATGCCAAACTAAAAATCTCTGCAAGCTGAAAGTCCTACTCCTTCTCTCTAATTACTGAATCATGTTTTGTTGAACCCATATGTCCATAGCACAATTCATAGGAGAATGAGTGCTGCTCTAGCTCAGCATAACCAACTGCAACTCATGCTCTGAAATCATGTCTTTAATTGCAGCCGTGACTTTTTCCTTGGATCTCCTATATAGCTTCCCATAAGGGGGTACTGCCAGAGCCCTTCATTTCTGCCTGTTTGGGATGGCAGGATGAAGGCTAAAAGGCTGTGTAAGCTATGGAAATGAACAAAATTGACCAAATAACAAAGTAGAGGCAATAGGTTGCTACAGAATCAAAAATAAATACTTCACATTTGCAGCTCAAAAGAAAGCTCCATGTTCTAGGCCCCCTAGAAAAACAAACATGTAAAACAACTGCTTTTAAAAACAGAGACCTCTAGCAGCTGCAGCTTAATTATTTTATAATACATCTTTCCCAGGCATGGGAGTGGGATGAGGATGTGCTTACTGGCCTCTTCAGAACCTGTGCTCTGGCAGTATTCCTCAGCAGGCAGTTGGGTAATTCCACCACAGCACCCTGGACTGATTGCAAACAAAACCATAAAATTCCATGATAAGTAATGCCATCACTCTGATTAAGCCAGGTGTGTTAGGAATACATGGAGTTACAGAGAAAAACTCCAGATTACAAAAAGTACCCCAAAACTGAAGATGCAGTTCATCAGACATGCAGAGAGATTAATTAGCTGTATGAAGCTACAAATATCCAAAATTAAAGGATTCCAGCTGCCTGAGAGAAGGACAGCACAACTCAGTTTAAATCAATAACCTGTGCTAGGTAATAGATGGAATAGGCGTTTTAAAGCACATAGTCCTGCTCAACACTATTCTCCCAGGAGCATTTTGCTCCAGTCCTGTCCTCACACTGCTTATTCTTATCCATCTGTGCCTGCTAGGTGGTGCTGTGGTATGGTTTTTCTAAAGGCAGAAAAAGCAAGTAGCTTTTCTCATTCCCCTCACTGATATTTTTTTCCTTTTACATGAGAACAGCTGCAGTGTTTTCTGTATCTTGGCTGCGCACGATGTGGCCTGTCAGGTCTCTTGTCAAGCACGTGGTGGCCACCACTGAGGATGCTGCTTCTCCAGAGCAGTCAGAGAAAATGAGTGTATCAGCTTTCATCTGCATGTGTCCATGCAGGAAAGCTGGAACCTCAGATGGAGGCAGAAAGTTTCAATATCTAGTCTAAAATTTTCAAAATTTTCATTTCCCTTTGGTTCTAAAGCTACAGGACATTTAAACTAACTATTTTCACTGACAAAGAAGGACTTAAAATTAAATCAGACACACAAATCAAAAGCATGGTTTCAAAGAAAAGGGAAAGACTAAAACTTCCTGGAGGTCCAACAAGTGAAATGTCTCTCTTTTCCCCTCTCAGATTGCAACTTCTACAATGAAAGTCAACCTACTGCAAAAACTTTGGAAGACAACCCTTTGAAAAGGGTGGTAATTAGAATGATGCTGGTTTAGGCTTCGTTTTCTTTCTGTAACTATCCAATTACTCAAGTGGCAGGATGCTATCTGTGCTGTAACATCCACAGTATCATAAATGCAGACTGGTGCAGACTGGGATTGAACTATTCAGACCTGCAGGTAAAGTAAGTCTGGTCCATCTGTTCCACATAACTTCATGTCGATTTAGCCAAAGATGACGAATAATCCTAACCCACCCTTCTGAGCAGAAGGGAAATCAAACAAAACAACCTCCAAGATGAGTAACTATAGTACTACATCATATGATGACATCAGGAAAATACTGTGCTCAGTTTTCAGATCCTGTCCCATGGCCCAGCATCTTGGGACACCCTCAGAGCCCTTGTCGATTCTATACAAAAGTCACTCTACTAAATGGCATGTGTTTTTAACACAGCCTTCAATTTCTGTGTAGTGAATTGACTATTTTTTGGTCTGATGCTCTGCTATGAATGATCTTCCACTGCCAGAAGCTGAACTAGGGCATTCACATTGCATCCCTTCCTCAGAAGGCGATGACAAGGAAACAAGGGAAAATTTTGCAGACCAGTGATGAAAGTTGAAGTATATAGGGATTCTAAGGAAGTTTGCCTCAAATCTCTGTATTGCATCCACAGCTTTTACAGACATCCACCTGAGCAGTGCAGATCTGGAAGCAAACCTACTTTCAGGTGATCTATCATGTCTTTCCCCCTACAGCCATGCACAATCCTTACTGCAAAAGTCTTTACAGCTCCTGTGTGCCTGGAAGAGTGGCCTAGGAAACACCAAATATGAGAAGAATGTGTATTTATGGACGATAGACTGCAGGTGAAAAAGGGAAAAAGAAAAAAATTACCTGAACAGAGAGCACTGCAAACCACAGAGAGTGGCAGTGACACAGAGGAGCATAAATTACGAAGTGGAATTCTACCTTCTCTATTTAATAAATGTAGTAAAATATTTTACTAAATTTAATACACATAATATATATAATATATTTAATCTATTTTAATATATCTAGTATCTTCAGGAAAACACAGTGAACTAAAACAGTCTCCAGCGATTAACAGTTTTGAGGCAACTCCATACCTTAGTAGCTGTGTGAGTCTCTTGTCCCATTTTACTCTTTCTTTTCTACAAGAAAGCCTATGTCATATGCAAAGTTTAATTGGAGAAGGAGAAGCATTCAAACTGTAAGTCAGAGAAATCTTACATTTCCCTCCAAAATCATAACAATAAGATGCTTAGACAACCACACTGACATTTAAAGTGCAGTGGAGAAAAATGGCTTCTGAAAGGTTGCTTTAATTTTATTACTGAGCTAAAGAAGGAAGCAGTTACATGCTGCTGGAAATGAAAAAGACAAAGCATACATTTACTACAGTTGTGTGTCTTCTAATAAGAAGAGGAAATTCAAAAATAAAAGGGGCCAAGCTACAAAAATTCCATGCTGGCTGAGGTATTAACAAAATTTTTTATATTGAACATCACATTCTTGTTTTTTATTAATGTGGTCTTCAAAAAGGGAAAATAGTGGAGAGATAGAGGGGGGCAAACCAGGAAGCATCTGAACTCCTTGTTCAATTGCTGTGATCAAAGAGGATCAGAATATGGGGAGAGAGTACACAGCATGCCCAGATGAGGCTTATTTCAGTGTATCATGGGAGCCAGCTAGAAAACCTGCTGGTATGCTGAAAATTATTCTGAAAAGCTTTTATACAGTATAAACTACTCTTAAAAGACTGTGGAGAGGAAAAAAAAAAAAAAGGAAGAAAGAAAGAACCTTCCTTTTGATCTTGATCTTGTGAAAAGTAATTGAGGTCCACACATCTTACCAGACCTCTTCCTTCCTAATGACAAGTCGCATAACTGAGGAGACCAACGTAAAATCTGTAAGGTAACCATGACGAGTCCTGGGCAATAACCTGGTGAGGGGCCTGAGCTGGTTGCAACTCAGAGGTTCCTTGGGGTGCACTACATGCTGAATACAGAGCCATCATATGTGTTTTGGTAGTTTCCATTTTTGATACAGTGTATTTTTTCCATTATCCAAGTATATTCAGCTGGTAGCTGTTGCTTTAAAGAACAACTATATCTAAATAAAAGACTGACAAACTTTTTTGAGTGATGCCAAAGGAACAGATATGGTAACAATTAGTATCAGGTTCAGCTTTCACCTATGTATCTGTCTTCACATATAATCTGTCCTTCTACTCCCTTATGTTCTTCCTCCAGGGTTCTAAAATCCAAATACCAATTTTCCAGATGAGAGACCAAGGCAAAAAGGGATTTGAAAACTGGTACAAGAATGTGCCTGGAAGCTGGATTCAGCCTGGGTCTCCCAATGTAAAAAACTCTCTCCCTATCTGGGCCATTCTTCCAGACTAAGCTACAAGCAAAACACTGGTACATTAACTGCTGTGTTGGCTGAACTGTCTCAGATCTGGTTTACATGACGCTGCAAAAAATGTTGGATACCACCTTCTTTCCTGCAGGCAGAATTCCACTGCTGCACTACATATATGGGAAGGAGGATAGATACTGATTTAAGAAGAAAATTAGGATGGATTTAAGAGGAAAAATAAAGGCAATGAAGCACATACTAATTCAGTTTCTGTTCAAAAAGAGGACATTCAGGAAGATAACTGAGAGAGAAAAATAAGCAGCACCATTCTGCAGAAAAGATAGGTCCTATATGCCTCAAAGCAGCAGCAGCAGAGTACACAGCAGATTCAAGTCATACTTTAAGAGGAGTAAGAAATCCTTGCAGAGACAAATATTTGAAGAGACTTTGTGTGAAATTTCTGCTACTTCCATGCAAACTCTCCTTGCATTTCTTCAAAATCCTGTAAAAAGGATCCGCACCAATTGTGAGGTTCTCAAAAACCTTTAATAACAATTCAATAAGCATCAAAATAGAGGTGAGAGGAAGAAGCATCTTTGTAACAAAGTTACAAAGTTTACTACAAACAGTTTGAGAAATTAGGTGATTAACAAAAAATCCTACCCACATCCTGTGAATTAATTGAACTCTGCTTGTCACAGAATAGATATCATCGTGTATTGAGATAAATAAGCAAACTGAGCCCAAAGCTCTGTTAAAATAAGAACAGAATACCTGCATCCTTCAAATCTGGTGGAATAAGTAAGAAGTAATCATAATGCCCTTTCTTTAACAGTCATAAAATCTCAGAATGCTAACACCTACTCAAGAATGCAAAAGGTTGGCCATCTCCTTTCTCCTATAGGAGTGCAGGAGTCTTCTCGGCACCACCACTGCAACCCTCCACCCCCATATGCTGCTTTCTACTGGCAGAATAACCAAAAGCTATGCCTGAAATACAAGACACTTAAGTCTCAGGAGATCTGGATGCCAAGTTTATTTCTTATACTGGTCTCACCACGCAGTTCAGACAAGGTACTGGTACTTTGTGGAAACATATCCATTCACTGTGGTGCACTTTCACTGAACCACAGAATCACAGAAGAGTCTGAATTGGAAGGGACCCAGCAGGATCATGAACTCCATCTCTTAAATGAATGGTCCATTCAGGGATGGAACCCTCAACCTTGGTGCTATTAGAACTGTGCTGTAACCAGCTGAGCCAATCTCAGGGCATTTTCTCATGTCTCATAGCGATCTATCTCCTGTACCACACATGCCTCCAACATGGTCCTGTCAGTGAAGGCAAGAAAAGCAAGAAAGAATGACTGAGCACAGAGGGCATTTGCAGCATTACAGGATGTTTTGCAAAGGCTTATTTTAACTATTAAATAGATTAAGAAAACTTTATCACTTGACCTTCGCTAAAGGTCTGAGCTAACAAATTTGAATTTGGTGACATTTCAATGACTGTGCACCAGAAGAGGTTTCCCTGCTCCTCCAGCTAAACTAATAGCCCATATGCCTTTTGCCAAGCACTACAGCCATTGTCAAAAGATACATCACTATAAAAATGAAGAGCAACAAAACCAGAAAATGAGCAACCCTAGAAACTGAAGCATTATGCACCAGAGTTCACGAAACAGTGTTCTCAGAAAACGCGCAGACGCAACTGCTTGTTTTAATTTTAAAACACTTCTGAAAATGCAGCTTATTAAAGTCCTAAGTTAGGACTATTGATATTTCTACCCTGCAAAATGATAACATAGCTGTCCCAAAAGGTTTGACATAATGACCACAATGTGCTTTATACTGGCCGAGTTGATTTCTGCATTTAGATATGCATAAAAATCTCATGTGTATACTATACCATAAGCCTAGATTTTAACAAGCATCTTTTTATCCTTAGAGCAACTCTCTTATACTTCTTCATTCTGTTTCACCTGACAACTTATTTTTTATTTTTTTTTGGTCAGGCAATTGATTTTTTTGTCAAAAAGACATTTCACACTGGCATCTTCAAGTATGTTGGAAAAAGTATGCTCCATTTTCTTTACTCTCAGTCCTCGATACAGACAAACTTTCCAACTGCACCTTCTCCTTTCACAGTGATGCCGGATATACTGCTTGTTAGAAAACACTAGGAACTAATAGCAGATATGGATATAAATATAATATATATTAATTAATTGTCTATATTAATTAATCTATTAACGAATAAATATAGATACTAATACCTAGGGCATGAAGCACAGCACTTTGCTCACAAAAGTGAATGGTAATAGGCCTCTGACACTGAACTACTGCAGTGAGGGAGATCAAGCAATTCTAAAAGCTAGCACTGACTTTAGGGTTGTTTTCCAGTCTAATTCTAGTGTAACTCTTGCTTTTTTCTCTCTTCTTGCCTTTCCTTCACAACAAGAAATTTTTACATCTGCATAGATGTATGGTATTTTCTGGGAATAGTTGGACATATTTCACTCATCTCTAACCCGACACTTTCTTAAACAGTTTTGAGACTGAGTAAGAAGTTAGGTCTGAGCACTTGCCACATTGTTGGCAGTTAATCATTACATTTTCTCATTCCCCACTTCAAACGAGTTGAAATCAGATCTCTGATGTCTTGTGAGGGAACTGTGTGTTTTCTAGTATCTCCTTAATCTACAAGAGTTCATTTTGAACACAGAAAAATGTGTATCCATCCCTTCAAAATACTCGGAAGTGAATGCAACAGATGGAGCTACAGGAATAGTTAGTGCTGCAAGACAACTACTTTTATGTTTGATGGAAGGACTTTGAAATCTATCTACAAATATGTTTGGTAAAGAGCAGCAGCACTCACAGCAATCTGTCTGCTGAGTTGGAGAGACCAATGCAAGTGCTTAACACAGTCTTTGCTGGTTAGCATATCCTATTCCAAGTTTATTGCAACATCCTGATCCCTATCTTCAAAGCACTAATTAAATACAATTCAAAATAAACTCAGTTCATGCAAGAGTGCTGATCCAGTTTCTGAGTGAAAGAGGAAGAAAGCTCTCTGGTGGCCTGGGTGAGCATAGGCTCAAGACCTCGAGAGGTAGGAAATAGGAAAGTTCCTGTAATGCCAGGATTTCATTTCTCCCTCCCACAGCCATTTTCATAACAAGAGTTCAATGGCCAAAGGCATGGTAGATTAACTATAAGAGGCAGCTGCTAAGCTGAGATGAATGTTCAGAGTTTCAGTGAACTCAAAGCAGTCGTACCTGTTCACCACAGCCCAAGATCTCAAGTGCAGGGCAGCCCATGGGTGAGACTGCAATAATTTTATACTCTGAGGGGAGATCTCTGTTTTGCTCTGAACCGTTCCAGGAAGCAAAGGAGCCAGAAAGCCTGTAAGACTGATTCCCAACTGACACTTCTACCTGGTCTAGGCCTGGAATCAGAACAAAACTAGAGCCTTGTCAGAGTTGTGGCTGGAGGTAAGAGAGCAATGATGCAATCTAAATAGATTGTGCTTAAGTTATATGGGGTATCTCATTTGTCAGAAGCTGCAGGAAGATTTGTTAACCATCATGGCAACAGACATGTAAACAACAGACACGGAAACATATAAAATTGATCACAGCAGGTCCCCAAGCTGTGTGATTTTTCCTGGATTCTTAATTATTTTACCTAGATCACCTTCCAAACACGTTGAGAATAAAGCATGGGACTGTTCTATGGCAAAATCTCCTGCTCACAAAAATCAGGAATATGAATATACCATCTATACAAACAATTATTTTTCAAAATATATGGCCAGAAGTTGAATGAGATCCAGATACTTAGTATTTCCAAGATTCTCAGCAATAGGATATACCATCCAGGTTGGCAGTGATTTCATTCAACATGCTTTGGGGTTTGGTACTACTAATACTACTATTTTGACTTTATTCATATATGTTAAGCCCCTCAAAATTGTAACCTTCTCCATTACTACAAACTAATTTTTGATATTGATTTGGAGACCCATTTTAAAATCCAGTTGCATAAGACTGGGTGAGAAATTTCTTGAGGAAAAGATCAAGTTATGGTATTCTCAACTTTGCTGATGTCTTCAGTGTAGTGCAGGTATAAATGACTTGTGAAATGGAGACTAATTTAGTCAAGATTTTGCCTCCACATAGCTGAAATGATTCAATTAAAAAAAGAGTTTTTTGGGAATATTATTTCTCTCAAAATTCTCATGAAATGACTACCAACCACGTGCATGCTTTAACCCGCCCCTGGCACCATGAAGAAAAAGCAGCCCTTAATGGACTTGTTTGAAGCCAGGTGGATGGGCCCTCAGAAACCTGGTCTAGTGGAAGGTGTCCCTGCACCTGGCAGGGGCAGCCTGGAACTAAATGAACTTTACTAACTCTCCCAATGCAAACCGATTCTATGATTCTATGACTTTCCTTTTGCAATCAACAAATTTACCCACTAAAACTGCATTGTTCTATCTGGGTGTGCTCGGTTTTGTTTTTCCTTTGGCTTTCAAATAGGTTTGTTTGCTTCTTTCTGACAGAATTACATTTTTAAACATTCAGAAAGTCATTTCTTCAACACCAAATTAAGCAAAAGGTTCACACAAGGCACAGGGAACAACTTGATAGTTAAAGTTTGTAGTTAACTTTGCAATCAAGGACTCAGACAGAAGCAAAGTAGGAAAAAAAAATTAAAACAAGATGTGAGATAGGAATCTTTAATCAACCTCATTGTATCAGCCTGGGCCCAGCATTCCACCCTGTCTTCTGAGGTTACCCAGCATCACTTTGAAAATGGATTATTTTCCACTGAAAACAATGCCAAAAAGGGGCTTTAGTTCCCCTGGGGGAAATTAGAACAGCCTGGATCATCAAATGGGAAAAAATAATCATTATCAGGAGCAGTCAGAAACAGGGGGAAAGAAAAGGTGAAACGGAACTCAGATTTTGGACCACTTTATGCCTTAGAAGGGACTTTGAAAACCAAGATGGATTGGCAAAAACTTGTGAGTTTGTGATGCAAAGAAATGTTTGCTTCTCTAGATATAAACCCATATGTTTTTTCCAAGATGTTTGGTCCAGAAATGTACTTTTTGTAAACAGTCAATATCTAGTCCTGGAGAACTTAAAGCACTGGTACACTAAAAGTATTGTACACTTTCTCTTACTAGGTCAGAGGAATTACCAGCATACATGAAAGTTTAAATAAATAAATAAATAAATAAAATGTCATACATGCCCACAGAAGAGAAATACATTCTATGGACTTAATAAGGCTTAATACATACATGTCTTTAACCTGGTGTCCCTTCTTTTGGGTAAGAGAAATTTTCCAAGAGCTGTCACCATTTACGTGCTGGTGATCCACCAAAGAGCTCCAGTGCCAGCTGCCAGCATAAAGAAATGCCTCGAGTCCATTTACAACCAGCCTAAATATACTTGCAATACAACACGAAAACTTAATTCCAACTGCAGGGGATACGTGGCAGAAACACTGAGAAAATGGGGAAATATCATGTCCCAGGCACCATGAAGGTGAAACACAAGCGCTACAGCATGTGGCCAGTTTAGGCATCATCCTTGATAGATTAGTTAAAAAAAAAAGAAAAAAGATAAAAATTAAGGGGCAATTCTGAAAGCGCTGTTAACTAACATGCAAGCGACTTCTTGCTTTGTCTTCTAAGAATCAAACTCTCTTGTACGAATGTCCCATGCTAGCACCAAATGTTAAAAGAAAACCTGGCTGACACTGATATTTCCTATTTACATAATTCCTAGTTTATAGAAGATGGTTAGAGCCTTGGCCCTGCTATAGCTCTGTTTTGCATGCCTGCAGCAGCTCACTGCTGACTTCAGTTAGGTATTAAAGCTATATGAAAGCCAACAGCATGTAACCATACACCCATAATTGAGTACATACTTGAATGCTTTGTTAGACAGGGAACCACTGATGAATTGCTGCTCCTGCAACACTAATGGTGAAATAGTAATGTACGTTGGGATTATGCTGCCAATGTTTTATGCCAGGGATGTATCAGCCACTAATAACTGGAAAGCAGTTCCAGAGGCAGCTGTGAAAGCCCTCTGCCATACACTGGTATGGTCACTTATGGCTGGACGCATCTTGTGAAGGACCAGCAGTGGGCCTAAGAGTCTGAGATGTGCCAATAATGCTCTTATCTCCACATGATATCACTAAAGAATGGTACTGCTACCATCACACTTCTAATCTAGTGCCTTTAGAATACCAGTATATGACAGAAGGTTCTTTCTGTGGCATAGCAAACAAGTCATCTAAGATTAAGTTTCTTTCTGCTTTTCAGTTCTTTACCCTGACACAGCTGGTGCCTCTGAACTGGTACAATGATAACAGTGCCAGTGCAGTCACACCACTGGAATTCTAACTGCCTCCCTAATAACTTAATCAGAGCAAACTTAGATAACAGCATTAAAATTATCCACAACTTCTGATGATACATCAATATAAGCATTTATTGACACTCAGAGGGGTAAAGCTGCAGCAGAATTATCTATAGTAAGGAGTACAATAGCAACAATCTGGGCAGGCTTTCAGTAAATTGCATATAGTCCTTCTTTCACACTAATTTAAACTTTTATTGCCCACGTCTTTCCCCCATCCCTATACAGAAGTATTGCTGGGTGCATAAAGTGATCTTGGAGCTGGTACCAAAATCACAGCTGCTGCAGTGCCGAGCATGCCAGCCCCCGAGGTGCTCTGCTGAACCTATGTGATGCAGCAATCCACTGCTCAAAGTGAGCAAGGATGACAGAGCCAGCAGCCCCTTGCGAACAGAGCAGAGCAAGCAACAGTGAAGGGGCAAAACCACTACAGATTTTGATAAAAGCAATAAAAAATATCTATGGAACAGATCCAACAACCTCCACTGTTAAGTATATTAAACCCAGTCAGAGCTTTTGAGAAGGCAAGAAACCATGTGTCACAGCTGTGGCAGCTGAATAACTATTTTCCTCCTGCATCCTATTAGAGGGATTTGTCCCAAGACTTAATTGGCAGTTTCACTATTCTTTTTTCGCTCAGCAATGTTAACATATTTTTCATCATCTTTGCTGTGGAAAAGGCACCAGCATAGCAGAGCTGAAAATCAGGCTGTAGGTGCATTGCAAATTCCAGGGCTTCATTTTTCACAGAAAGTCAAAACCACCTTTAAGTGAATAAAGCAGCTGTCCCACCACGCTGACAGTAAGCCTGCCATACCTTCGGTTAACTTCTGGCACACAGACAGGGACTTAGATCTCCTCCAAGACAGTCAAAGAATAATGAAAAAGCAACTTTGATGCTACCTGAAACCAAACTATTCAAAGCACATTGCCTGCATTCCTCAGCTGCAGGCACTGAGCCAGGACATGGAGATAATCATTCAGGCTGGTGATGGGGGAGGGAGAAAGGAGCTTAAGGACCCAAGAGTTGAAGTACTCAGAGCAAGAAAATCTAGAAAGAATTTAATCTGCAAGGTAGCAATAGTCATGTTTCTCTCCTATTCCACTCCCATTACGTGCTTTAAAGAATTAAAATAGTCACGGACATGGCAGTATTTTTGTTCTTTTTTTCTCTTTTATCTGTTCCATAGAAAATGAGGATCCATATGAAGCAATCAGCCTCTCTCTCATCTCACACTGCTTTTCCAACCGTGGCAACATCCCCTGTTTCAGAAGGACAAACAGCTCACAGTAATGCCTAGACAACAGCGGAACATTTTACACTGGGGAGAAGTTTCTCCTTATCTTTTCCCAATCATGAAGCCTGACCTTTAAGCCTAAGATTTGATAATCGTAATTAACTTACTTTTACTTATCTACCAATATAGGCATGTCAACCCAAGATAAATTAGTTCTTTTCATACTGCAGCATCTGCTCTTTGACTTGACAATCTGCTGCAGCAGTGAAGTTTGCACATTGTAGAAAAATTCTAGTTAAAAAAGGACCCCTGGGACATCAAGCTCTTTCTCCTTGTGGTATGAGAGCTCTCAGAGCAAAAGGGGAGAGCAGCAGCCTCTCTATGTCACTACAGTACCCAACAGCAACTTTCTGTGACTCAGACATTTGAAATATTCCCGGAAATTTTTTAGTAACTATAACTATGGATTAAACTCCATCAATTACAGCAACTTTTGAGTTGTAAACAACAACTACCATACTCTGTTTCAGCTGTTGAGTCATATATATCTATCTATGTACAGGTCTGCACGGTAAGAACAGCAGCAGCCCCTGCCAGGCCCTAATAACCTTCCTAAAGCTTATTAAGAGAGCCAACAGGCTGAAGAAGGATGTACCTGTGGGTTTACCTATCCTACAGCTCCTCAGGATGGCAAGTCAGTAGAATCTGTGCTCTGCTTGCTTTTCAAATTCCAGCAAAGATGGCCTTAAAGGTAGACTATGCACTATATAAATCACTACTGCACTGGAGAAGACCTACTCAAGCTGTATATATTCAAATTTTCAGCTTTTGTCTCAATATGTGGGGGCCAACAAAGAATACCCTGTAGGCAGGTACCAGACTTTGCCTTCTAGGGCTCTCCAGGCAAAAGAAGACTTGACATTAGGAAGCATTTCTTTGCTGAGAGGGTGGAAAAACACTAGAAGAGGCTTACTGGAGAGGTGGGCAAAGTCCCAAAACTGTCAGTGTTTCAGAAGTATTTGGACAATGACCGTTATAAGTGAAGCTGGTGAGCATTTTGTCTAGATGACTGGTGTAGGTAACTTCCAATTGAACCTGTCTATTCTAGTTTAAGAAGGAGGTCACTCTGAACTGTCCTCCCCCAGCGCTCAGCAGAGCTGAGCAGTGTAGAATGGTGAGTAGAGTGGTTCCAAAGAATGTCTTAGGAAGTAGAACTAAACAAAAAAAATTTCTCCATTGTCAAGTGCAATGGCAGCACAGACAGTAATAAGGGCATCTTTGCTTTTAAGAGCCGAGTATGTGCTGACATAATAATATAAAAACAGTAGAAAAGAAGGAACAGCTCAGTGTGACCCAGTTTCTTTGCAGAATATTACAGAATATTTTAGAGCCTAACACACAGTCTATTTATACCCTAAAAGTATAAACCAAAAAAAAATGCATTAAAAGAACACCAAAACCATATAAACCATATAAAATGAGAATTTTTGAGAGTCTTACCTTTGAGCCAATAAGTGTGTAGAGCCATTGGATGGTTTCATTATGATTTATCACTCCATTCATGCCATCGACATAAAGCATTATCTGGCCCAAAGCTATTGCAAAGAAAAGAGAGAATACATAATCAGAGCTGATGAAAACTTTTTATAACTCTAAGCATTGCTGACAATTTTCTCTAAGCAGGGTCTACTAGAGACGTGGGGAGGTCAACTAATGAAAGATATATTGGGCAAGATTGTGTTGGATGAAATCCTGAGAAAATGCACTAACTTTACTGACTTAATTTGAAAATATAAGTGTGAATTTCATATAGAGACAAGCAAAACCACTTGTTCCTTCCTAGAAGATGCCATATTTTATGCTCCCAAAATCTGCAAACAGTACTCTACACACCGCTTACTGTCACAATGGCTCCTTCAGCTAGAGTGCTTCATATATTGTGAGTCAAGATTTTCACTATTTGTTTCAGCACCATATATAATGTTTGGAATTAATATATTTGGAGTACAGTTTCAGTAAATTCCAGTGATATGAAATTAAAGCTGAACAATTAACTATTCACTACTGCACAGTGCTCTCCTGAAGTTTTACATTTTAGTGAAAAAATACAAAAACCAAAGCATGGTTATAACAAAGAAGCATCTTTATTAATTTATCCTAACGCTTTCACAACAGCATTACAAAATATGCTAGTAAAATACTTTGTAACAGTAATTCCATAGTTTGCAATCCTGATAATATGAGACTTTTGAGAGACAACAGCTATTAAATCTTTTCTGACTGATAAGGACAGACATTTTTTGTAAGGATTATGAAAAGTGAATTAGTACAATTCATCTATCATCTTCAAACGTTTCCACTGTTAGATCTTCTGCTTTATAGCAGGAGATCAAAGCACAGTGGGATGAAAAAGAAACCACTGATGTAACACCTTTTAGCACAGCCTGTTGGCATAACAACTCAATTATTTAACGCGCAGCCCGATGAGCCCCTAGTACACCTCTTTATGGGGGAAAAAAGGAAAAAAAACACCCACAGGGTGAGTAAAATTATGATACTATTAATCTTCCAAACACATTCTGAATGTTTGCTAACTTTTGCACGGGTTGTGCACAGTGCAGCGTCGTTTACCTTGAGGACAGATTTTCAAAGACATGAATGCTAAGCAAGCATTTAGGCACCCCTATAGCCAAATAGCTAACAGTCATTTTTACACTGTCTCCTGCTTTTTCCTTTGGTCTAGTTGGTCAACTTACACTTAAAAACCCGAGGAATTATTCTGACGTACTTATATTCTTTATCTAATCTGTCAAACGAAGGAAAGCCACATAATCAATGCAGACAGAGAAAAAGCAAGCAAGAGAGCTCTGGCACAGAGATAACACTTCTCTCAGGCAGGCAATGCCACTGGGGTATGCCAGGCACTCTCTGCTTCTCCTCTCCAGGAAGCAATCAGTCACCACCCTCTGAAGACATGTCTCTCAGGTGAATAAAATCAGGTGGGAGGGACACAGGCCCAACTGTTATGGTAAAATAAAAGATGTAAGTCAGCCACTAAAAAGAGATACTAATTACACTGCCTGAATAAATGGCTGCTTTGAAGCATTTCATTGCAGGTAGAGGAAATGCTACTATCCCAGCAGTAATCAGAGAAAGTTCTTAATTCTTGTTTTTACTTTCTTTCAATGCTAAAAAGATCTGCCACTGGATCAGGATGAGATTCAGTCATGATAAGGTCAAGAAATCCATTTTTATCTCCTTGCAAATTCTTTGGTTGGGGGTGAAAGGCTTTAATTTGAATTCGAAACAAATGTGAAACAAATTTTACTCTTGGAGCGTGTTTTTCAAATTAATGTAGAAATAAAAGAAAGCAAAAAGTTTGCTTTAAAAAACATGCACACAATACAAAACTACTCCACTGCTTATACTTAAGACTAATTAGACAGGATGCCTAAGTGAGATCTGGCATGCATTTGCTTTCAGCCTCTTAGATGTGACTCTTCGTAACAGCAATATGTTAAGGCAAATTAGTAGAACTTAGAAAGAAGCCAAAAAACATTTTAGGGATTGTTGAAAACACAAGAAAAAAATATCTCCAATTGCTGCTTGCAGTAGTGGCCCATAAGTTTCATAGGGCAAGGAATTACAAACAACGCCATGAAATGACCAAGATGAAAACAGTTACGTGTCCACATCCAAGTCACATCCCCAGTGATTATCTCCCACATACTAAGCTCTCAGCTGCTGCAAAACCTTGGTGTGGACCTTCACACTGCTATTTCCTGTCCTCAGGGGACAGAAAAATGAGACAAGATGGGTACGGTTGAGGAGAAATCTGTTTTCATTAAGAGGCAGAGTAAGATAAGGAGAACCCGTATACTTCGTACAAAGCTGATGCCCCATAAATTCCTAGGAAAAGAAGGCCACAAGAAAACCTAAAAGAAGGAGAATGATGGTTTTCATACCCCATCAAGTGTTTATGCTGAGAATGAAAAGGCATTTTCTTAACCATAACGACACTACACAGCCAAAATGGAAGGCACCACCAAAAACACCAGTGTAGGACCAGAGGGTCCTTGGGCCCTTTCAGGCCTTGGGTCTGGCTGAGTAACTGCTGGCACAGCAGTTTGGCACTAAATGAGACTGACAGAGGACATTAAATTCTTTGAAGCTTTTCTACCCAACTACTATCTTCCCTCCCAGCCTACGCCTGTACTCTGCTGAAATGGCTGTGGCTCAAGCGCAAGCTCCACGCACCCGGCATGCCCACACATCTGCCAAGGGAGGGCAGCCTCATCTGCAAGGCAGTTTGGAAATCTAAACTAGTCCAAAATAATTTAAATTCACATTTGTATGGGCCTTTAACCAGGGTTTTTTTTTGCTTTACCAAAAACCAAGGAGGCTATTTAATCTGTTTAATCCCATCCCTCAGCTAACTGGAATTCTTTCTGGAAGTATATCAACAACTTGTATTAAGAAAGTTTACTATTGTGCAACAAGGGGCTGAGAGAGGGGAGTTTAAATACGAAGCAGACCTAATTTGGAATTTCTTTGTTCCCACTACCCTTGTCAAACCCTTAATCTTATGTGAAAGTAGTGTGTGACTTTACCCATAGCTATTTTCAAGTGGAAAATTGCTGGATTTCTTAGGAAAGGCTTAGGCTAGAAAAGGATAGACCAGCCAGAAAGCTCAGAGATTTCTGTGAAATAAGAGGTTTAAGAAAGACTCTAAAAACTTGCCAGTATTGGCACTGATACTCTCCTGGGATATAAAGTTAACAAGACTAAAGAGGAAAAGCTCTAGCATAAAACACCATCACAGTGAACATCACTATAAGTTAAAGTCTGTTTTTCCCACCCAGACTGGAAAAAGTTTCAAAGCTGTTCCTTGCCCATGCACACACCTGCTTCTCCAGTCTGCTCTGCTTCCATTTTACCACAAGACCGACTTAAAGAAAACAAAATCACTGAATGAGCAGAAAACCTATTTTCTTACAATTTCCAATGAGTCAAACCTCTACTCATCGTGTCAAGAATTACAGCAGGGATGTATCTTGTGATTACACTTATTTCCATCAGAATAAGCAAATGTACAGCGTGAAGCAGGCCAAAGACAGATCTTCTCCCTGCATTTTTCAGCTCCCAAGAAAGTTTCTGACCTAAGTTCATCAGGCAGTTCATACCCAGCAGCTGTGGTGCATGTCATGGGCTGTGTACAACTACAGGCAGGTGTGCACAACAGACAGAACAGTGATTAAACTAATGGGGAAGAAGAACCAGCTGCTAAAATTTATCTTTTCATTGCTAGCTAAAATCTTATCATCATCAATAAGAAATCAAGGGTCAGTGTGATTGCATTCATTTCATTGGAAAACTGATTGCTAGTATGGGTGTGCTATCCTGGGCACCAAAAAGGCGTACTCCACCAAAGCAAACATCCTGATGAAGAAAAACTCCGTCTATGTCTCGTGAGGGATCCCAGGAAGGAGATAATACAGTTTCCTAATATACTACTACAAAGCACTAGGTGGTAATTCTGAAGAAAACAACTATATTTCAAACTTCTTTCTTGGTGTTTACTCATTAGAGAGAGGCAAGATCCCAGCTACCAGGTGGAACCATCTTGAACACAAAATCTCCAACTCAGCTCAGCCCTCATATGCCGGATGTCAGAAGCTGCTACTTTTGCACATTGTAGCACATTCCCACCATGTTTGCATGCACACCCTCAGATCAGAGCTTATCGTCTTTATGATATCTGAGGATATTTAATTTCCCTGATGAGAAATCATTATTAAATACAACTTCTGTACCACCCAGCTACTTGAAAATTAGCAAAATCACAGCAGAGCTCCTTCTTCTAAGAGGTGACATCAGATAAAACAGATGACTTGGACTCTCCACTGCTTCTGAAAATGATCTTACAAAGCAACACCGTGGCAAATCTTATGACTCAAACGCTCAGTCCACAGGGCTAGAACCACTAAAATTTGTACATTTCGGGGTTAGTTTTCTTTTTTTTGCTCTGTTACTATTTGTAAGGGTTTGTTTTAGCCTCAGTGAAAAATCTGCTCCTTTCCAATTTCTTTACTATTGTTGAAGCTGTTTGTAATGTCATCTAGAAGTTAAAAACAATCTTGTTCCTGGCCACAAATGCATGAATATTTTGTTTCTTATTAAAGTTTTTTTTAAATCCCAACTTTTTTCTTAATTTTGCATTTTTGCCCTCTGTTCATTTGTTCTTTCTATTATAACACACATCATGGCTGAAACACGCTAAGGAATTAATTTTCAGAACTCCCATATTAACCATGGGCTGACCTTCTATTAAACAAAAACTGAACTATATCAGAAAAATCACATTGCAGAACTAATGCTATGGACCAAAGCTGCAAAAACAGCTCTGAACAGATGTCAATACATTAAGTTGCTATTATATTTCAGAAGTTCTTATGCTGGCCAACCCTACTTCAAACTCTTAACTTTTAGTCTTATGCATTTTGGGAACTTCTGCAAGCTAGTTTCAGACCTGAAGTATTATTCAAAGTTAAAATCTTTTGCAGAGACAGTGGGTTCCAGATCAAACTTAATCTTCATTTTTCCCTCCATCTACTTTACAGAAAATGTATAGAGACACCACAAGTCCACCACCACAGAAACATTCTACAGAGGAATTTTCTCCTTTCCATGTTTCCTCTCCCATCCTTTTCCTCTGGTGCTTTTGCCTTTAAAACAGGACACAGCAAAGTCAAAGGGGATACAGCACCTTTAATCAGCTGACATGTTTCACCAAAAGCTGATCCTTTAAACACACCATGAAACTCCTGTGGCAGTGCACAGTTCCCCCACCAGAGCCAAAGCAGCTCCTCTTCCAGTATTTCTTTTGTGCTATTTTAAACAATTTACCTGAGTGCAAGGAAAGAATGGACTCCCACTTGACTGCCACTAGTTAAAGTACTGAAAGCTTTTTATACAAACTAAAACCTGGCTTACATATATGCATTATAAAGATTTGTATGATTAGTCATAATTATTTAAATCATTATTTTTTTTGTTCCAGCATTTAAGCTTTAAATGCACTATGTTCTAGCATGTTTTACAAGATTAATAACACAGTAATGTAAAATAAGCTGAGTACAGCTTATATAGCAATAGGTAAAAAGATCTCCTCATGAAGAAGAAATATGTAATTAAAATACCTTATTAATAAGTGAGCAAATATAGCTGAGAATTGGACTGCTATTTTGCAAGCTGACTGAAAGCATGGAAGAATGAACAAAAAGGAAAGAAAGAGAGAAAGAGAAAGAGAGAAAGAAAGAGAGAAAGAAAGAGAGAAGGTAAGAGAGAAGGAAAGAAAGAAGGAAAGAAGGAGAGAAGGAGAGGAGAGAAGGAAAGAAGGAAAGAAGGAAAGAAAGAAGGAAGAAAGGAAAGAAAGAAAGAAAGAAAGAAAGAAAGAAAGAAAGAAGGAAAGAAGAAAAGAAAGAAGGAAAGAAAGAAAGAAAGAAAGAAAGAAAGAAAGAAAGAAAGAAAGAAAGAAAGAAAAAGAAAGGAAGAAAGAAAGAAAGAGAAAGAAGACAAAAAGAAGAATTAAGGAAGGAAGATGATGGGAGAAGGGAAAAAAAGACAAAAGAAAAGAAGAAAATGAAAGGTTGACTAGATAGTTTTAAAAGATGCTTATTCATCCTCAGTGCTACATGAAGCAAAACGCATTTGGAAAAAGAGATGTGTGGTAGCCTGCAATTAAGATGACATATATGTAGATATAGAGCTGCATTAAGGCAGCTGCTTCTTAATGGAGTCAATACTGGCTGTAACACTGAATAATACTCATCCAATATATATATGAAGTTACATGTTTTTCTAAAGAATTGAGATTTTTGAGTTTTAAAGCATTTTCCGAGGAGACTTCCTCATTGGCCCTCAGAACTTCAGTTCTGAGGGAGCAGGATGTGATGTGAGATTGCCAGATTTTCTTGTGAAGATGAGCTATTCTGAAAAAGCACCACAACAGATCAGGACACTGCCCATACAAATACTGAAGACTTATCTCCAATGGACTTACCTCATCTCCCAGCTATGGACTCTTGCACTGAGTATGGACGCTGCAGCCTGTGAGAAGTGGTTTGTTTTAGGGTACAAATTAGGATCTGTTTCAGGATTAGGATTCTCGTCTTATCTTTAAATGTATTTTAAACTTTTTATACTGGATTTATCACGCTAGAGGCTGCCTAGCCCAACCTGTTTGCTCAAACTAGGAAAATCCAGAGCAGGTTGTTCATGACTGTACATTTGGGTGTTGAATATAGCTCCAGGTAGCTGCTCAACCTCTCTGGGCAACCTGTCCCAGTGCACAAACACCCTCACAGGGTTTTTATTAATTTTTTAAATCAAATTTCTTGTATTTCAGCTAGTGCCCATGGCAGGCCTTTTGTCCTTTTATTGTGCACCTCTGAGGTCTGGCTCCATTTTTACTCTCATAATCATATATTCAGTCCCTTTGATTACACTGAAATTTAATTAAACAGATTTTAAACTGAAGATTAATACACAGTCAAGAAACAAAAACTACACATTAAGCTAGAAGTCTCAAAAAACCAAAAAAAACTTCAATTAGGATTAAACTAGGGAAATTAAGCGAGCCTCCCAAGTTAAGAAGTGATCCATTAGTGCTTCTATTTAGGAGCTGATTGAGTAATTTAGTCTGGCAATGTGCTAGATGTGATGGATTTCAAGGCCTTTCCCTCTCCATTAATCATCATGAACATAAGCCTTCTGTCTGTATAAACAATACTAATCCTGACTTTGAAGGTACAAAGAGGGAAACACAAACCAACCTTTCCAGAATGGAAAAGATAATTTCTGCAGCTCCCTTTCTTGAGCTCCTCAGACACCTATTTACCCTGCACAAAGAAAGGTCTTGCAGGTGCAAGCTGTCTTTTATCAATCATTATCAATTACATACAGCACATCAGCTTGGAATTCCAGCATCTGCTTTACACGCCAAAAACCTAAGCTTTGAGAATGAACTCAGCTCTTGGACTGGGAAACACCATAGAATCAGAAGAGGGTTCAGAAGAAAATGCAATCAGGACTCAGTCTCAGCAAAAAACATAGGTTATTTTCATTGTTGGACTCTGTGTGTCATTGTGCATGAGGCAAAGAAAAGTATGAGGGAATATATGGATTTTTTTTTTTTTTCTATTATACATCAGCAGGATCTTTGCTGACTGCAAGTAGGCTCTTTTGCCAGTGACTATAGAAAAAAAGAACTATCTTGGGGTTCCTGCCTTCTCTGGAAAGTAAAGAAGTGTGGCACAGTTGGGCTATTTAACAAACGAACTAACACTACAGCAGAAAAAGGACATATGGTAGGGTAAAAGTGTTCACATACCGAACATTTTTAGTCATCAACAAACAGTGTTTCTTCTTAATACGACTGTAAACCTTCCAAAATGAAACCTGTGGTTTCGAAGAGAGCAAGTGATAAATTCTCACTGACAGCTTTTTCCCCCTGTTTCTCTTGGGGGGGGAAGCCACATTTCCTAATATTTATCTTTTTCCTAAAAATAAAGAAGATTCTCAGTGAAGCAAAAGAGGGAAAATCAACAATAATTTATAATATTCATATTTCC
Source organism: Phainopepla nitens (assembly GCA_013400175.1). NCBI lineage: Eukaryota > Metazoa > Chordata > Aves > Passeriformes > Bombycillidae > Phainopepla > Phainopepla nitens. The sequence continues at coordinate 1,393,035 of VXBQ01004622.1, read as the reverse complement.
ATACAATTCTTATTAGAGAAATATATTATTGTATTGTATTCTTCTTATTAGAAGAATAGAAGAATAAAAAACAAGATAAACAACTGTGCCAGTTGAAAGTTCAAACACTACCAGCACCATCATCACAGTCTTTGTAAAGCATAACATTGATCAATGATTTCATGTAGCAACAAGTTGATGCTATCATGACAGCCAGTGTTCCCCTAGATAGCAGTTCTTTGTTTTCTAAGCTCAACTTCATTCTCTGAGGTCCAGCCCTGGGCAAGTAAACATGGGCTCAGTTTGGCATCCTGGGATAACAGCGTTACAAATAGTATGGGAGCTAAATACACTTAAACCAGTGTTTGGCAGAGAGGATTACAGAGAGTTGCAATGATTTCCATGGGCATGAAATTTACCTCTACTACTCCCATGCCAACAGCCAGTCTCCAAAATTCATGTATTGGGGCATTCACTCAATAAGCCTGGACCTTTAAAAAATGATACAAACTATATTCCTGAAGAACAGAAAAGCAGTGAAAGAAAGATGAATGAAAACCCCTGAAAACAGTAATCCTATCACTGGTGTTTTACGTCACTTCTCACAGAGGATTTTGCAGGAAACAAAGCATGCTGCCAAAAGTGATCCTCAGGAAGCCATTCAATTTTGAGTTAAATTCAACCACTGTTTATTCTAGCCATTAGCATAAGGTGTGTTTGGGGAATACCAGGGAAGAATAAAGAATGAGAATAAAAACACAAGTAAACTTCTCCAGCTATTTACTTCAATATAAAGCTGTTTTCTTAATTCTCACATATTTCCTTCACCTGCAGAGGTATTCCAAACACAGCTCCCTCTTCTTCCAATGTGAGGTACCATGTATGAAAAGCACAATAAAAGAAAGATTATTTTAAGAAGTACTACAAAACACTTTACGTAGAATCACTTTTGTCAGGTACATGATTTTAGACAAGTCCAAAAGTTTCTCTAAAGGGATACATCGGCTTTCATCATCTCAGCAGACAGGAATGCAACAAGTGAACACACAGCACAGACATATTAAGATCATTCCAGGGTACTTGAGTAATGTTTTAAATGTTGGTGTCAAAAAAAAGGTAAAGAAGCTCTGCTTTTTAAAATTATGTTTTTTAATATAAACTTGAGATTTCTTCAGTGCTTTTATCGTCTTGAAACCAACTGATTTAAAGACCACTGTAGAGCAGCACAGAAAGTGGTATTTTTCTTAACTATATTCCAGACCATCCAAAATCCTTGAATAAAAGTTTCCTCCCCTGCTCAAGAAAGACTGATTCATGGGTAGAAATCACTAGGATAAATAAGAACTCCCTATGCTTTAAATTCAGCAACTAAATTAAAACAGTTCCTAAGCAAAGAGAAGAAGAAAATGTCTGTTCAAAGCAAAGACGAGACTGGAAGCAAGGCTTTCTCACAGCATCCCAGCCTTCTCAGCATACTGTGTCGGTTGAAAATGAATCAAACCAAACGGCCTGAAAATTAAAGCTGTTTGAATCAAGATCTCTGTCTTTTATCTACTGAGCGATAGATGCCAAAATCCAATGATTTTATGAAAAATAATACAACTATCAGTTTTTATTAATTTACCCATCTTAGAACCAATAGTGAGTGTATCTTTCTAATTTTCTTTATTGTAATTATACCATGACAGATGCTGAAACTAAATTCCTGATATACTTTTCAGATATTTATTGCTCTTCAGCATGCTCAGCCTGTCTCTAAGGTTTCAGATAGACTCCACCCTGCAGTAATGTGCATGCCATTAAAGAATTCACTTTCATCTCTTGAATTTATGCTTGTTAGGGCAAATTAATGAAAGACTCTATTCTTTAAGTACTGGCTAAACAAAGCCAAAGTCAGCACTAGAAAGCAAACCAATACAACACTTCATTAAATGTGCTTTTTATTTCTTTTTGTTTCAAGTATGTCTGCTGCTATGTGAAATTTAGGGTTATACAGTCTCCTTTCAAATCTCATAGTAAAGAATGTGCTCAAGCCACAAGTTCATATCTCCCATTTGAAGTGTACTTCCCATAAGAAAGGTGCAGGGAAGAGACATAACAACAAATCCCTTTAAGTACAGAGCTCACACTCTTCCAAAATATTGACTGAAAATGCTGTTTTGTGTCTCTGCTCATTCATCTCAGATAATGAGCAAAGATTCCTTCCAAATGAACTGTAATTCTCTTCTAATCCCTCTATTCTTTTTTTTTTCTTTTTCCTTCAGCACGGTGATAGTGAGAACTCCTTCTGAATTCCACCTTATTATAGCAATTCTTAAAGACAAACATAATGAAATCCTCAGTGTCATGCTCAGACTTTTCTCCTCTCTGACTCAATAGGTGGACAGCTAAGCACAATGCACACTGGTCTTGTTTTCTCGCCTTCTCAAAATTCACAGTTGACATTTACAAAAAAAATTTAAATTCTAATTTCTGATTGACAGAAAGAAAGAATAGAGAATCTCTGCCTTTAACTTTATTTCCTTAGCATATAAAAACATGAATAAAATGGATTCAAGAATAAAAGAAAATATTTGGGGGCATAAGCTTCATTTGACCAAGGAATGTAAGGTCTGTCATTGGTAACCAGTTGTCAACTATGTGGTGGCAGCGAGAGACAATCATGTAATGGCTGAATATGGAGGTGGTGGCTTTATTCAAATTTGACCATCTACATTTCTTGTTTATTAGTAACCTTGTAAATGACAAATGCAGTTGAACAACCATATTTTATTTACAGAGAATATTTTTGTGTGATTTTATTCCTTTTGCTGATTATTCTGTGATTCATTGACCACAGCATTACTGGCAATCCTCATTCGAACCAAGCATGTTTCTATGACTTGTATTATTGGTCAGCACTCCCTTAGAAGGAGTCACATGGGACTGCATGGTTATAGGGTCCCAGGATAACAACACTGAAGAAGACGGTGCAGAGACAATTTGGAGTGTTTTACAGCTCCTTGTGTTAGTTTGGAGCAAGGTTGTTGAGCTCTGCTCTATGAGCAATAACATCAGGCTCCACATGGAAGCAGCTAAATTACTTCCAGACCCAAACCAGTCCTGGAAGTATCACGGACACTTCTGCACAATACTTCTCTAGTAAGTGATGTGGACTGAACCCAAACCATCTGTGCATAACTGGTGCAGAAGGCCGCGCATCTATAGAATAATTAGTCCAAAAACACGACAAATCCGTCATGGGCAATTAGCTGTTTCTGGGTACTTAGAAAGGAGTTAAAAGAACATTAGGTACACAAAATTCAAGCACTTAAAACTTCAAGAAATGTCAGAGTTAAGATTCCTGCAGAAAACTTTGTTCAGCCTACTCTGTGTACAAACTTAACGATGTCAAAATCAATTTCAAGAAACAATATTCCCCAGCTTTGGACTACTTCCCCATTCAAAGCAAGTACTGGAAAGTACTGTCTAGGAAGCGCTCTCTCACTGTGTGGCCCTAGGAATTTTTTAGTGCAAACCTGCTGTGAAGACAGAATATTTCATTTCCTACAGGATGATGTTCATCAATACAGTGAGTGCTTCATGGGTCTGAATACTTTTTCTGCACAGCACATTTAATGAGGTAAAGAAACTATTCCATTCTGCAGAGAAGTTGAGGCTTCCACTAGCTCTGTCACATCTGAGACATCTGATAATCTGATTTGCATTTGAGAATACCTTTTGGTTTAATAGTACTTCGAGTTTAGGTTCAGCTCTGCACAGTACAATCTCAGATTGGTCCCCCCAGAAAACAATACACACACCTTGAAAGGGAACATAATGATACTTTCTGACAAGTTGAACTGAAATCACTTGCCTAGCAAGTGCAACACATACTAACACTTTGGCAGACATTTAGTTAAACCTCTCTCCCCCTATGTCAGGAACCTTAAAATGTGTAGCATCACCATCCCTTTTATCTCCTTGAACTTTGAGGACTAGAAGCCTTATGTCTGGAAAACTTGATTTTATAAACATTCTAATCTTTTAAGACTTGGACTCAATGATCCTTGTGGGTCCCTTCCAACTCTGAATATTCTGTGTGATCTGCTTTTTTGATAGATTAGTTTGTTTTAGTTTTGAGGGGAAAAAACAAAAAAAGGTGTGCGTAAAGGAATGTCTCATCATGCTCATCATGTGCAAGTGGAATGAAACTGCGAGGTTCATCACCCTGGGTTTTGCCATTTAATTAAACAGAACAAATACTTTTCCCATTAACTTTTTACACACCCTAAAACAACAAACAAATCTACAAGCTATCTCTGGTTTATGATAGAAGTCACACTGGCAGAAGTTGCTTCACCAGACATGATTTTATAAGTTCAGGACATCATTGTAACAATGCTTGGAGCTTGAAGAAGAGTTATTTCAGATGGACAGTAATTCAGGCGACATACCTAGAAGTACTTGGCAGATCAGCTTTGATATCCCTGAGCTTCCACAAAACACCACCCACCATCCATCATGCACAGCTTTGTCATCCTCCAATCTATTCTCTGGATTTGGGATACTTTCTCTCTTTATCCATGTTTCTCAACAGCAACACTGATAAAATGTCACAAAATGCCAAAACTTTCTCATTACCCCACTGAACTCTAAGAGAATGATGAGAGTCCTGCTGCTCTAAACAACGAATTCTGGCAAGTGCAGATTATGAGATAGGGAGAGACTACAAATCTCTGATCTGCTCTAGGCCACTGCTCCTCAAGGCTGCTGCTCTGCTGCCTCCCACTTGTCCTGGATAGGCAACTTTAGCTCCAAGCATCTACTCAGAATACATCTCATCTTCTTTTGGGGCTGGTATTCTTATGTCTGGGGGAATGCTGCTAACAATTTGATCATTGTTACCATCCAGAACAGCCTCTATTTAACAAAAGATTGTTAAAGAAAATTGGGTAAATTACTCGCTTGTGAAGTGAAATGGATGTATGCTGTCTTCAGCCTTCCTGCTCTTCATAAAATGATGCCCATTTTCTCTAGAATTGTTACTTTTATTTCATAGTTGCAATTGGGAATTAGTTTTAATTCATCTCAGTCCTTCTGACTGCTCTAGGCCAAAGGGTGATTTTTCACTTTTCATGCAGTACAAATAATGGAAAAGTTAAAAAATAAATAAAACATCTGAGTTGCTTTATTGGTGTAGAATATAAAGTGGAACTAAAACATACTCATTCTGATTCACTGTTTGATCTACAGAAATTTATGTTAGCACAAAGTGTAAAAGCAACAGAAAAGCTTGAAAGTCAGTAATTCACATTTTGCTGTCGAATAGAAGAAAAAATAAAAGTAAACAATAGTTATCACCTAAATAAGGACAGCTGCCTGCTACTGTGTAAGAAATTTTCAGAGCTTTACAAAATCAACACTGCAGTACCATACTTGATATAAGCCTGTAAAAAATTATTTCACAACCACTACATAATAAATGGCACTAAACCGTTTCACATCTTCACAATAATTTTTCAGACTCCGAAATATCACTCTATGTGAACCTTGAAAGCTCCATTTTTGCATATCAACTTGGGATAATGCTTCTAAGTTGGTTACACAAGTAGATTGCCTATAATGCATCCAATGCAAGTGCCCTTACAAAAAGAAATAAAATATGAGGTGGTGAGAGAAAGAATCAGCATTGCTGGTACAAACACTAAAAAAATAAAGTCTATTCTTTCCTGCTTCCCAAATTTCATTTCAAGTTTAACATACAGAAAGGCTCAGAGCCAGAATGCTTATCCAAACCACATAAATCTCTAGCTAAATACTCCATACTACATGGTCCCATCCCCATAAAACCTTGCAATTCTTCCTAATGGTGCTTTCCAGCAGGAAAAACTAGTAGAGAGCAATCTTTTCTCACCAAAACTTCGATCAGTCTTTTCCTACCACATCTTTCCTTTGAAGAATGAATCCCCTTCCTTGCAATACGTTTGTTAAATGAAATGGAAACAGAAACAAGCCGCCAAACCCAAAGTGAACCCTATAGCAACTGGGTACCCCACACTGCTGCTGAGGCTGCCTCTGAGAAACACCCAATTTATTCCCCTATTCCCTTCCTGAATTCCTGAGCAGGGTCAAAGGGAGGCAACACCATTCACCACCACACAACCCCTTTCAGACAGCTGGTCCAGCTAACAATGTAAACAAGGTAACACCTTGGAAAGGTCAATCAGAGGAATGGTAGCATTAGCAAAGCAATTAATTTTGGGTTGACCACATGCATATTTACCTCCCAGTTTACTCTCCTCCCTTCCTTCCCTCACCTTCTAGAGGGAAATATACAAGGAGGAATATTCACTCATTTGAACAGAAATTTTCAAAAGGTGAGAGATGGGATTTTCTTGAACATTGAGAATGCCTTCTTTTCTTGGGATGATTTCCAGCACAATATTTTATTTATCTGTTGCCAAAAGAAACCCTTTTTAGTTTTCTCATTAGTCAAAGGGCTTTAAGAACACACTCAAGGGAAATGATCCAACTAACAAAACAGGTAAAACCTTTCCCTACACTTCACATGCTCCATGAAAAGAGGACACTTCATGGAATCAGCACCTGTAGAGCTAACTGTTCAACTTGAGGTGTGTTTACTATCTCCTTAACAATCCTCATTCATAAATGCACATGGAAAAGCTGTAGATCCTCTTCATCCATCTATCTATCTATCTATCTATCTTTCTATGGTTTTTCACTGAAGTGAAATTCAAGGAAAAGGAAAAAAAAAGTTCTAAACTCATGAGATTCAATGGTCTCCTTTCATTTCTCTGAGAGTTTAATTACATGACATTTCATAAAACTGGAGAGCAAAATGTAAACCAGAGACAGTGCAAGGCACCAGAGTCCCAGGTGGATTTCCAAGGTCACACTGAGCTTGCCTGCCCTCAGAGCCCTTGAGAGCTATAAAGCTGAAATCAGATACTGCTGCATTTACCGCCTGTCTTCTTTCACCACCTTTTTTTCTTAAATCTAGACTGTCAACTTTAACAAGCCTTCTATATGCATCACACACCATACACATTCCTCATCTAATTGACGTGAAGAATATGGAGCTTATAGAAGGAAGCACTCAGAGACTAGCCCTGTAATACAGTCTCTGTGTGTAGAGCCATGGTGCTTTCCTGTTGTAGCTTTTGTACTGTGCGTTTGCTCGCACAACCAGTCACCAACACTCCAGATCTAGCACGACCAGTCAGGATCCATGTAAAGAATTGTGCCTTCCAAATAGGGTAATATTTTCCCTTTAGTTTTCCAAATTTATCTATATTAGCACATACAATTATGATTTCGCAAATAAATTTTAGAGATCTGGAAGATTAGGAAGTATTCAAATGCAGATTAAATGCATTACTGCAGTGTAAATTATCTCTTCCAGGTCACTTCTACAGTCCAGCAATGCTTTTTATTCTCCCTGAATTGTGCATGAACATGTTTGGGTATTTTTGTGAACCTATCCTTGCTTTTAAATATGTAACATGTTTGCAGACACACATCTGCAGCTAAAAATATTTAACTATGTATCTGTATGCATCTGAATTCAAATATCCCTTTCTCAAAACTCTTACAGTATCATAAAAAATTGGTCACTTCACGATAAATGCTTTCATATGTGCATAATTAGTTTTAAAAAGGATTGCTGTTTTTGTACAAAAAACTTTCAAATAATGTTTAAAAAGCCCAGACCATCGCAGTGGTTTCAGAATTCTATTTTTACAACAAAATGCATGCTACAAAAAACAGATGACATTGCCTTGTTTAAGGTCAAAGATAATGATGTATGTGGAAAGAAAAGGAGATGTTTCACACCAGTTCCTACTAGAATATCATTTCAGTGCCTGCAGAGGGAGAACCCAAAAAGCTTAACAAAATTCGTAAATCCAGACTCTCTGAAGAAAAAATACTTTTCTCTTTTTTCTTCCCACTTTGACAAAGTTTATCGAAGTTAAATTTGAAATTACTCACTCCTTACAACAATTTCACAGTATTTAAGGCAAGAACAGTGCTTCTGCTGCTTTCATTTTCAGAGTTTCCATGCAAGGTATCCTTATAGCCTGAATTTTGAACGGCAAAAAGTCAATCCAACCAAAGTCATAACTAATGTGACTCTTAGAAAGTAAACAAAAGAGAGTGAAGTGGCACAAGAAATTTCTAAAACCAAATGCAGGCATATGAAAACATGTGAGCAACACCTGTAATTTATCACTTTAAAGATGCCCAAATGAGATAACATGAGATACCAAGTAATGGTTGCTTGTTGCAGTCTGCATGACTTATCAGCACTCAGTGCTGGAAAGCAGGATTTTGTGCTATGTGACCTGTCTCATTCCAAATAGGAAGGCTGGCAGAACAGATGTTAACATGAATACAGCACTAATAACAAAATTTTAATTCCATGTTCTGGGTTTAAATCACTAGTCTGGGGTGCTTTTTTATGTGCAATAGAAAGGTCTGAGGTAGAGAATCAGCTGTCATTTTTACAAGTCACTTTTTGCTTCAGGAGGTCACTGCTAGACAAGAGCTTTATTTTGAGACCAAAAATTTAGTAATTCTATCACAGAGAACACCAACCCTACATAAAACCCTGGAGAAGTAGTCTACAACTCTCCAGTCAGTACAATGCTAACTACACTATGTTATGAAACAAAACCACACTGAAAAAAGGTAGAAACCAATGGACTCTGCACTGTATTAGGAATACCCACAGGACAACACCACCTCTGATTCCTAGCAGGCAAACTCAAAGCAGTTAAAACCTAAAGGGGCAGAATGGGTTAGCCATGGTAATAAGGACGGCAAGAAGGGCATTTTGCCTTCTTTCCTAGTCAACAGCTGTGGTGCACTAGAGAGCTTCACTCTCCTTGGATTTTGCATCTCAAAAACCTGAGTAGAACTGGATTCAAAAGAATGGGTGTCAATTTTCCTTTGCCTTGAGCATTGAGACTCTGTTTGATACCATTGCTCCTGAAAAGAGTTAGATGTCAAATAAAATGGAACCTAGGTGTAATCTGTGTCTCATAACACAAATAACTTAATCTGATAAAGGAAAGTAAACCTGTAACAACCTTAATCCTGCTTCACATATGAGTACTTAGAAAAAGGTATATTAACTCCTGAGGATACATACCACCCCCCTCTCTGATGCATTCTAATACAAATAGTATGCCTATTATGCATCATGTCATTATTTTGAAAGCATTTACAAATTCACTGGCTTGTTTTTGATGAATTCTATACTTTTTTCCCAGCAGTCAGCTCTCAAAGTATCAGCTGGCTTTAGGTACCTAAGTGATTCTCTGGCTACTCTCCTGAAACATATGAATAAAATCTGGACTTTCCTCTGTTAGTCACCCAGTGGCCCTAGGGAACTTACCTTCTTCATTTAGCTAAGTGTGCAGTGTCAAAAAGTGTAAATACTTAATCTCTATGCCTTTTTCCAAAGAAGATAAGAACAAAATTAGCTAAGACATTATTCCTTTTCTCTGCCCAGTCTTTAATAAAACCTGTGGCATCTTCTGAGAAATAACTCCAGGAACACAGTGACAGCCTACACAACCTAAATATAAGCACCTCCCTAAGGCAGCAGACTAGTGGAGGACTCAGCCACAGTGTTGCTTCCCCGTGCTGAAAAACATAGGCTGGGTCAGACTGTGGCAACAAAATGAAGAGACAAAGCTGAAAGGGTGGTAATTATCACTGGAGATTTGTTCAAGCTGTGGTGACCAGCTGCTGCTCTGCTCCATCTCTTTGGCAGCAGCTGCAAAGAGAGTTCTCCAGGTCACTTCTCATCTGTCCTTCCCATTTGTGCCACGGCAGTCTCCTCCTTCTCATCCAGCAGCAGGAAGCCCTGGTGCTTTTGCCCTCAAGCAGCATAAACCAGTTCTGATCACAATGGAGAGAAGCCTGAAGAGCTAGAAATACTGAATGATTTGGGTTGGAAAGGACTTTAAAGATCATCTTCCAATCCCACTGCCATGGGGCAGGGACATCTTACACTAAACCAGGTTACTCAAAGCCCCATCTAATCTTCACATCAACGCTTCCAGGGATGGAACATCCACAATTTCTGTGGGAAACCTGTTCCAGTGCCTCACTATTTTCAATAAGGAATGTTTTCCTGATATCTAATCTAAATTTACTCTCTTCCAATTTGGAGCAGTACTCCTCCTTGTCCTATCACTACATGTCCCCATAAAAAAAAAAAAAAAAAAAAAACCCTCTCCAGCTCTCTTGTTGGCCCTGTCTAGGTACTGGAAGGTGCTCTAAGGTCTCCTCAGAGCCTTCTCTTCTCCAGTCTGAACAACCCAAGCTCTCTCAGCCTGTCTGCATAGGAGAGGTGTTCCAGCCCTATGAGCACCTTCATGGCCCTACTTTGAACTCACTTCATCAGGTCAACATCTTTCTAGTCCTGGGAGCTCCAGAGCCGGATGCAGCACTCCAGGTGAGGTCTCATGAGTGCAGAGTAGAGGGCAGAATCATCTCTGTTGACCTTTTGGCCACACTCCCTTTGATGCAGACCAGGACATGGTTTGCTTTCTGGGCTGCAAGTGCACATTGCCAGGTCAAGTTGAGTGTGTTTTCTATGCATATTTGACAGAATACTCTGAACACATAATCTTGCCTACAAACTAAAAAAAGGAAAAAAAATAGTAAAAGGGAATATAATCTCACAAGGTTTTACAGATGGTCACATTGAAACAGCTGGAGTCAAAAGTGCCTTACTCGAAATCAACCCCCAAGCCAGTAACAGCAGAAAGAAACCAAAGTTGTCTCCGTCAAGTCACTGGAGCAAGAATTCCACTTGCACTCTGAAATAACCAGTGCCATTACTGGAAGATATTTTCCTTCTCCCGCTCCAGGGAACCACTTAAATTTGTACTGCTGCAGCTGTTTATGCATGCCCAAGAATAAAAGGATGAAGAACTGAAAGAATTAACAGGAAACCAGTGATTTTGAGATATTTTAGACCAGTGGACTGGATGGTGTGGAATATGGGAACAGACAGCAATAGTGCAGAAGGACAGAGAGGGACTGCCATTTTGTTCTGCTTTTTTGTAGCAGTGAACTAATGCTTTCCCTATGTTCTTCCAGCTTGAGTAGAGGCAGCCAGAAGCTGTCCTTTCACTGACAGATGTATATAATAGCCTGCACTGTTGCAAAGAGATGCCAAAGGAAAGCTTAACGCCTATTACAATGTAAATGTTGCTTGGTAAAAGCAAAGCTGTCTCTATGATTTTGACTTGCTGGATCTTATCTGCTGGCAGTAATGATAATGTGAAGATGTGAATCATGAAGAAGAAGAAAATTAAAAACTGAAATTTTCTTTTCTTTCACTAAAAGCTCTCTGAATTTCATTAGACTGGAAAAATAAGACCAAAAAAAAAAAAAGAAAGAATTTCCAAAAATATAGTATGCAGTGTTCTTCATTAGCAGCAAGAAGAATATAGATTTAAAATTCTTTCAAGTAATTAGCTAGTGCATATAAAAACGGCCTCAAATGCAATGTGGTTCTTGTCCAGAACCAAGTGTTGAGGGAAAACCAGAAACGCCAAACCAAAATAATCAATCACTCTATTTAGAGAAATCCTAGTCCTATGTACTGTATATAAAGTATATAATAAGGCATCTACTGGAATTTCATTATGTATAGTAATATGTTTGTGTTCCCACAGGATAACCCAGCAATTTGCTGTTTTAAACCAATTTTTTTTAAAAAACTTATAAATAAACATGAAAAAACAAAATTGAAAAATGAGCTCTTCAGCTAAAGCAGCACTGCATTATCCTGATTATTCTTAACAAACTTCAGAGCATTTACATAAAAAACCTCTTGTGTTTCACGGTTTCTTTTGAAAAGAAAAATTGCCAGCAAATGTCAATACAACATGCAGGAAAAATAAAGATTACTTTTTCAATAGTAACATAATTATCAAAATTGCTGTGGTTTTGTTTGCTTGAACATTACAAGTGACAGGCAAATAAATATGGAAGACTTGGAGGACTAATTTTTTTAATTACTTAAAATTCTGGACCAAATTTGTGTTTCACATATACATCAAGAGTTAACTCCTATTGATGTCAGTACAATGAAAAAAAAGCACAATCAAACCCATCAGATCTTAACCTAGTATGAAAAAAAAAACCGACTTTGTGAATTACCACTGGTAAGAACCAACCTGGTTTGCAACATTTAAAAGCAGAACTGTGGGACTTGGTCATGATGCACACACCTTGTGCCTGTATGCCGAAGCAGGCCCTTCAAGGGCCATTTGCAATCAGAAGAAAGAATATTTCTTGCACCATCACCTTATAAGGAGCAGCAACCTGTTTATGTTTTAACTACAAGTTCAGGTTTGGAGTGATGTCATTAGCAGACAATCTCCTCCATGCTTCTTGGTCTTTCAACTGCAGAGTAAAACTTAGAAATATTATACCTCTTCCATGCAGAAATTGTTCTGAAAACGAAGAGAATTCAGTACATTTTATTTCCAATAATTCAGTGTTATGTAAGCTTATCTGACAATTTAAAGCATTGGTGTTCACTATGCTTTCCCTCAGTTATGCAGGCAAAAATTGCTGCTGAAAACATATGCTGGGAAAACCAGCAGCCTAGCTATAAGTAAGTATCCCAGGAGCTTACTTTCACCCTAATTCATACATATGTTTAATTCAAAGGCCAACATCATCACTGCCATGCCCCTCCATTGGCTTCAGGAGAAATAAAATTTTAAGGCACTGTGTCAGAGCCTACAGATTACAGTGCAGAAGCTGTGCTCAACTATGGATCATCCCCCTGGATCCACTCTGTTTGGTGCATGGCTCTTCACAATGCCATGCACAAAGGGTAAAGTAGTCATAACACTCCTCTGTTTCCCTGACAACTGCAAGTGCAGAACGGGGAAGAACCCATAAATCAAAGAGAGAATATGTGTTGCCTTATTCACGCTGACCACATATCAAGAAACATCAGATTCTTAAGAGTAACCATTAGTTATTCTTCAAGTACTCATGCAGTAGTTCAGCATTTCACATTTTATCCTTACAGTTTATTAGGAATAAGGAGTTTCAGTTGCTCAAGCTCACACTGCTTTCCTGGCCCAAATAGATCACACACATCCATCCATCCATCTATCTATCTATCTATCTTGTACCAGGTCTTGTAAAGCATATAATGCCAAATACCAGTAGTGAAATATTTTAGGATAGAGAAAAGCTCAAACAAAGTCCCGACATATATATTTTTTTTCTGCCACAACCTTTGCAAGGGGATGCATCTAAAAACAGCCCTCTGTGGGTAACCACAGCCAAATATCTGTCTGATTGTAACCAAGCAATATACTCTGGTACACATCTGGAAGAAGTCTGTCAATACTTCCACTACAAGTTAGCTCACATGAAGTTCTAATACCACTGAGGATAGAGGTTGCTTAAGATCAATGGTTGATCACTGTGGTCAAATGAAGTATTATATAAAAGAGTGCAGGCCATGACTTCCTGCAATTCACTCACATAGGCATTCAATAAGGGTTTTCTTAGCACCATCTGGGAAACAATCCAAGAGATGACTCCATCAACACCTGTAGTACTTTCTCAAACCTGCAGGCAGGAGTAGGTTTTTCTAATCCATCAGCATTTTAAGAGCCTTGAATAGCTCTGGAGCAAACACAGTTGCACAGGAGGACTAAATCTGGAATGCCTGTGACAAAAAGCTCAGGAGGGTTTAGCTGTTTTACATGCACTCAATAATAACAGATTTGGCACCAACTGTGCAGGCTTACAAGGTGTTTTCCAACAAAACTGTTAAGCCCCAAGTCTTGAGCAGGCTGTGGCTGAGTTGCCCCTGTCCATGGTACTCAACCAACGACCTCCGGGCCAACAGAGGTCACTGTGTGCAATGACTTTGGGTTTAGGTGGCATATCCAACCACTCTGCTTCCCAGGCTTAGAAGACATGTACTACGGTTTTGTTGGCAAAAAGGTGGCTTTGCTGGCATATTCTAGTGAATAGGATTCAGGCTTGCTCTTCTGAAAGACTTATTCATGTCCTTCAGCTGAGGCAATGAGGCAAAAACCCCCTGAAATAACAATTCTGCCATCTGTGAATGCCAGTCATGGAAAGCGACCAAGCCAGCTTTTGACAATGGCTTTGGGTATCATTCAGTTCCAGTGGAACACAGTACAGAACACAAGACTTTTCTTGACCAAGTCCTGTGGGGCAGGTAGACCCCTGTCCTGACCAGCCTGATAATCCCAAGAATGCAAGAACAGTTGCATGTACTCATCAGAGATCCAGGATATCTCTGATTTTGCAGGTGGTCCAAATGTCTTTCCCAGCTCATCCTTTTAGATCCTTCCCAATTTGTTTTTTCAGAATCAGCATGGCTAAAGGTATGTATTACACAGGGGTGGTTGTTTCTATAGTGTGTGTCCAATTAGTATAAAATAATACAAAGCTGGCTCCTAATCTTATTTTCTTTCACACATTCCAGATCCTACTTGTCTATAGAGACCTGGGGAAAGGTGACATTCACAGTATACAGCTTTGGACACCAAATACAGGAGCTCAGTCTTCCTGAGCCCTTAAAATCAAAGAGATAGTCTTGCTTTTTATTAGGTGATTCAGGGAACCATTATACCCACTCAACACAATGGTGCCAAGTTTTTGACTACAGCATTGACTACGTCTATCAACTACAACAACAACCACATCACATCAACAGAATTTCTAAAGCCTGAAAACATGAACTCCAGGTGTTTATACTCTCTGATTTTTGAGCTCAGGAGCAGAAGACAGGGGTTTCTGTCTCATTCCTCATCCCACCTCCAAATACATACCAAATGCAATGGAAATCACTGAAGGACAAATACTTTTCTTAAAGCTAACTATATACCAGCTTATTCAACCTCTTCATGGAGAGACAGATGAGACTCATTGTTTGAGGGAAAAGGCCACCTATATTCAGACTGAGACTATCCATCACCAATGGATTTCTTGTCACAGCTGAGGAAGCCTACAGGTCCAAAGTGGTTCCTGCCAAGTTCCCTAAACTGGCCTAGAGGGAGAGTTCCAATTAAAATGAAATATTACATCAACTACTCAAGACCTTCCATGTTAAACTAAAAGTTTGGACACAGACTCATGACCTCATATAAAAAAAAAAAAAAAAGAAAACCAGAAGATAACAGGAGATATGAAACAAATTACTAATCAGGGAGCAAATCCAGTTCAGTCACAAGGGTGTATTGATTTATCTCTTGCTCAAGGAGTCCACCTAACTATTTGAGACAAGGTAACTGGAATTAGGTGACATAAATTCTACCCTGTAATCCAACTCCAAGGGATTATTTGATACTTCCTAAAGCTTTAAGTTTCATTATATATTCCAAAGGATTGATATAAAGACAAGATTCACACATTTCTGATAAACATTTACTTCTTCATCAAGTCTTGCTCTACTAATTCATGATGAGGATATTACACAAAAACTAAACATTAAAACACTAAATTAAAAAAAAAAACAAAACCAAAAAAAAACCAAAAAAATACGTCAGTTCTTTGTAGGCAAAATCCAAACAATCATTGTAATGCAAACTCTCAGTATAATGGATTCCGTAGTCACCTCATCAAATCGCATTACTACGGCTAAAGACCAGAGTAAAGCAACACAAGCAATTTCACGCTTCAAGCACTAGTTTTCTATGTATTTTCAGCATTTAAAGTGAGCCATCAACCTCATAACACAGAAATTGAAGGCATCCTTCTTATGGGACAGTCTGCTTTTTTCTAAAATAGCTTGTTAGCTCCCATGAAAAACACTCCCATGGTTTAATTGTCCACAGGGAGGGCTGCAGTTCAAACTTAAAACTTGAGGACAAGTTTTAAGTTTGAACTGCAACTTTCCCTGTGGCATTTGAAATACAACACTTTCTTTTTTTCATGGAAAATTTCCAACACTTATTATATTTGGGGTGGGTTTTTGAAAGGCAGGAGAAAAAAGGAAGAAGAGAACATTACACTGGAACTGAAAATACTGCAGAGAATATTTTTGGAAAGATGAATATTTTAGGAATTTGAGCTCTTTGGAATACTCAGAAAAGTTATAACCTCATGTCAGTGAAGAAGTTCATATGGAAAACATTAAAATGTGCCCAAACTTTGTGTGACTATAAGGTTTTGAAATAGCTGCTGTTTGACACTTTTAACAGCCTCTACTGAATGTATGCAATCAGCTGAAACCTCTGTATACTCCATTCTTGAAGCTCAAAATATCCCCATAATGCTCCCAGCTGCTGCCCTCTAAGGAAGGCCAAGGCATTCAAAGTAAGAGCAGAAGCTTGTGAGGGTTTTTGGTCTTGTTTTAAAGAACTATCTTCTTACTCAGATGGTGAGAAGAGAATTCAAATCTGAATACAGAAAGAAACAAAACACAAACCTAGAGATGTTCAAGGAAACGAAAGAGTGAGGAACACTGACAGAATACCTGATAAGTGTCCCAGAGTTATGAAAAAACTTGATAAATGAGGGAAATAATGGGAAAGACTAACAGCTATTTGACTGGAGGAAACACACAGACTAGGGCTGCTGTGAGTGATGTTGAGGAAAGAAATGTACAGAAGATAAGATATGAAAGCTTGACTAGATCCTGATAGTGGCACAGCAACACTCTCCCTTATTTGTTTGTCTCAGATCAAACTCAGGATTTTGCTGACACAGGAGTTTGTGTTCCACCATTAAGAAGTGGAACAAGTAACTCAACAGTACTAAGACAAAAAATCCAAAACATAGCAAAATATCAACCTTTTCATATCCATTTTTCAGATGAACACATTCCTCTTTCAAGTTCATTACACCACGACATGAACATAGCTGTGGTGTCAGAATCCAGGACAGACAGTGCAGAGGTGGGAAGATGTGATAGGACGACAATGCACTTAAGACAGCTTAAACCGGTGAAGAAATTAATGTAAATGAATTTGTGAATATTTATGATGTAAATAAATTGATAGACTGACAACTGTAGGTTGATGTGAAAAGCATGAAATAGAAACAGATCAAGGACTGGACAAGAGTCTGAATAGGAAAAGAAATCCTAAGAGTAATGATTAAAAAAGGAATAAACAGAAAATACCATATTGACTTTGAAAAATCAGCCTAAGGACAAGCTCTAAACCAGAACTCAGAGTCACTGAATCTTTCTGAATTCAGATGTGTTTTCAAGTGCCTCATTTCCTTATCTGCCACACAAAGATAATGCTGCCCTTTGAGTTCTTGGATAACATCTAGTGACAAAACACAGAAAAATCCATGAGGAAAACAAATGCTTTATAACAGAGTTTGCATAGCATGAAATAATTTGCAAAGCCTGGGGAAAGACTGCTGATAAGAGCAGCTTTTTAAAAGGTGTTCAGTAAGTGCACAGGTGTGATGGTGCTCATTGGCTGAAGCAGAGCAGCAGAGGAAAAAGCTGTACCACTGTGCCGTCAAAGGCCGGATCAATTGCCACACAAAGGGGGGAAGGTATTTCTGCAATGCTCAGACAAGTATTTTTAATTTTCAAGAGTTTTGTTTATCAACCTTAACTGTATTCTTGGTGCATTTGTCCATAATCATCTTAGGAAAAAAAAAAAAAAAAAAAAATCCA
>VXBQ01004622.1:1204905-1375356 GCA_013400175.1 Phainopepla nitens | reverse complement strand
CAAAAACATATAAGAAAAAAAAAAAAAAAAAGAAACGTTTATCATAAGTACATATAAAAACAATATCCTTAGCAACCAATATATATCATTTATACACAATACAGTCAATGTTTTCGTTATTGATATTGACCTAAATACTTAAGCAAGCTTATGGCGACCCACTACCGAATTTTGGTAATGTGGACACCGTTTCTAGAAGTTGCAGCTTTAAAAGCAGAATTTCTGCCCAGTGGGTGGATTTTGCCTGAGTGAAAAACAGTGTCTGCTCCCAAGACTGCTCCCTGCATGCTGGGGCTGGGCACTGAGATTGGGAACACCCGGGATGTAAGCCTGCAGATAGGGACCCTTGTCACTACAGGCACTTATTCATCAGGAATAAGTGCTGTTCCACCCTGCTGTACCCAAAGCCAATTGGGGGCATAAGTTTAAAAATCACAGAGGTGTCTCCAAAGAGGGGAATTGCAGGGGGAGGGGAAAGGACAGAGAAGGCAAGAGGAAGTTGAGAGGCTTGTCTAGGCTGGTGATAACATATAGAAGGAGGAAGGTTAAGTGAGAGGAAACAGGATATTGCCCAGTATTGGCAGAAGTTCTTTAAGACTCCACCTGTCATTTAAATAAACCTACTTAAAACACACAATAGACACAGCATATCCTGAGTAGCACTTCAGTGACTCAAGCCAAAGTGCCCTAACAGAGCCATTTGATAGCACTCCTCACAGCACACAACGGTATTTTTAGTGTTTCTTCACTTCAGGGAACCCAAAGCACTTATAAAGGTCAGAGGACAGAATAATATTTGTTTTCTAACTGTAAACAAATTAAAGAGGTAAAGAAAAAAAAAAAAGGCTTATTTTACATAGCACCCACATCAGTAAATTCTCTTCACTAAATTGACTGAGAAGAAACTCAAAGTGATAAATTATTGAAAAATGCACCCTAAAAACCAGAGGTACTGTATTTTTAGCAGCTAATGCAGGACAGTGATCTATTGCTTGGGTGCAGGAGGCAGGCATAGTCTCCTCTCCTGGCATGACAGCACCAGTTTTAGTGCCAAGAATTTAAATGGAAAAAGCTAGAAATGCCTCACACACTGAAAACAGAAAAAAAAAAATCCTTATTATCAGGCAATACAGAGAGAAAGAAATCATGTAACAATTAATAAATAGTGTATCAAACCCCACTTTTTGTAAAACTGTAGGAATGAGATAAACCTCTGCTTCCCCCTACTGCAGGCAGGGAGCCCCAAGTACAACTCTTCTCCCTCTGGCTTGCAAAGCGAAGACACATTATCCTACATGGCATTACCTTGAATTTGCTGCCTCACCCAGTCTGCTCAGGCCCTGCCTGTGCATCCACTGACAGCCTTCACACACACGTGGGGAGTGGGGGATGCCAGCCCCCACTGCACTCTTGTCATTCCAACTCCACCATCAGTGTCTCCAGTGCTGTGTATGGAAGGAGGTGGAGAGGGCAGAGGAGGAGGGTAGGAAGGAGTGCTGGCAGAAGGTAAACTGGTTCTTGCACTTCATTACATAGCAGCAAAAAGAGTTTCACTCTTCTGTCATTCAACCCATGTACAAAGGCACCTATTTGCTAGTTCTGCTTTCCTGAGGGGCACGTGCTGCTCCATTGGTGCTTCTTTGGGCTGCACAGAAGAACAGGCAAGCAGAAACCCTCCACAGCAGAAACAGAAACATTAATACTTCCATGTGTTCACTAAGATTATCCTTCACTGTCATCAGCCTACAGGTATGCTACAGTTTCTCTTAGACACACATTTGAACACAGTACTTATGATCAGTTAATAATTAATACCGTGCTAACAGATGCAAGTTCTATGGCTTAGCTTTTAAGTTCTTTAATCACCTACAATTTCGTAGTATTTGATGCAGTAGTGATCAGAGACTTGGAGGTCACTGCCTAACTGCAATGAAAATAGGTATTTTAAGAGTTTACAGTTCATTGTTCCAGTTTCCTGATTGCACTTATGAGAACATGATTAATAGTAATCCACACACAAGCACATTTACAACGATTCCAGACAGAGCTAGTATCTGACTTGTATTTGGATACGGAAATTAACTCTGAAGATATTTGAAGAACCTCATTTTTGTCACGTCCTCATATCACACAATAATCACATGGAATAGCAGCCAGCATCTCTCAATTACCTATACACATTTGACTCCACCTCTTCCACTTCTCATTTAAGGTCTTTAATTTTCCCTGATTATGTATCAGGATGGAGCACTCTGTGTGGTACTCCAGCAACTACCATCACAAATAGCTGTATCAGTCTCTAATCTCGAAATGAGAATAATCAAACTCTATTTCCCAATGATATTTTAACATATTTTATGTGCATATATTCAATGCAAATTATAGTGAAATTACCAGCAGCCGTATACTTTGTGCAGTCATTCATGTCTGTGCTGGCTTATGAATGTCTTCACTTTCTACACATTTTCTCCTTCTCTACTGTGGGGCTACAAGATTACTACAAAAAGGCAGAAACACTCTGTAATATGCTCATAATCATTTGGAATTGGCACATTGTTTTCAAGGCTTGTTCATGAAGTTTGAGTAGTTAAAGCATAAAATATCCACAATGGCTTTAAAGGCCTCTGGGAGTACTTCCCAACTACTCACTCTTTGCTCAGTCGTTAAGGATGTGCATTTTTCATGTTCACTTCCTCATTTTACATGGAGTCTGCATAGCCTGAGGTGTCACATTTCATCGGAATTTCACAAAGCATAAAAAAAAAAATACTCAGAACCTGAAGATTCATTTTCATAGAGACAGGAAGCAACTCAAAGGCTCCCAGCCTGTTGGGATCTGTCATCTTTAAAAATGAGGAAAATCCATGATTTTATGGTGGTGTTATTACTGAATTCCATGTAGACCCTATATCCTCCTCATGAGCAGTCCCATCATGAAAGGCCATTTCACATAATGCAAGGCACAAGGAACAGCTCAGGTTTTTTGGTTTTTTTGTTTTTTTTTTTTGTATATGTGTAAATTACTATAGGGTGGTTAAACTTTTGAACTCAAACTTGCTTTGATGCCAATTCCCATCCCAGAATGGGAGGACTTGCACTGTATGCTCTGTGTGAGGACCATCTGGCTCTGCTTCCAGATGGATCACACATCACAGTCACATCCAGGGAGAAGGAAGGGAGGAGGAGGACAAAGGAGAGGGCAGTGCTTGCTGCAACAGCTAAGGGAATGCCTAAGGTTGTATTCAGTAGGGAACTCAGTGTAATGCATGCATAGAAAAAGTTTAGTAAATATCATTTTAAAATATGCAGATGAGAAATGAAGAAAGGAAATTATAGAAGTGTAGAGTGGAAAGGAAAGAGGATGTTTTCCCTCTTTTTAAACTGCATGGCTTCCAATGTCAAGCTCTTCCAACCACCCCTGTACATGTAAACAAATTGATTTAGTCTTAAAGAGATATCTGCAGAAGTGAAAGTGGTTTCATCTACTGAGACAAGGAGGTTTAGTGTTTATATTATTAATCATGGAGGTAGTATCATGTGCTCTTCTGATATAATAAAGAGCAACATATGCTCATTATTTCTAATCTAAAGGGTTCATGAATCAGGATGCCAAATCCATTTGTATTTTTTATTTCATGGCTTTTCAAGAAGAAGCACATCTTGAGGTTTCTGAACACGTAACAGAAAAAGGTATTGATCCATCAGGTATATACGTCTGATTTTTCTGGGACTGCTACTTTTGATCTGAACTACAAAAAATGGTACTTATAACGTTCACTGATGGCAGTGTAGTCCATTTCACAAAGGGAGATGGCATGGCTGCATCCCTGCCAGGTTGCACCTCACCTCAGCAGTGCTGCTCATTAACAAGTCTTGTTAGCTCAGCTAATCTGCTACTAACTTTCTCACACAGCTGTGGCTTGGTTTGGTGTGTTTTATTTCACGGGTTTTTTTGTGGTGGTGGTAGGAAACCTAGGTTGTATCTCCATGCAGAGATGCCCTGTACTAAGTGGGCATAACAACTTCAAGATGGAGATGCCATCTATTGGTATGATTCTACCGGAACTGTGGTCTGATGTCCAGCATAAAAATGAAGGATGTGAATTTTGAAATGCCCATAGGACAAGTGTCCAATTCTGATAAGCTTTCTGAAAGGTCAAAGAACTGGATTTAGTGGGAGACTGTGCCAGCAAATCTCTCTCAGAAGCAACACCCCCGAGTAATCAAGCTACAGGCACCCAATTTCTTTTTAAAGGTCAGGCTGTTACTGCAGGTACTTTGAGATGGAGTGATAAGTTTACATCATTTTAAAGTACTGCACGTGAAAAGACAAATATGTAGAGACATATATATAGGAACTTCACAGTTGCATACAGATACCTTCACACTGAAGGTTAAGAGAAAAGAAAAAAATACAAAGGTAAGCATAATCAAGTGCTGTCTATCCCTATTTACTTGGGGCTGGGATACTTTTCTACAGCTGGAAAACTTTAAACAGTCCTCCAGTTCACACTAAAACAGGACTATTGCAAAGATATGGAGTATTCAGTATTAGCTCCCTTTTCACTACTAACTTACATCACTATCATCTGTTTTACTGCTGCAGTACCAACCAGCAAGATGCGTCTATTTAGGATAGGAAGAGCCTCTCATAGACTTTATTTCTATTTCTTTGTTATTTACACAACCTCTGCTTCCCATATAGACATGTACCGCAGAAGAACGTGCTTCTCTATGCTAAATGCTTTGTACTATCTAACCTTCAATGCAAAAGCCCAAAGCCACACAATTTATCAGGCTGAGGGAGGAAAGTTCAAGAGCACTGGAAACATTCATGTCCTTGTAAACGAGGGGTCTTTTTGATAAAAACAGCCAGCCAATTCCTGGAAGTGGATCATCCCCCCATTACAGAGAGCACACTTACAAACCCCAAGCATTCCTAGTAGCAGTTGGCTCAATGCAGAAATGCCACCAGCTTGCTGATAACTTCATGCCTGGCTTTCAGAATGAAAGGGTTATCAGCAGCAGCTTCCACTGCCTGCTTGCAAAAGCTCATCCTCACCTTTGACTTCCTCTAGCTCCTTGACATCTCTGGGTGCACACGGCGTCCTGGTGACAGACAGTAACCAGATGGTCTTTTACCATCTAGCACTGAGTCGTTTCAGGAATTTAATCTGATTTCCCAGAATACGAGCACAGCCCTTGGCTCCAAACTTGGCATGCAGGTGGGTTTGCATGCCTTTCGCTTTATAAATAGGCATAACTGTTGGTGGCTTTGGTACATGTCAGTGTTTGAGCTATTTGCCTGTTAGTTTGGAAAACCCGATCCCCTGCCTAGGCATTCATCTGTCATTCTGACTGACTCTGCTGGTTCCTGTGCATGTCCAACCACCCTGTCAAGTGGCTCAGTGTCTCCTAATTCCATCAGCAAAGTCACTTTCTGCTTTACAATCTAGTAGCTCTTATGGTAATTTCTCTCAATTTTTTATTGCTGTCAACTGCGCTGTACTGTATAATTAAAAGCACATGCAAAATACAGATTTAGAATAACCTTGCTGCAGTAGGGAGCTGAGGTTACTAAAATGGTAACTACTACACTCTTTCTCGTCATCCATCCCTTTGCAAAGTTTGGCTCCCATCGACCAGCTAGAAAGGTGAGGAATCAAAATATCACTCCATTCTTATGTCTCAGTAGGAGATTGGAAGGTTTGAGGCTCCTCAGTTCTCATTGCTCTAACTTGGGAACTTCTCCACCACTGGCAGTTCATATCTATGCAAATTGCAGCTATCAGGCTTGAAAGAGACTGTTTCAATGGATCCCCCATAATTTAAATATGCAACAAAAATCAAAATGTGGCTTGGAATTACGTTTCACATGTGATTTTAGTGTTTTAAGACACTCAGCTCTTTTTTATTTATATTTTTGGACTCATATAGAACTTTTCTGGTAAAAGTTCCTCATAAAATTACTTAAAAGTCCTGAAGGGTCTTGCAAAAAAAAAAAAAGAAAAAAATAAGGAGAAAAAAAAAAAGCATTTATTATATAATCATTCTATCTGCATGAAGATAAAAGCATGCTTGTACAAATGCAATTCCAAAATAAACTACATTTACTATTTATAAAGAAAAAATTATAGGCCATAATAATAAAGATGTTGTTCTATCAGACTGAAGATGCTGTTGACTTCATGTATGAATTTACCAACCTTTAATCCTCTTAAATAGTATGTCACTGTCCCTCAGAGTATGTCAGACCCCTTACCCGGGGCCATTATCACTATCTTCTATGCTTGCACCAATGTCTGTAGAAACACACAGGACTTTAGCACTTTATCAGAAGTGCAGAGGGTTTGTGACAGGAAAATGGTCTACTGGTTCCACTGCAACCTAGTGTTCTGCCCAGATTACAGTATTAAGTATAAATTATTGAAGTTTTGACTGTACTGTCCTTGGAGATACTTAAAGGATGTGCAGACATGATGCTTAGGGCCATGGTTTCATGGTGGATTTGGCAGTGTTAGGTAATGGTTGAACACAATGATATTAAGGGCCTTGTTCAACCTAAATGTTTATAGGATTCCACTCATCTTTAATTTAGATTATAGTAATGGTTTGGAGTTTTATGGGAGAAGGGTTAACTTATAGCACAAATATTACCTCAAATCATAACTCCTAGGCTCCTCCAAGCACTTGTTTTTCTTTATTTCTTCTTTTAAAAAAAACCTACTCTAGAAATTCAAAACCACCAAACAAAATTGAAACCATCTATCATTCAGACTTGACACTCAAATCCTTATTCTCCACCTAAGCACACAGCTCTCACTAAATCAGAGAGCTGCATCCAAAAGCTGAATTTGATTCAAGCATAGTCGAATATGAGCACTGACTGCCATCCTGCTTTTTCCTCAGCCTTAGCTCCTTAGACCACGCAGCGAGGTCAAGGCCTTTGGCTGCTCAGACTGAACACTTGGTTTGTGCTTTCAGACCACAAGAACAATATCTAGTTCTCTTCTAATTATGGACACCTCTAAATACTGATCTGAATCCATAAGCAGCTAAACAGGGACCCAAGTACACAGTTACACTCTACAAACAAGGCTGGATGACCTTTTGACAATCTTCTCGTTTGATCTGAGGGACAGACAGCACAGGACCCCACCAGGCAGAACTCCTCCCATCACAGTGCCAGCAAAGCCATCCCTGAACCTCATAGCTTATTTATTCAGTATATCTTTAAAATAATTACGCCTTGGTCTATACAAGCTGCTTTTTTCCCCTCACCTTCCCAACAGCACTGGCTGAATTATCAAAAAAGATGACGGCTACCATGGCATTTCATGTGTTTTCTAACTCTGTGCAAGGAATAGATGATCTCAAAATTATATCTAAAGATAAGATTTACATTAATCCTCATCAGTTATGGATTTTTTCGTTACCTTTCACCCCTTCCTATATGGTTTTGAATATTTAGGTAACATCCACCATACTTAAATCTTGTAAATGGGACAGAAAATTTTAACATCAGTGTTATCAGTGAAGTTGTTCATCCTTATGGATCCTTTTGGAAAAAAAGGAAGAGGGAGGAAATAACAAAAAGAAAACAAGCCTGATTCAACTGGGGGGAAAAAGTCCCTCAAAACATGGTTTCTTTAGATGTCCATAATTAAAAGGAACATTTGAGAAAAAATTGAGTTTTAAGAACTGTTAAATAGGGAGGATCAAAAGCTGTTTTCTAAGCTAGTCTTTTTAAAAAGTAACCCTTGAGAGAAGCCCTGGCTACTGTTGGTTTCCAGTCTATAGGCTATATGCTGACAAAAGGGAACACTTTGGGAAAGGTATAGTCAAACAGCCCTAGTTCAGGGGACCTGAGAGAAATAGTCATTCCTTAGCACTCAACAATAAACTGTCTGGATTTCTCAGCATTGTATGTAAAAGCCACACTTACCTTCTCTTCACTTACCTATTAAAGTAACTAAAATTTTCATGATTCATAATTAATCATTTTTTGGCAGCTCAGTCTGACTTGAACCAAGTCAAAACCCCTAAGCAGAAATTCACAACCAGGAAACAATTGAGTGAAACAATGCAGACTTTTGGAAAAAGGAAAATAATATCTTCAAAAAATAACTTGTACCTGGAATTCACTGAAGTACCTAGAGGCCTTAAGCATACGGGTATTTCCAGCCTATTTTCCCTCCAAGGTACAAAGCTATTTCTTGATGAGTGCAGGCAAACAAGTTTATATGAAACATTGGGAAATTATTCAGTCAAGATGACGGACAGTCTCATGTAGGTGAGTCCTTGAAGCAAAGGAGGCAAGGCCATGCCTAAGGCTGCCACTTACTGTCACAAGCCCTGCAAGCTGAGTTAGAATTGCCAGAGGAAAACAGTGAATGACACCAAAGGTGCTGAAGAAATGCCAGGATATGGAACTTAGGAGAAATCTCATCTATTCATAATTTAGGTTAAATGGAATGAAAATAAGGAGAATATATTCCACTCCAAAAGGATCTGCAGAACAAGGACACCACAGCAGGAAGGCACAAATTCTCTAAAAAAAGACTACTTTTTACATCTCAAATCTCCACAACTTAAGACTAAGCTTAGAGCTTACAGGACCACATCTGTGCTAACTGTGATGTACCTTCATAAAATTCATT
Source organism: Phainopepla nitens (assembly GCA_013400175.1). Taxonomy (NCBI): domain Eukaryota; kingdom Metazoa; phylum Chordata; class Aves; order Passeriformes; family Bombycillidae; genus Phainopepla; species Phainopepla nitens. The sequence goes on along the minus strand of VXBQ01004622.1, from coordinate 1,366,696 downwards.
CACCTATTTACCACTACTCCGGTTTAGTAAAATGCAGCACTGCAACAGGTACGCACAAATGCCACAAAAAGAAAACAAACAAATAAAAAAAAATCAACCCTAACTAATCACTATGATCTTCCAAGAATAATATACCAGAAATACTCTTACATGATGTATTTAATGCTCTTTTCAGCACCTTCCTCAATGTATTCAGATAAGATTATTTGCCTGTACTGTACTTCCAAATCTATCTTTATCTCATTGCACACGTAGACCTATTCAGAAAGTACGCGCTGGCTCCTGGAACTGCAAACCACCTGACATAATTTTGGAGTTCTAACACGCTTTGAAATTCCTGAAAGACAATCAAGACCAAAATTGAAACCAAGTTCACATCACACAGAAAGATTGTATTATTGTAAAGGATGCTAGGACACACTACCCAGAGAGAAACTTCAGCTTCACACAGCAGCAATGCAGGGAAAAAAAGACCTGATTTTAGAAGTTACCAATCCCTAAAAGGATCTTCCTAAAATAATGGTTTTTACCTTGATGGCATGCTTCTACATAGTTAGTTTTTGTTATTGCTAATGTTGTTTTGTTATATTCATTTTGAACAAGCTGTAATCACTTGTTAATAACAATGCAAGAAGCTGACTTTGTAGTTGCATTTATATGATGCTATGGACATCGACAGTAAAGGGCTACTTTATCATTCCTTGAATTATGTGAAAATTTCTAATTTTAGATCATGGAAACCAAGCTCTTGAAAGCCACCACAAGAAAGAGACCATTAGATCTCCTTGGATGCTGGATGCCTTAGGATGTGGGAAGGGAAGGAGAATGGAAAGGGTCCTAGATTGAAGGCCAGACTGTCCCATACAGCACATTTATTTTGTTTCCAGTCTGAATTTTCTGAGAGCATCTATTGCCAGTTTTTTCCCAGAAAATGTTTCTGTGTCCTTGTGTTCTATTCAAGTACTTTTATCTGACTACCCATCTACTGACATAGAACATAATTCCTGTAGTACCGGTTTGTTTCTTTTACACCTCCAAACCTGGTCTTATCTTCAATATCTTTGCCGGAAGCACCACCTACTCACAAAGAAAGAATCCTTGCTTTCCATAATTCATCCTTTCTGGTTCTTACAAAATCCTTCTACTTATTTTTGGTTTTGTTGGTTTGTTTTTTTTATTCTCCTCAATGCGTAGTTTGAGTTTTAGCAGTTAAATACATCAAAGTGAGATTTTTAAATACAGCTACATACGTCAGTCTAAGAAAACTCAAATGAGCAATCTACCACAACTATGCATTCGTAAGCAGTCTCCATTTACTATGAGATCATCCAGCAGCAAAGATCTCTTGGAGTGACTGTTCTCCCCTCAAAATACTGAAGAAACTCTCCAAATTTACAGCAGGGTTCCTGGCTAGATAAAAAACACATGCATCCATTTGGGCCACAATGGAGGAAATCAGCTTTCTAATGATATAGCACACCTTTTCCAAGTCCCTCTCCAAACCCTATCTTTGCCAGTTAAGTGCAAAGAACAGAACATAAAACTCTCATTACCTGTTTAAAAAAAAAAAAACCAGATAGCTAAAACTTGTTTCCAGCCAACTGACTCCTTAAGGTCTGACTCTCTCCTGGTTTGTTCCATAGATACTGCATGATATCCAGAGATACCAATGATGTTCTGTGGCACCACACCGGAAAGAGGTGGTAAGAAAATACATCTCCCAACAGGGTGATGGAGCAGGCTGGGTAGTTCCCTTCTCTGTTTCCCTGGTACTTTTCAACTGTCTAAGCAGCACGGCTGCTTGTTGCTTGGGAGGTCAACAGCCACCCATCACTGCAAGGAGGGAGAGAAACACAACTCACAAAACTCCTGCTGCATCCAACCTGCTCACAGCAGCTCCTTTGTAAAAGATCACCACACTCCAAGAAGTTATTTTGTCCTAAGCCCTCTGAGTTTTTTTTACAGGAAAGACTTTAGAATGCCTTTTCTTTCTTAGAATTAGAGATTTTCAGTGTAACCTACAAGAAAAGGTGAACAAATTCCAAATATTCCAATTCATTCTGCTCAGTGTTGAGTATTAACCTTCCCTTAACTTTCTTGCATAACATGAAAGAATCAGGACCAAACTTAGAAGCAGGTTCAAAGACACTTTACACAGCAAGTTACTGCAGACCTGCGAGAGCTTCCAAGCAATGAAAACAACTTTTGGATGCATTTCTTTTACCTCTCAGGATGTAGTTCTGATAATTCTGGTCAGCTTCTGCTCCCACTTTGATTAAGCAAGTCAGACCTTCAGCAACAACAAACTCATGAACCAAGTCCTTGTCATCCTGTCACAGGAGAAAGGAAAAGCTGAATTAGACTTTTGATAGACAAAGAAACAGATTATATCATAATGTGAAAACAAATGCATGCCTGCAACACAGATTTTATCTTTCACATATTGTAAGCAAGTTGATATGAAAGCTGTTATACAGAGGACCAATAGCAGGATTTTGAGTTTTAAAATCAGAATGAAATACATCTGAAAAACAAGCTTTAGCCTTTCAGTCAACTATAGAAAATTAAAATCTGCAAAATATGACTTTTCATTTTTTTTCACTGAAGGTTTGCAGACATTCTCCACAATACTAAATCTCATCACATTACATAAATAAATATCCTTAAAGCCCTAAAGTGTCAGGATCAACAGGAGAACACCATCTTTATCCCTTAGCATAATTCCAGTTTCACTATTTTAGGTTGTCTACAGCAAAACTTTAAAACTGGTTTTATTGCAAAGTAATATAATATTTATTAGCTTAACATAATATAAATTCATTATATTTAAAATGGGAAAGTAAAGCTCTAAAGATAAGAGCACTAGTAGACAATATGCCCACACTATGATGGAAAACAGCAAATACAAGAGAAAATTTTGTGGGAGTTTACACTTGCTAAAGTGGATCACTATTTTTTCACCATCAGGTTTTTCCTCAGGGCAGCAGAATGATCCCACATCACAGGTGGAAGTGACACCAGGGAGAGGAGAGGTTTCCTGGGCCTTACATGCACAACTACTATGCGAAGGACTATAGAGCACCATATCTAAAGCTTGTCTACTCTTATAAAAGGCTCATGCAGACAAACAAGAAACTACTAAGAACTGGATTAAACAGCCCTTAATGAATTAGCCATGCAAATTAGGCACAAGGCCAATTAAAGCTATTAATGGGAATTACTCTGCCGACAATCTCAGTTGCTGACTCCCCTCTTTTAAATAATCTAAATTTACGCTTTCATACACAACAGTGTAATGCACATAAATTCCAGCTTTCCAGTAACACAGCCCCAAGAACCCAAGATCCATACAGTAAATTTTATGAGTGTGATTTCTGAATTCATGGCAAACATTTAGCAGACTTCCAAGAGAAATATAATAATCAAGCCCCTTTTAGTGAGATACTTCACTCACTGCAAGTTTCCTTCAGCAGGATAGATTATTTATTATGAATTTCCTTCTTTCACCGGAGATAACTCACATAATTCCTGCATTCTGACTAAAGGGGATATTAATAATTGGAAGGTGATCTACCTGTTTGTGAGAAGTTCAGAAATTATGAGGAAAAAAAAATCCATTTCATGTTTTAGCTGGTCAAATTTGTTAAAACAATTTTAAAAACATTATACAGTCATGTACAGATACACAGATTTATCATATGATAAAGGTGATTTATTCTTTAAATAAAGTATAAAAGTATACAATATGGAAGCATGCAGTCATACCCCACATCTTGGTGAAAGTATATAGTAAAAGCCCAAAATACATAAGATAAAATTCACCTCTGCATATGCACCCTTCAGCTAAAAATTCTATTTATTTCTTAGTCTCAATGTTTTATCTTTTAAGAGTGCTATTTTTTTTCAGAAGCTAGATAAGAGCCTTTATAGTGTTTTCTGAAAAGCTAAGAAGTTTACAAACTCACATGTCAGACAGGGATGTCTGGCAGAAGCAAGCGTACAATTTTACAAAGACAAATTTCCTCTATGCATTTTCACCATCAGGTGAGTGCTCCCTCCCATGTATCCCTTTGTTAAATGGTGTTTTTAACACAAAGACCCCTGAATAATTTCATCTTCTTTAAGAATTCTGAATCCTCTTTCTCCTAAAACTTAAGATAGGAAACATATCCGTGGAATCTCCTGGCTAAGCTTAATGTAAAGTATATTAAGGGTTCAGGTAAACTAAGGCTATGTGTTATGGTAACAAGTTGTCTAATTTAACAGAAACAATATATATAACAAATCTAATTATTGAGTGAAAGAATCACATTTTTTTTCCCAGATGGTAATATTATCCTAGTTCAAAAACATTTCTTTTTTCTTTAAATGCCTTTTCTTGATTTTGCATACATTTTGATTTTTGCATACATTTTGATTTTGCATCAAGTGTGTTTGCTTCTTCCTTGAATTGAGGAAAAAAAGAATCTATTCTGGATTGACACACAGTGAAATAAAGAACATTGGAACAACAGGAAAAAGTAGGAATAACTGTGGTCTCCAGATTCTGACTTTTTTTCATAGACCTACAATGTCTCTTTGGGAAAAATAAATGACATTTGGATGATAAAAAAAAAAAAAATCACAAAAGTCCATATAGCAGAGAAGTTAACAGTAGTTCAGTTTCAGAGTCTTTCAGGTTGAACCCAAAAAACAAATTAATTTTTTAATAGCATTTAGTAATTAAGGGCTGCTGACTTTAAAGGAAAGATAAATGCTAAAATACCCACTGTAACTTTAGGATGTTTCCCCATAATCTTAAATAGTGAATACATATTAGTCCATCACCTGGGGAAAAATTAGAAATTAGCATTTGATTTTCAAAATAAATAAGGCTAAACCCCTGGTTTTATGTTGATGATATTTATTTATTTGTTTGGTTGGTTTGTTTTTAAAATATTTGGTTTTTTATCATGGACCTTTCCAAAGCAAATTTTGAGATTTGTCTTCTGAAACTTTTTCAAATCATAAGAGTGACCCTAAACTAAGGGAGATATATTGCAAGGGAACAGTAGAGGAAATAGAGGGGATGAGGAACTCCAATCAGACTGATTTTGGAAAGCACTGAATAAACAAATCAAACCAGAATTTAAAAAAAGGCTTTTAAGGTAATTCTCTTTTCCAAAATAAAAGGGAAAATGAAGGTGTAATGAAGTAGAGTACAAACACATCATGCCTTAGACATAAATCTCAACTCAGTACATTATCTATCCCATCATGTATATACAATGAGAGGAAAGAAGCAAACATCTGGAATGTGCAGTGAAAGATGAAAGGCATGCAAGCCCATACGTTCTACATTGAAAGGAGAATGTTTACATCAATTTTGGTCTAGGATAATCTTTTCAGACCCATTAACTCACTGACTTGCCAAGTTAGGTGACCTCAAGAGTAAAGGCTACTCTCTAGCACTGGTTAAGAGGTTCAGGTTTCCAGGAAGAGAGCATTCATTGTTCAGAATATGTGGCATGAGCGTGACAATGATACCTACAAGTATATGCCACACGTGTGTGATAACAGCTAGAAGGAGGCAGGGAAATGTTGCCATTTGCTATGGAAATGGACTCCTCTGCTAATATTGCAAAGATTTATGAGCCCTTAATCAGCAGGCATTAAGGCACTGATGAGAAAACCAGCAAAATAGGCAAAGCTCTCTAAGCTTACTGCTAAGCTCCTGCAACCATAAAGATTGTGCAGTTGACACAAAGGCTGGCTACTTAAAGTCTTTATGCAAAGATACCATGGGCCTCAGCAGATAACTATATTTGCTTGTTTATTCACTGACTTGAATTAGATTGTGTCTCTTCCATTTTTTAGGCCTCTCAAAGGAAGACAAAACAAGATAATGTATGTCTTTGCAATAGTGTCTATTTTTGCCCAATGTATAATGGAAAAGACACTAATATATATTCAAAGTGGTGACTTTAAAACTTGCTTATGTGGTTGACAAAAAGCACAAACCATACTTTTTCATCTCCATAACTCAGCCTAGAAACTAAAAAGACCCCACAAACCCTATGATCAAGCAGTCTGTGCCACAGGCTCCTGTGCCGCTGGCAGAAGTAGTGGGGGGCATTGTCTTCCTTCCCACACGTTTGTACCATTTGATATATTTTCTAATGTAGTTTTGCAGGGTTTTAACTGAAGATAGAGACTGAAGATGTTTTTCTAAGGAATGGCACTTTGCAAGAACATGTTTTATCTGATGTGCAAAGATAAATTGTTTATGTACTGTTTAGGATAAATCTTTCTGAAGCGTGGTATTTCTGTGGGCCATATGTTTGAAAGCTTTTACCCAAAGCACCATTATTTTTAAGCCACAAGAAAGTTGCTTCATTTCCTAATAAGAATTGAGGTTTTGGAACATAGTTTCTCGAGTTTGTTTTTTTTTTTTTTTCCTTCTAAATCTAACAAGCACTGCTGAAAGCTTCATTCCAAGTATTTGGGAAAACTGGACTAGTAAGTGAAAATTCACACTTGGATATGCACATATGTATTTCTTTCTTACGTGGCTAACAGCTGTGCAGAGTACTGTCTTTCCAAGGAATCATAAAACAAAACAAGTTGCTTGACTATAAGACGTCCAGCAAGAAGAACCTCATTTTTATATATTGAGCTTCCCCTCACTTCCTTTAATAAGCTATCCCATTGTTTCTGTGTGCTTGAGCATTCCCATATTTAATTCTATATTGTACAATTCTCTCCTGTTTCTGTTACAAAGTTAAAGACTGCACATTTTATAATGTTCACTTCTTTAAATACAGAAAGCCATGCATTTCCCATGGTTTCCAGGTTCCCCAGCCTGTGCTCTCCACATGACTCATTAATGAGAGAGCCAGCAATCACATTCCGTACTGACCAAACCTTCCAAAATGCAGAAGTTGTTGTGATCCAGCCTAAAAGTGAGAGCAGCACAGGCAGACAGAGGACCAGTCATAGACAGGAGAATCTCCTCACTAAGTTTTGCCTGTGGCTTCACAAGGGGAGATTGCATTCAAACCGTGCTCCAGTGGTTGATGCGTTTCACTGTCTGCTAGAGGAAGAGCTTGCCTCTCTGCTCTGTCACTCTACAACATCCCTATTAAGTGAGATTTAAACTCTGATTATCAGGTCAGCTCTGGTTTTGTCTGTAGACTAAAAATTGTAGCTTCACAAAGATATACTGCATTCACATTTCAACACTGTAATAATTCATCTAGGCAAAAGGTAAGAAGAATACTGCCAATTCACTGGGCACCATGCATATGAGGAGAAATATATACCCAACTTAAAGGGGAGGAGCATGCTCCTCTGCTGCCTAAAATCTTTTGGGACAAGATGCTGGCAGCATATCAATACAGAATACTACAAGTAGAAAGGGCACAGTTCATTCAGACACTACCTGACCTGGCTCCTGAAGTAAACATCTCTGCTTTTCAAGAGGGAGAGCTAACAAAATTTTGGCTCATTGCTATGTTCATCTATGAAACAGTATCCTGGCAGAGCTCACTGTCCCCAGTCCATATTGTTATGTCAGAGCAAGGTCTCCTTGGAAAGCTCTCTTCCTCAGATTCCCCTGCCAAGAGTTCACAGTGCACGGCAAGGAAACAGAACTGAAACAGAAACCCCAACTGATTATGCTCAATGTGAAAGAATGAAATAACAAGGAAAAATGCACTGATCAAAAAATGCCAGTGCATTTTAGCCCTCTGAAAAACATAAAAGATGGCTGCAATCTTTAGAAGTTAAAGCATATTTTTTTTAAACAGCCCTCACCCCCTCTCTTTCTTATTTTTAATCTCCTGCAAAGTCAAGATAGGATCACAAAGTTCAGCTGGTTTTAGGAGGATTAAGGTTTAGGGATTAAGCTTCATTCATTTGGGGATGTAAATTAGCGGCAGAAGGACAGCAGCTGACTGGTGAGGAAAGGGAGGAAGGAGGAGGCAGGTCAAAGAGCAAACCATGCACGACTGCAGGCTTTCACTGGCATAAATCTCAAATGACAATGCATCTGGCATTCCACCATAAGAAAGCAAAATAAAGGAATATTGCCCAATATAGTTCAAAATCTTTCTCTGTTACTGAGGGCGTAAAGGCAGAATGTTAAATTTCAGGTTTCAATTAGGAATAGCATCAATGATGAGTAGGTCCTTGCTCCACTCTTCCTGCATAATTTCAAATGCTCATACAATTCTCCAGCCCAGCAGCAATGGAAAATTAACACTCAATTCCTCTCAGCTGTCCTGCCTACCTCTGCAACCTCAGTGACTATATTAGAAACATATCACAACTAAGTCTCCACAATAATATTCTGAAGTATTGCTACCTGCCTTCATTATGCATCACATCTGCTGAAGTTACCAGCAAAATAATTACTCCCATTGACAAGACTAAAATGATGTAGTAATAAAAGTTATGTCGTGCTCTATTAGAAACAGAAATCTCTGAGCATTTCCATAGTCCAGCTTTTTCACTGGCTAAGCAATAGGTTGAATTTTAAAGATCAACATTGGCTTGAAATATTTGCCATTAGAAAAGCTCACTCTGGCTTGAAAACTGAGTAAACATAGTCAGGAAGTGATTGAAGGAGCACAGATTGCCAAGATATAATTTATAGTTACTTTCCCACACTTCAAACTATAGTTCTGTCCTTTGGACTCCAAAATTATTGATATAATTAAAATACTAGATTTCCAATCCAGAAGTGCCTGATATTATCTAATTCAATTGTCACTGTCTATTTCAGTCCATTTTAAAAGCCAAGTCATCTATTGCAAATAAATCTGGGAAGAAATCATTCCAAAAACATACACACACGCATACATACAATAAATACACACATCCATACATAAACTGAAGTCCTATGAGTCTCTCAAGACTGTGTTGCCATTTCAACCTCACGAAGCTACAAACTAATTCTATGTATGGACCAGATGAGCCAGTGGTTAAGTAAGCAAGTCTTGTACTAAACATGAAACCTCAGCTCTACTTTGTGTCAGGGCACTGCTCTTACAAGATGAACCAAACACAGATCTGAGAGTCCTCTGCTGTCACAAAGAGCCCATTTCTCTTGGACATGTATTTCCACTCCCTGGTACTTGGTAACCCAGAAACTACCCCATGACAGGTGCTTGGCAGGTTCACTTGCTTTCTTTATTCTGTCAAATTCTCAGCAGCACACCTAGAAGAACAGCCCCTTGAGAACAAGACTGCCCTGGACTGGAATGTCTATAAACTGCTCAACTGCTAGAAATAAATTTTAGTGGCAAAGGGTCTGCAAGGACCAAGCAGCTGGTTTGTATCTCAATGGAAGCTCCTTCCCCTTTGCTCTACTTGTTGATTGCAGATGCACTTCACCCACTTTACAGACCTCACCAGCTTTGCTAAGCTTCTATACCTCTTCCCTCCAAACTTTTCCCTACACTCCTCCACGCTGTGGCTCCAGTCCTCATTTTCTTCTGTTCACCAGTCTTTGCATCTTCCCAACTCACTTCATATACATCTGTGTAGAAGTATGGCCATAACATGACAAAAAAAGACATCAGTATTTTTGTATTGTTCCCTTTTTCCTATTCTTTCATCTATTTACATGGAGCAACTTTATACAACAGCATGCGTGAAAATTATCCCCCTTACTTTCAGTGAGGCAATATACTTAGCCAGCCTGCAATGTAATGTTTGGCTTCTGGTGATGACAACAATGAAAATTTATCCCCAGTTCTACTGATAAAGGGAAGGGATGCTATCCAGAGGGACCTTGACAGGATTGAGAGGTAGGCCAATGCAAACCTCATGGAGTTCAACAAAGTGACCTGGTTCATGACAATTGCAGACACATTTACAGGTGGGGCAGACAAGTATTGAGAACAGCTCTGTGGAGAAAACTTGGGGGAAAAAATGTGGTGGAAACTTGGGTTGATGAAAAACTCAACATGAGCCAGAAATCTGCACTGGCAGCCCAGAAAGTCAGCTGTATCCTGGGCTGCATCCAAAGCAGTGCGGCCAGCAGGGCGTGGGAGGGGATTCTGTCCCTCTGCTCTGCTCTGGTGAGACCCATCTGGACTGCTATTCACAATTCAGGTGTCCCCAACATAAGAAGAACATGGAACTGTTGGAGCAAGTCCAGAGGAGGGCCATGAAGTGGATCAGAGTGCTGGAGCATCTTTCCTAAAAAACCAGGCCAAGAGAGTTGGGGCTGGTGAGCCTGGAGAAGAGAAGCTTGCATGGAGACCTCATAGCAACCTCCATAGTATCTGAAGAGAGCCTACAGGGAAGTCAGAGTGAGATCCTTCATCAGGAACAGATAGTGATAGGACAAGGAGTAATGAGCACAAACTCAAAGAGGGGAAAATTAGGTTAGACCAAGGAGAAAAATCAACCAACAGTCTTTCATGTTTACATTTTTCTGATGGATAACAAGTCAGTAAAACACGCGTATTGGCACCTAGCATGTAGGGAAGGAAATAGAAATTTGCACAACTAAGACAAAAACAAAGATTCCTTCAGTGGATGTAACTGAAAACCCAAAAAAAATACTGTTTTCTTAAATTAAAAACCAAATTTAGAGAGGAAAGCGTCCTTGGTCTGGACAACAAAGTTGCTCCCATGTCACACTTACGTTCGTTAAGTTTGCTTTCTTCAATTACCAAGACTAAATTATTGTGAACCTGCATCATCTTCACCACTATCTTCTTCAAAAAAGTCCTATTGCCCCTTTACTCTGAACATGGTTCTTTCCTTCTTCTGTGACTTTGCTCATTAACTTCACTACTTTTACATAACCTGCCTGATTCCTGCATCTGATGAGGGAGTTGCAGGTAGAAAGGCATCTTACTGTGATGATGTAACGTCTACTTCTAGTGTTCCCACTGAACTTAACTTTGTAGCTGGGATGATGCCATGTTCACCAGAGAAAAATCCCAGTGTTATCATCAAATTCTACTACTGAAAATGTTGGGCTGCCTTTTTGGGTTGTACAGAACAACAAACTGAGAGTGGACTGAACTGTGCTACAATTCTTAAAACAGGCTGAAAGAAAGAACACAGAAAAGAAACTGTGCTCCTATTTAACAAGTTGAACAATTTGTAAGCACCTTTCTGCTTTCAATGTTTCATTTCATTCAGTTAATAAGGCCCAGGTAATTAGAAGATCTTTTTTCTCCACATAATTTTGTTTTCTCCCCTGTGAGTGCAAGAAGTGAGCAAGCAAAAATAAGTCCCTCAGTCTCACATTAAGCTATTCAATTATTAGACAGAAAATCTTTGGTTTACTCCCTCCTATAACGGCATTTAGTGGGAAATGAAAAAAAAAAAGTCCTGCTGTATCTATCTCTGTTTACCACAGTCTATCTCCCTACTTACACTCAACCACCAGATGAAAACAGCAGTGAAACTAAAGACATTTTATGCCACTGACTTGATGGGGACAGAATTATTTTTTTGCACTTTTCGCAGATACATCAACACACTGTGTGTTTGTCCTCCCAGTTAACAGCAGAATTAAAAATTCCTAGAAAAGTCACCTAGAGCAGACCCTACCAGGAATATTATTCATGGCAGACAAGGAACAGATCAAACAACATTCAGGCACTGTATTTCGTACCTGAGGAAGCTAAAGTAGACAGGGCCATCATACTAAACAACATTTCCTGTTCCAATTCAGACATTCACAGGGATTAGAGAAGGAATACTAGTGGCTTCCCAAGTTTTAGACTATCTTTATGGTGTAAGCAGTTCCCATTTTTTACTCTCATTAAGCACTGCTTAGATCTCAGCCTGTAACATTGTCTAGACATGAAGAAGGCACTCTACTTGCTAATGAAACAGAGAAACTCATTTTGACATTTAATGTGTCATATCTATTTTATTTATAATCTCTAAACAGTTATGAGACATCTCCTTTGAAAAATAGGATTAAATAGATCTGTAAACTGCCACATAGAACTCTGGTGAATTTGATTTGGGAAGAAAATGAAGGTTTCTCTTTTTCATGACTTAACCAAGAACCCTTCCAAGAGGCTCTTAAAGGGGAGAGGTGGCAGGCAGCCTTCTCACAAGTGATGACAGCAGCCCCTAAATCAAGTGTCACACAGCTTCAAATCCTAAGGAGTCATCAGTCATGCTTGCAGGAGGGGAAGGAGCAGCCTCCTTCCTTGAGATCAATGAGGCAAACACAGAATACTCCTTCTGCACTCCTAAGGATGATGGATGACTCCTTAGCAGCTGAAGTGTGTGACATTTGATTTCACTCACTGATAAGATTGTGTCTTCCAAACACCTTCTAGTTAATGTTTCCAGGGCTCCCACATAGCTGTTCTTTCTGACATTTTTTTAACACAAAGCTCAATTGTTCTGTGATTAATGAATTTCTCAACAACAGATGAAAATTCTGTAAGAGAATTTCGTAACTGTGTCCCTTGATACTCTGATCACAACATAAAACAGGAATCTAGGCTCCTTGAGAAAACTAATGGGAGATCTCCTGCACCTGTCAAATGACACTTGTAGGCAAAACAATCCTATAAAAAGAACTGTCTTTTTCCCTGAAGACTTTAAAATAAACACTTGAGGTCTGCTTTTCAGAAAACCTAATGCATTCATTGATATTGATTAAAAATATTTTACAAAACTTCAATAAGCAGATTTCCACAAGGTTATGGATTTCAACAGACTTGAAATGTGCTTTATGGCTTTCTTATTTTTCTTACAGCACCATATTCGTATCCAGTTATTTCGTATTTTGAGAGGATGCAATCAGCATGATTTGAATTTATGCTTTGTAACCACAAGGTACACTTGCTTATAGGTTCTAAAGCATGCCTGCTTTATATTACATCCCCTTGTATCACAGGCCGTGTTAAATAAACTTTTTTAATTTTACTTAAATCTCACAGCACTATTTACATTTATTTTTGTGGTTTTGCTCATTTTTTTTCTTTTAAGATTGCTATTGAATTAAATGCTTTAAGCAGATGTATTTTTAACTCGCTTATGAAATAAAGAAAGTTTTTTGAGCCTGATTTTCTAAGTGCTATGTTCAGCTGGCTTCTGCTCAATGCCTTTGGAAGTTTTAGCACTTTGCATAAGAATCATGAAGTTTTGATAAATACAGGAACTAGGCAATTCAGAAGTCTGTCAGAAAATTCATTCAAAAGGAGAGAAACTGTACTGGTTGTCAATCATAGCTTACTCTCTAAGTTTGTTTGTCAAAAAGCATACTGGTAAACAGAAAGAAAACTGCAGTACAATCCAGAAAAAGATGATGACTGTGGCTCTCTCACCCCTCCAGAATGAATGACTGGAACAGAATGGCAGTACTGTCAAAGAAAAATGCTCCACATAACCTTTATCATTTTGCCAAAACCAGCCCACCAGAAGAAATCAAAGAGAAATTCCAAGTGTGGACTTGCCAAACGAATCTTTCATCTAAATTTTGAAACAAAGACATTGATCATGCCAAACATTGCTAAGCTTTGCTGAGGCCTCACGTGAAAAAATCAAGAGCTCTGACTATTTGGAATTCAAATTCAATGTAAAACTTGGGCTTATTCCCAATTAATGCAAATGAGACACTGCGCACTACCTTGAAGATCTTTAAATTAAAAATGATCCTGACATAGAACTGTGCCAAATTAAGCCAGCAATGATGAAATTATAAAAAAATGGTGTTATGAACTGTCCTGGCACTTAAAAACATGATGAAGTTTCCATAACACTCTGAAAACTTGTTATTATGAAAACACTCTATTTAAGTCAACATCTTATTTCCAAAATGTTACACTCTCAAGGAATTCAAACTACTCTCTATAATGGTATACAAAATCAAGAAATATATTTACGTTGAAAAACACACTTTAAAAAAACTTTTACCATAATGATAAATTTCTAATGCAGACATACTTTCATGTCATATACAAAAAAAGAGCAAAAACAAAACCCATGACATTTTGGACAATTATGTTTCATTTATAATATAACCTTATTATATTTACTTTTATTTTTCTTCAGTAAAGAACTGTAACAGCTTTTCTTTCTAAAACTGATACAAAAATTACCTCTCTCATGGTTCATTATGAGATAAACTAAAATCATACTCAAAGGATGCCCTTAGCAATGCTGTTGTTAAGGACAGCAAAGCTGGCAAGTAAACCCGGGTTGACAGGGGCTTGTTTACCAATTAAAAGGTAGTACCTCAAATACTAGAGCATATTCTATGAATACTCTCTAGCCTGAGGAACACTTTTCAAGTTCCCTCTAAGAGAACCTGTATTTTAAGAGTATATGTAGATTTTTTTTAAGGGTATGTTTGCTCGACAATTAGCCACAGTTCCACTGGAAAGAGTGTTTTTATGTGCTAACTGGTAATTCCCAAATTTCTTTCCACACCACATACATAAGAAAACAAGAAAGTTAAATTCTTCAAGGAAAATTATGTCCTGAAACAGTCAGACAGTTTTCACTTAAAACTAAATTTATATGCAGTTATTGGTGTGCGCATTGCTTTTCCCCCCTCTCTCATTACTCTTCAACACAGTCAACCCCTTAAATTAACTAGGATAAATAGTTAAACAACATTTTCATTAGAACAACTAATCAGTTGGAAGAAAGAGATCTTACTGGAGTGTTCTCTGAAAGCACTGAGCACTTGTGCTCAGAAATACCTACTGGACATCAAATAGCCTGTAGGGAAGAGGACATTTATAAATACCCAGACTGGGAGAATTCATGATGGAAGGGCATGGGAGATGCAGGATGGGTGGGAAGAGAGGCTTAGCACTCATGGCTAAATATGTGTTAGTGCCCAGATTATCTGTGTAACACATAAATGCAGAGAAACACAAATATTTCCCAGAAACAGCTGAGGTGCACAAAAGGAGAAGAAACCAGAGAAGACTCTTGGAAATCTGCCTGATTTCCTGTAAGCACACAGTCCACACGCTGGGCAAGCTCACAAGGAAACCCAACTTGCATCCTTGTGAGACTCAAGCAGTCTCCCTCTGGGAATGAGGGACAATGTTTCTTGAAGAGACAATAGTTTTCCCAATCTGCACTCATGAGATGGCCAGATTGTTTTGAACTGGAACTCCTTCTTTGTCCAAAAATTTCAAAATTCAGGGACATTTTTCTGACCCAGAACACATCTTCAGCTGTCAAGATATAACATTAAATGGTCTACCCTTACCTCTCACTGCTATTGTCTAGAAAGTTTTAATTCTGGCATTCTGAATTCTAAATTCTAAATGCTTAACTTTGAAACCTATAAAAAGGATTATGTGTTTAGGAAATCTGCAGTTCTGCAGTCTTGCAGATTTCTTAATTATTTTTATTCTTCTTAGAATAAATGTCTATTTAAAACAAAATAAAAATGTTAAACAAAGAGTTTGAAATCTTTCCACCTACCTACTATAACTAAAAAAAGGATTGTAGGTTGTCATCCCCTATTTGGATCCATTAGCAGGATAAGTGCTCCTCTTATTGTTTTCACTTATATTTACTGAAAATGGAATGTCTCAAATGAATTCCATTTTAGAATCACATTGAGAGTATGCTCTAATTCTCACAGATTTTTCTTTTTTTTTTTTTACTTTTTCTGACCTCCTCTCTCAAAAAATTTCCTTGCAGTCCTGCAGTTTTCCCAAGTCCTTCTCCTTATTCAATAAAATCAAACTGAAATCCAAGACTTTAATTCAAGCAAACTTCTTATCAACCACACCACTTGTATATCACATTGCCTACTTCCCCTCAGGACCCAAACCCTCCTGATTTCAGATTTCCTCCATAATGAACATTTACATTCAAATCCATGCCTTTCCTTAGAATGATCAGTCACTACCATATCCTCCTCAGCTCTATGAAGCATCTTCTTGGCTTATCAGTAAATCTTTTCCTCTAAACTAAGTCTAAACCCAAACACATTCAGAGACCTCCCAGTACATTTTGGTTCCTCATCAGAACTGTTGCATGTCTCCCACAAGTCTTTTCAGTTTTTGATGTGGCTTAAACCCAGTCTATTTGTCCATTATCAGGCTAACACTGGGCCATCACCCTAACTCTTTGTTTCCCTGACTCATTTTTTCAAATTCCCTTCCAAGTCTTCCCAATACCAAGATATGCCACTGTCTAAAGAGCAGTCTAAATCTCCACCTAAGAGTTTCAATTTTCTTGTCTCCTCTCCTGGCAGGTTTACACTACTCACTCTGCCATTACACCACGTCTGGTCCTTCTGACAGACTGAGGGAACATGGGAAGATTTTCAGATCATAAAAATAAAAATACCCTAAGAAGGAATTGGCTAATTCCAAATTACAAATGAAGTCTTAAAAGTCTCTTTTGCCAGAAACTGTAAGTCTTTATCTAAATTAAAAAAAAAAATCATTTTTGAATCACAGAATAGGTAGGTATTATTTGCTCACCTGAAATATTTGTTTTAAGGAAAAAAGTGCCCGCCTCAGCTCCCGTCCATTGGAATTGTAAAGTTTTTCTGGGAAAACAAAATAAGACAACAGAAAAAACTTCAGCATAAACAAAACTGACAACACAGCAAGAATGTAGTACAGCTTTTGAAAGAATCACAGCACTCACGTCCCATTAAGCAGACTTCTCTTAAAAAAAATTAGCTTTTTAAAATACAGATATAGGATTTATTCATTAAATGTGCATGTAAACCAGGATTTAGTTGTCTATAACTTAAGATGGCATCTCCCAGGTAAATTCACAATATCTTCAACAAGATCAGTGAGAAACAATTCTCTCTGGAGGTTTTAAAAATGCTTAGAAATGCTGTTCTTTCTGCGTTAAGGTAAATTTAGGGTTTACTTTGAGTACCAGAATAATCTCAAAAGACTTGTCTGAGACCATTCTTTGCCTCTGTTATCAAAGCTAGAGCCACTGAATCCCATCCTTGACTGTCTTCCCTCTAGACATTCTTTTCTCATGTTCTCATCTTTCTATTGTTAAATCCTTTCTCCAATAGCAATGAACGTTAATACCAGAAATAGTCGGACAGTCTGTTCTTAGCCTAATTCAAAACAGTGTTTTATTCTCCTGAAAACTGATCTTGACCTTTTTCTAAATGAAGCAGAAGCCTTCTTTTCATCATCCAATACTGAAATGTATTACTTCATTTATTCCCGTACTAATGTGTTCTCACAGAAATAATTTAAAGACAAAAGCAACTCTGCTATCTTTCTGAAACCTGCTACAATGTTTGTGCCTTTGGAAGAAGCCTTGGACTGTGCATCTCAAGTCTGCTGTTGCAAATTTGTGACTGTGCAGGGATGGAGCAGAAGGTGAGCTCTTCTAATCTTCCTGGTCTACTAAGCTTAGTGTATCTGATAGAAAGAGACTTTGTGCAACACTTCTACAGCCCTAAATTTAATTTTATCACACTACTGCAATCTAAGGGCAATGACAAAGGAAAATCAAATCTTCATGGTCACCTCAGATACACTTTGCCTCATCCAAAATCATCATGAAAGCATCCTCTCTGCAATGGACAGTGACCAGCAGGTCCTGAGATCAAAGCTGGAATGCCCATGGAGGGATAATATTCTCATGAGAAAATTAAGTGTCAAACTCCAACATTTTATTTCTTACTTTCCCCTGTCTATTTCTCTTTCAATTACCACTTTACACAAAACCAAATTAAATTTTATTTCCCTCTGTCAGGAAATTGTAAAAGAGGGACCAGCATTTGAGGATTCAATGCAGTTATAACTCACTCATCATTTTTAACTTCAATCAAGGAAGGTGGGGTTTAATTTTAGAAAAAAACATTTCTTATTACCAACAGTCATCCTCAACCAAAGGAAAAATATGAAGTAAAATGTCAGCAGAACTAACACTTTTTTTTTTTAAAACTTTGAAAGTAGTTTTGTTAATCCCTAATTACCTCTGATTTCAAAGGCAGAATGTACAGAACTGGCAAAACTATTGTTGTTATAAGTTGTCTCCTTTCTTGCACTTTTTATAGATTCTTGACAAAACATTGGAGGAACGGATTTCACTTCAAGCCATAAACTTAGAGGCACACTTTAATTACTCTCACTTAAAAACACACTGGCATGTGGGACCACATTTCTTGGCAGGATAAAGAGTAATTTTGTTAGGAAAGCCTAAAGAATAATAAAGATCTTCTAAGACCCGGTCTGTCAACTTCACATGCCACATTACACAAAATATTCCTTTTTGAAAGATACCTCCATCTGGCATTTGTTATTACTAATTTCCCGCTATTCATAATTCACCAGCATCATTATGAGCAGAATGTCTCCAAACAAGGAGTGCATTATCATCTTAATTAAGAGAGGCACCACTTCTTAAAGTCCTGGCAACTTTGTACATAAATATCAATGTCCTAACAAATGCCATCTGTTGGTCTTGGTCTTAAACAGAAATCATCATCCTAGCCTGGGGTGAAGTCCTAACAAACCATTGTTATGATACCATAACACTGGTTGTTTCATTGGTGCATGAAGATTTTTGGTACATCGCAGAGGAACAATGCTGAACATTTTTTCTCCTCGGTCTTTTCACAGAGCATAACCTCATCCTTGGCAGTCAGCATAAACAATGCTCTCCCGGCTTGTCTGTAGCAAAGACAACAGAACTTACTCACTGCAGCTCAAAAAGGGGTAAGAATCAACAACTACTGCCAAGTTTGACAACAGTTGTGGCACATGTCACAAATGTTTGAGGTGGGCTGAAAATCCCTGTGAGGAGTGACAGTCCAGGTAAGTGATCTCATTTCTGACATCTTCTACCAGAGACAACGTACACTCGCAGGCACCTCCTCACACAGAGCTCATCTTGTTCAATCAGCTCAGAGATACAAGTCCACAGCATCTTCAGCTGTTACTCTTACAAGTGGGCAACACTTTCTGCAAAAGTCTTGACACTCACTTCTTACAGTGCTAGCATCCACCAGAAAGATTCACCTTCCATAACCCAAGGAGGAAAGTGAGGTGGCCATGCTACACCAGAAGATGTTTTGGTTTAGAAAACCCCAGTCCAGGATGAACCTCACCCAGGGCAGGAAAGCCTGTGTGAGCCAAGGTACTGCAAGGACCCTTAAAAAAGCTTGTACTTTTATTGTGTGTGCTGTTTTTCAGATTACAGCTGGGGGACAGTTGCTAAGATGCTCTCAAGGCCTTAAAGAATTTCCACTTGTTAACAGTAACTTTAGCACCCCAGGGAGCTCAGGCTCATCCTGAAAGCTCTAGACTGTAACTAAGACTACGAAAATGCATCAGCAGAAACTGAAAGCCAAAAATCAGTTCTGAGCTCTTGTCCTATGGCAGAAAAACAAAATTAAAAAAAAAAAAGAGAGAGAGAGAGGAAAAGCCACATTTGCTTACATTTTCACACTGAAGAGACTAGATAGCAAATTCTTTTTAATGCTTGTTTTACATAAGCAGTTTCAAGTGTTGCCCCCTGTAGCAGACTGAAAAATAACTTTCCACGTTAAAGCACAGAGGTGACTAATTCCCACAGTACCTCCTTGGGAGAGTTCTGTAACTGAAAAACTGATGCCCTACAGCTTTGAAACAAAAGTCTAGCCTGCTACTATCACCAAATCCAGAAAATTCTGAGGTGTTTCAAGGACAGTCCAAAAGATTCACATGTTCACTGCTTTGCTATAAGGCATCAGATAAGCTTGAATAAGTACACCAAGACTGCTTTACGCCAGAAAACAAGCCTGTGAGTTTTAAGTAGGAACATGTGCTGCTACACCTCTCCCTGAAATTTCACTGCCCCTTAGGTAAAACACATTTCCTGTCCTCTGCCAGGCCAGGTGCAGGCTGGAGACATTCTGCATTCATATACTTCAAGGTAAGATAATGCAGGTCAATGAGTTCGTAGGTCAGGGAGTTTGTGATATCTGACACATAGACTTCACGTATCTATTAATGGTGGTGGCTTTGACAGCCACGTCCTGATAAGCGACCCTATTGCAGCCCCTTTTACTACTTTTCTTCAAGAAATAAAGAGCTGCATCAGTGGCTGTGAAATAGTTTTTATTGCATATACACAGATGACAGAAAATTCTCCTTGTGGTTCCCTCTGACGTTAACTAACACTAGACCCTCTGACGTTAACTAACACTAGAGGGCACTGCTTATTTCCTTATTTTATGAAAGAAAAGGCACTCTGTCCCTGCACGGGCTTCCCACTGATAGAGCAACACTGTTTGGGATGCAAAGTTGGCACTTCATTAACCTTGAAAAACCCTGATTTTAATCTGTAGACTGTAAGATATCCTATGAAATTGAAAAGCATCAGCACTGCCAATCTCAAACATTCAAAATCAGAGTCAATTCTAGAAAAGCAGGTACTGGTAGGAGCCTGAGTTTTCTTTACCTTTCTCCAAGAATCAAGAGTAAAATTTACTAAATTATCCTTCACATCATGGCAGGGAGGTGTATATCCTTGAAAGACAGAGAGATTTCCCTTAGCTCAGCACTTGTTTCTAGAGGCAGAGGATCATAGATAACTAGAATTGTGCTATAGACAGACAAGTGTGACAGGTATCAACCTGCAAGTGGCTATTTTCCTGCAACAGCAGAACTTCAGGAGAAGCCTTTATGCTCTTTAAAAACAAACAAAAAAAATACTCTTTTTTTTTTTTTTTAATTTTGTGGAAAACAACTCAGGCTAAGTGAAAAGGGATTCCTATAGGTGAATTTGGTACAAATGTAGCAGTGGAGGGAAGGCAGATTGGTTTGAAATCAATATCTTTTCAGAAAGGAAGAGAAGTCTTTAAAGATATTTTATCAGACAACTTGTAGCCTTCAAACAGATTCTGTATTTTCAAAGATAATTGTCAGAGGCTCAAATTTCATTGGGTTTTCACCTCTTTTGACAATGTGAGAAAAGGGACTTTTGAAAGAAAATAATAATTTGTTCTTATATTCTTAATTAAAGTACTGACTTTTCTTCTGGCTTCTATGGGGAAAAAAATGGGTGTTTTCAACACACGGTAATAAAACAAAAAGTGGAACTGGCTGAACATTGCTTGGTTCAGTCCCACGTGCTACACCTGACCTCTGACCGACAGGGTACCATCCTCCTCCCTTCCTCTTCCATCACACCCATTGAATTAGTCCCTGGGATATAGTAATTTATACAGCATCAGCCTTTTGAGCTGTTGGCAAAGGCTTGTGAACATCTGGCTGAGCACAAATGGGAGTTGCTCTGCTTCACTTGCTGCTGCCTGAATGACCTCCATGTCTCCCATCCATGCCTCTTTTCTTTAAACTATAATTTCAAGATGAAGCTCCTTTCCTTACAAAAACATAAAAGGGAGATTAACTCCACATTTGATTACATTAGCAGGATACCTGGTGCAGATCCACTTAAATGACATTTGAAACACCTCCTGCCATTCATTTTTACCTTGCATGAGACAGAAGTAGCAATATTCTCTGGCTTCCAGTAGCCACTTGCAAATTAGCCAATAGTTACAAACTAAAAAATTTAATTCCTCTCCCTGCAACAAGGAATAAAACATTATTGTAAATGCCCACTAGGAAGAGGTATTAGTGATAAAATTAAAAGGCTTTCAAAATTTAAATTAACTGCCTACTTTTCCAGCAGCACTGATGGGAAAGAAAACTTGAAAGAACAAAGAAAAGTATTTATAAGAGTAAGAAATTTTGCCATTTACTCTTTCCGTGAATGCCCATGCCACACTTCTAAATTTATTACTGCACTATTACAATTTTAAATGCATTTTATTTTATCTGAATGAATGTATACAATTGTAAAACTACAAATTTGAGCAACACAGCAAGAAGTCAGGCAAATGGGTCCACTCTTGTGAACAGGCATCAGGAACCAGCCTCGTAGGCTTCACTCGAGTAGGCCCACGGGTGCATGTAGTGCTGCAGATCTATAAAACAACTGTATATAAAACTAATTAGCGTAGTGTGCCAGTCTTTCACTGTATGTCAAACAAATTAAAGCAGTTCTCTAAGAAAAGACCTGGTCCTGTGCCAAGAATGGGCTCTTTTCTTAGTTTAGCTTTTGTCCACGAAAGTTAGTCATAAATGTGTTGGCCAGACAAGGCACTCTCCTTTTCTTCCAGACCCTCTAGAAAATGCACGAAGAAGGGATTCATTCACAGGCATATTGCCCGCTATTGCATTAACACAATTGCTGCCTCTGCTTAGATTACTTCATTTTGCATATTACAACTTTCCTTTTTTTCCCTCTGAATCTGATCTTATTTTTTCTGGATAAATGGTTATGCATTAATTAGAGGACCATGTCACATGTGAACTCAAGCTACATATTGTCCCACTGATGCAGGGATAAATGATTATCACTTAGCGCAGGAAAGGAGCTTTCTCACAATAAAGGACCTTAGGCCATGCAAGTGGCTGCGTACAAATTTCGGGAAGCTGAGCCCACATCACTGTCAGCAACGACTGCTTTGGAGGAATGTGCAGGCTGCCTCCAAGGAATGCCGCCCCAGCTCCCCGGCAGAGAAAAAACCTCCCTAGTCTCCTTTTCATTCAGACACACAGCAGCTGCTTAGCTAATTATCTGGGACAGTGGGTCCTCTCAGCGAGCAGGGTCCTTTGCCCCCACTGGGAGAGGGGGATCCTTTGTCGGGAAAGGATCCTATTACGCTTGCATATGAGAAGAGCTCAGCTTCAAGCCTGCATCTTTATTCCCTTTCTCTGTAAAGGACCTGCAGGTGGGGAGTGGGAGGAGGGAAAGACAAAATAGCCTTGGACACCCTTTCCTATCCCATACCCTAAAGCCATGCTGGCAGAGGCTCAAAGTAGAGTGCAAAGAGCCACCTGCAAACCCCAGGGAGCCTGTGGGTTTGGACTGACAAGTAGGGAGAACTCCAGGGCAGGATCTCCCCTGGAAATGAAAAATACCCAATTCAGCTAGCACTTCAGAGCAATTCTATACACTCAGGCATGGGATTTTCTGCCTCTTTGAGAGCAGAAGTCTGCTCTCCTGACACTGCAAAAAGTACCTAGTAGAAACAGTCTGTGGATTTCCACAGGGAAAGTATACACAGCAAAACCCCAACTCTGGAAGATGGGTGGGGGCTAATATTTTCTGAATATTTCTCTGAAATGATAAATGTCTTAACTTCTATCACAAGGGAATTAACATAAAACTGTCAGCACAAGAATGATTATACATTTAAATCCACTGAAAAAAGTATCCTCTCCCACAGGTGCAAGTGTCCTCCCTCATTTCTTGCTCCTGTGTTTGTAAGAGATATGAAATAAGACTCAATCAATTGTGGGAAATGAGTAATATATAAGAAAAGTCCAGAGGATCAAGAAGAAACACGATAACCCTATGGATGGGGAATCAGAGACATGTAACAATGTTTCATTCTGAACATATAATTTCTGAATGTCCTGGTGACTCCCCTACCCTTGGTTCTGGTTGTTAGGCAGTGCTGGAGGTTCAGCATAAACTACAGTAACATCTAAATAATTCCATGAGATTCAAAAGAAGGAGGTTTTTATGCAGATATCTGGTAGAAGGGACTTTCCAGTCTTTATCGTACTCCACTGTCATGGTTTGACCCCAGCTGGCAGCCAAACCCCAGGCAGCCACTCGCTCACTCTCCCACAAGCAGAGTGAGGGAGGGAACGGAAAGTGTAACAGTGAGAAAACCTGTGGGTGAGATAAAGACAGTTTAATAGTAAAGACAAAGCCACCCACACAAGCAAAGCCAAACAAAGAATTCATTCACTTCTGGCGGGCAGGCAGGTATTCAGCCATCTCCAGGAAAGCTCCATCACGCCCAACAGTGACTTGGGAAGACAAACACCTTCATTCCCAATGTTCCCCCATTCCTCCTTCTTTCCCCAGCTTTATATGCTAAGCGTGACACCATATGACACGGAATGTCCCTTTTTTGTACGTTGGGGTCAGTTCTTGTGCACCCCCAGCCCCCTCACTGATGGGGTGGTACAAGAAGCAGAAAAGGCCTTGACTCTGTAAGGGCTGCTCAGCAGTAACAAACACATCCCTTGATCACCCACAGTGTCTTCAGCACAAATCCAGAACAGTCTTAAAGTCTGTCCCAAACTAGGTGCTATGAAGAAAATTAACTCTACCCCAGCCAAAACCCCTTTGGCAGCATACTAGGATGATAGTGATCTCTTCTCAACCACTTCCACCAAACTTTTGCATATTGTGCTTGGTTTCAAGCAAACCATGTGTCATGGATAAACCATTAGCCAGGGTTTCAGCTTTACAGAGCTCTCAATTACAATCCTTTTACTTCTGTAGACCCATCCACGTGGAACTAGGAAGAACATTTGTCGTGCTATCTACACACATTATAGCAAACAAATGCCAATGATTTACACTAAAGGGAGAAGTTAAAATGCAGCAAGTGTTTATATAGTTAAGTGCAAAAGGAAACTTTAGTTTTCATCTGCTGGATCCAGGCATTTACAGCTGTGGAAGATGGAGATCTCTCTTTATGTTGCACTGCATTATGTTAAGATCCTAAAAACTGACGGTGTCAAAACTTCCTCTTACTGTTTCAGTTTCTAAATTAGCATATGAAGGCCCTGCTTGCTCATAAGCAAAAGAAAGGATATATAAGGTGATGTGGGCTGAGAGCAGAGTGAAGCTGCCTGTCAAAAACGGCTTGCACTTTTCCTCTTAGTTTTATACGTCTCTGCTCACTACTGTTTTCCCAGTTCTCTACTGCAGAAACCTGTCTTAGTTGCCTTTGACTGCTGCTGTGGAAAAAAGGACATAAGCAGTAAGAAAGCCCAATAGCAGGGGAGCACAACAGCAGGTTCTACCTAACGTATAAAGAAAAAATCAGAGTAGGACATTAAAACTCAGTGTCAACAAGGAATCAATTAACTAAACAGAAAGCAACAGCAGCAATCCCAAGAAACTTGACTAGTTTGCGAATTTCCATGATTAAAACCCCCAGACTTCTAAAGTTAGTTGTATCTGGAGAGATAAAGAAAATGCACGGAGAGTTCATTGCCAAAAGATCTTTTTAGAACTGGCTTTCAGGGTCTGGGGAAAATATTGCAGGCCAATGCCACAAAAAGCTTTTCCTGCCCTCTGTGAGCCAAAACCTGTGACTGGAACAGCAAGTCAGCTCTGAATCCACTTCCTATCTGGTTATCACCACAGCTTTTATTTCCAGTTCCAAATTACTTCTCTCATGTATCCTTTCTGATACATTTCTTTCTGATTTTGTAAGCGAGAATACAGAATTCCATTTTACAGTTACATTTCCCAATGAGTCTGATGCCTACTGATAACTTTGAACCCATGGGGACATTTTGTAGGTCTATGCACAAAGAACAAACTGCTCAACCAGCTCAGTCTTCCTTCCTTCCTTGAAATAAAAAGCCATATTCAAAAGTTACAGCCTTTCCAACATATTAACAAAATAAAGAGTCTCTGCCTCTTCAGTCTTCTTATTCCAGCTATGGAACAGGCATCATAGTGTACTTCCCTAAAATGATTTATTTATATAGGTTCTCTCTACTTGAATGCAATAGGCACTAATATGCTCTTTAGTTCTGAAGTGCAGGAAACAGTACTTTGGGTTGACAGCTTCAAAGGAGGGCACTTCTGCATGTCCAAAAAAATGCTATGACTGCTCTTCTGTAGAAGTCAAAGGGTTACAAAAGGGAAAAGGCTGTGTAAGAAGGTCAAATATTATGGCACCATATTAGAGCAAGTGGTGATGGAAAAAACTTGAGAGGTCATCTTGTTCATCCCCCTGCTAATGCAAAATTGTTCCCTAGAGAGTAATACAAGAGGAAAGTAGTTGTTATGCTAAAATATAGGTTACATAATTCAAGAGAATGAGACTGGGGAAAATTGCTAGAAAAGAAAATAATATAGAAGAACTTACTGCTTCTTTAGAGACTACTGTAGCAAAGCTGAGGCTAAACCATAATTTTAAAAAGTATGTGGAGACAACCTTTAATGTTTGTTTCAGTTTACAACTTGGTCTCTGAGTTGCTGACCTGTGTGCTTATGCTTGAACAAGCACATTAGCCAGTGCCTCCTGGAACAGAAATATTTAATAAGAACAGGCTAGTCATGATTTCAGTTTTCTGGTTTTATTCTATTTTAAACACAGTGCCAACACATTGCTCTGCCTGTTCAATCAGTACTAGTAAACAAAGAGCAACAAGAACATTATAGCAGCCCATCACCAAAAAAAGACAAAAAATTTAGGCACACCTTCACTATTCCTTGAATTATGGATGCCTTATCTGTGCTGACAGCTTGGCAAAAGGCAAAACGTCTGAGTGCAAAGACATTGCAGCTTTGTGCCAAGAACCTGAATGAGCTCCTGAGCTTAAAGCTCATATCAAGTTTTTCTGTTGCAAAATACATGACAAAATATGTCAGATTCTATCTCCGAGACCAAGCTGTTGCAGTGATCCTAAGATCAGCCTCAACAAGTGCATCAGAACTTAACTAGTCCTTTCACTTCAGAGGACGCATCCTAATTAACTGTATGCATTGAGGCATCATTTTGCTTAAAAATTTGGAAAGCAAGGATGAAACCATTCATCTGATAGCAAGGCAACTGGTAAAAGAGGAGCGGCAGCAGTTCATGTTAAAAACCTGATAAAGCTGCTTCTCCTCAAATTGCTGATAGCAATTAAAATGGTGTGTGCATTTTTAGATACCTGAGCCTGCATTGTCTATGTGCATGTGAGACCTCCCAGTTTCACAGCCATGCTGCTGGAGGCAACTGATTCCAACTCAGTGTTCGGGGTTCTTTTGACCATTTGTGAAGTGGCCAAGACCAAGAATTCACCACAAAATCCTCAAGCACAAAAAACCAGTAGATGGGCCTGTAATTGCGACACACTTTCAATATTAAGGCTTAGTCTTTAATTGTACTTCAGGAACCCCCAGAAACAACATCCACACAATCATGAAGATCTCTTCTGGAAAGCTTCTAGAAGTGGCACCTGAATCCACTGGGGCTTCATCTCTAGGATTTTTTATCTCAAAATTGATTAAGAAAGAGCATAAGCAAAGAATTCCAATGCAAATGCCATAGCATCTTCAGGATATTTATTTCAAATTTTCATTCAATTTAGTGATGATAATATTGATTTCTAAAACATTTTTTATAATTTAAATTCAATATACAGACCTCCTCAGTCTGAAACTCTTGGAATATCTCAATATAATAGCCTCTTCCTTATGTTAAGAACTTTAGTTGTAGCTCATCTTTCCTACACCTTCCTGTTCTTGGGTACATCCTCTAATCATTCACATCTTTAAATGTGTAAACCCAGACACAGCAATACAACTAAGGCTTTACTGATTTTTGAGTATAGAGGAGAAAGAGCATTTCAACAGACGAAGATTTGGTTTTGCTTTAGTGTAACAGTAACACAATAAAGAACAATCTCTTAAGTAATAGTTTCATAGTTCCTAGCAGACGTGATCTCAGTCAAAAACAATAAGCTCGTTAAACAGCTTTGCTCTAATAACTTAAACTGCCTTTTCCCATGTGTCTTGATGCATTTTAGTGTTTTTTGGAAGAATGCTTCTTTAGAATACTTGAAGGATATAGTTAAATTAACAGAAATTAAATTTACAGAGATGGATTTGCAACAGAGGGAGAATGAAGAAATATCAGATGTGCAGAAGGAAAGACTGCAGCACAAACATTTTTAGCAGATGTCAAAGTAATTCAGGGTCAGCAAGTTTCCCATCATTCTGAAATTGCTGGGACATATGAAAAATGCACCATTTTGGCAGCTGAAAAGCAAACCCCACAAATAAACTGGAACAGAACCACTAAGATCTCAGGCTAAATCCATGCCAATGCATGACTCTCATCTGATGCAGATGCCAGATCAAGCACATGGCCAGTCCTCTTGCAATAGGCTGGGGAGGCTTGGAGATTCCTGTTATCTGCTGGAC
Source organism: Phainopepla nitens (assembly GCA_013400175.1). NCBI lineage: Eukaryota > Metazoa > Chordata > Aves > Passeriformes > Bombycillidae > Phainopepla > Phainopepla nitens. The sequence goes on along the minus strand of VXBQ01004622.1, from coordinate 1,338,757 downwards.
AACTCACTTCCCAGCATTCCTACTGCTGCTGCACCCTGTGACTCGCCATCTCCAGGGTCACACTGGCACACAGGGGCCACAGGGCTGGCACATGCAGGGATGCTGGCACATCAATGCTCCCTCTGCTGTCCCATGTCTTACAGCAGGAGGGACAAGAACAGGCATCCCAGGAACGTGGCACAGGCACCTCAAGCAGCTTAACACAGGAGGAAGGAAGGTGACACCCTGGGGCAGCCAACAATCTGCACACAGCAGCCCTGCAAGAGAGAACTGCTGCTGTCCTGTAGTCCAAAGAAATCTCTTTGTCCTTCAGTTACTATCTTTTATTACCCCTCAGATTGCTGGACATAGAAAGGCTTTTTCAGAAGTGGAGACATCTTTGTACTTTCCTAAGGACCTGTACATCAGACTGCAAAGATTTAACAGCAGAAGTACTTTGGTGTTTCACATCCATACATAAATTATGTAAAAGTAGGGTATGTCTCCACTTTCCAAGTATCATGATTAGGGAGAAGAGAGGTGTCCAAATCTACATGCATTAAAATCAGAAAATTACTGATAAATGACCATGTTCGCCACGTAGAAATTTCCCTTTTGGAAATTCTCCCCCATTTTCATAGCTGAAAAATATCCTAGATTTTCCAGAAACAAGATGTATGATGCTTGTAGGGTCCAGAACAGTATGGTTGGATCTCTGAGGGGGAATACAAAACCAGTATGGGAACAATCATTTCACCCCCATTAACAAGCCCAATAACTATACACCTCTGTGCCAGATCCTTCCCTGAGTTCTGTTTGGAAATCAGTGAGTTCAGTTAAGTGCATCTGCAGCCGGAGAAAAGCTGGTATATAAATCCACCCACTGCTCTGGCAACACGTTTTCCCTTTTGAAACAAAAGCTGGCTGATGCCTCTCCAAGCAATGGTGTGCTGCCCATTGGAGCACCAGCTCTTCACCTCTCTATCTCTGTCTACAGAGACAGAGGTAAAAGAGACATTGGAGTATTCCTAGCCTCACTTGGAATAATTTCCAGCCTAAATTTCCCCCTCAATATCTCCACATCAACAGTTTTTACAACAAATAGTTTAAATGAAAAGTCATTCAGTCAATGGGGTTCCTTTCCATATGGCCCCATCCTCTGCTGGGTCAGGGCAGCTTCCAGGCAAGTTTATGAATTTCCGGCGTAAAAGGAAAGGCTATCCTCACTATGCTATGCTCCAACCATACCACCCTACCAGGCATTTACATTTTCAAACATTTCTCAAGCACAATTTCTGTTTACCATACCATGAGGAACCCAGCCTGAACTTGTTTAACACATGTTTGCATTATTTATCCAAACTCATTCATCACAGTTGTAAAACATCTGACAGACGATGGAGGCTTTCCAGTGTGCATCAGGCCTCTCGCTTAATTCAACCGCTGATTATTTCCACCTCTAAGTAATTTGACCAAAGCCACACGAAAGCATTCAGCTACACTAAATCTTTCTCTGTTTGTTATTAACTCAGTCACTGGCTGTAAAGAGATCTACCTCTCTCTCTACTTATCTGATTAATCAGAAGAATATCTATGTACACATGTATACGATATATATTAACACACATAATGTATACACACATCAGTTATATAAATTATGTTTTTATATATGTGATATACATATTCTACACATATAAATACACTAGTTTCTTTTTAGGAGGCTCCATGTGATAAGAAAAGCTTAATTGCTACATGGATTGAACTGTCATTTGTACCATAAACACAGCCAGCTGCTGTGCAAAGTGCTCCCCCATGCAAAATGCATACGCTACAGCCCACATTACACACATTCAGCTACTTCATGTGATTTTTTTTTTAATTACCAGTTATAGAAAAAACATAGTAGCATAAAATCCATGAATTCACAAATTCACTTGGTATAAGCACACCAAGTCAATGGAGTTTTGAATCAGATCCCAAACCTGGAGAGTAAAAACTGTTCTTTCTGTGAATACTGAGCACAAGCATGGTATTTATTGATGTTTTACATCTTGTCTCTTGAAGAAGGAAGATCTTTCACTGTTCCTCTTTTTTTTTTTTTTTCCATACTTTCCACTGCCCATTAATCACACTGACACAAGCCCGTAACTATGAAACTAGAAGTAAGTTAACAGCTAAGATCTGCAAGAATATTAAAAGGACCAAATCCTATCTTCTATCTAGGCTCCCTAGATTCAAAAAATATGGTTCAGAAAGTGTCATATGTGCTGCAGGAATTCAAGATCTGTTCAAACAAACCCTCAACTGTTTGCTCCATGGTTTGGCTGTCTCATACGTTACTTTTTTTCCCCTTCGGAAAACTGTATAAAAAAACATTATGAACTACATCATCACACTTTCACTTGACAGCACAGGCTGGTTAGTGCAGACCTCAGGGTAAATAAATAAGTCCCTGTCCATTCTCACTTCAGGAATCAGATGTGTCCAGGGAGTGTGAGACCAAGGTAAAAGCTGGGGTAGTAAACCAAGAATGAAAAATCCCTGCTTAAGTCAATGGTGCCATGCTATCGCCTTTGAGAATCACTATGTTCAAAGGGCTAGTATGGATCTGATCCCTTTGTCTCCCTCACTTCCCACCCTATTATTATTTCCAAAGCCCAAACAGAGACACTGGAAAATAAGGATGATGACAAGGGATGAGTACAGAAGACAGCTCCAGCAAGAAAACAATAGGGTTTGCACATCTGATTATATTCTATTACATTCAGAAAACAGGAAAATGTGGCTTCTTAGAAGAAATTCAGGATATATTATTACTGTCAGCTACAGAAGGAAAATCATGAAGAAATAATCAGTTGCTCAAGGTTGCCTCAGTGATGTTCCTTGTCTCCAATCACTACTAATCCTTCATACAGAAAGAGCAGGCAATGAAGCTGAAGGGACAAAAGACTTTAAGAAAAAAACCAACAATATCCTTGTTCTTCTGACTGAGGAACACTTTCTTACTGTATGCCTCTTTTTTATTGCTCTTGGCAAGGCTTTTCATGCAAATAAGTGCCCTACAGCCTACTGTCATATGCTGTACATAAGACGACCTCTCTAGTGTGTACAGAAAACTTAGCTGATGTAGAACTTGGGAACTTGTCTGTTAAGTGGCACTTTAGTTCATGAGCATATTAAATCCACTATGCATAATGTGCTTGGGCAGCCTGCTAGTTTTAAGATGTTAGTCTAGACCTATAAAGCCCTAAATGTCTTGGGACTTATTTATCCAGGCATTGAGCTTTTTAGGAGGTTTTCTGATGAAACAAAAGTTATAATCAGAAAATGTCGCTCACTAAATTGGAAACACTGCATTCAAAGTCTCTTGCAGCCAACAAACTTTCTTTAGATCCAAGACAGGATCCCAAAGAAGTTTGCCTATGTTCATTGTAACTGAGGACCCAGGAAGGATATGATCTTCAGCCCTAAGATTGGTGCAGTGGGAAACTGTGGGGCTACACCATCATGAGGCAAATCAGAGAACAAACTGCAGGTCCTAAAAAGCTGAGAGCTCTTGGAGCTCAAGCTGCACTGCAGACAACCCAGAGAGCCCAATCCTGAGCACAAGTGCCAAAAATCAGTCACAAACTTCAGAAAAGAAAAAATTTGTACTCAGACTTGTCCACTTCAATATCAATTTTCTGCAGCGGTATTAGGATGGTATTTCCTGAGTAGTTTCCGAGTCGTGCCACAGAATATTGGGTGTGTTTGTGAAAGCTCTGTCACTCCTTACTCCCTGCAACTTCAGGGTTTTGCATGTCTGGAACAATCTTATTTTTTTCCGGTGTTTCATTAGCAGCCCCTTTCTGAGAAATGCCAGGTGGCACCATGCCCAGAATTGCTTGCCAGCTAATCTCAGAGGATTGGGCATTATGCCATTCGAATTAAAAGAGCTCAGCTCTAACTCACTGATAACATTTAGGAATCAAACCAATAAAAATGGGAAAACAAAACGAATACAAATAACCTCTGAATGCACACAAATGATAGCTTTTAACTGAAAAAGTATACAGTTGTGGAGAAAGAAAAAAAAAAAAGGCAGTAGAGGTCTTTTTCCAAAACTTAAGGGTTCAAGTGAGAAAAATAGGCTATAATTTCATCAGTTTCTGAAAACAGCAAAAAGAAAAAGAAGGAATTTGCACATTTAAGTACAGAGTTAATGTCACAGGGTTCCCTGCAACAGGGAGCTCAAACTTTAGGCAAGCTGTGCTACGCCAATCACCACATGAAGTGCAGAGGAGAAAGAGGAAGAAAAGAATTTGCATTTGAAGGGAACAATGGAGTTTCCCCCTCAGTCCTTTCATTCTGGCATTTTGACATGTCCTTCCTAAAATAAAAGTGACATTTAATTTATGAAGACCAATAAATCGTAAATAGCCAGTTAAAAAGTCTGCATAATCCTAGTGTTGTCCACATAAACAGCAAAACATGGGATACTCCAGCATGCACACGTAGATGAGTGGGCAAGAACACAGACTAACGATTCTGTAAATTATAAACTCTTTTTCTATCATGAGTTTTTAAGCTTTACAGGCTAGAAATTCCCACGTACAACACACTCCACAGGAGGGGTAAGGGAAGGAAAAACACAAGGCTAATAAGGATGTGACTATTAGGAAATAAAACAATTCAAAACCATTTCCTATAACACAGTTGAATATGGGAGGCAACTTTGGCTTACCCTGACTGCTGTCTTTATAAAAGCATATCTGTGTTATTTACATCTTCTCCTCTATTCTTTTGGAGACCATGGGTCAGGACAGGACAGCTATTTTTCCTTTCACTTCGTCCTACATGTCTTGGAGGGTCAGAAAGCACTGGTCTTTTAGAATTTCAAAGGCAATTAACAGAGAGAACAGCTAATCAAATTCAATAAATCATACAGAGAAACTGCCTTTTTCCTGTGGCATTAACAGCATTCAGGAAATTTTTATAGGAGAAACAACTGAGATGAGAGTTAGCAGGTCTCTCCCCATCTTACAAGCAAAGACAAAGCAGTTTTAACTTTGGTCAGAACAATCCCCCAACAGTTCAGATGGATGAAGGACCGCAAAAGTTGCTTTCTTTTCCGGCTCTGTTTGCAAGGCATGAGCATTAGCCATGGGCAGACACTTCAGCACCCTCCACACAGAGGCAGATATTTCAGAGAGGATGTAATCCTGCGTGAGATGCCTGCCCTCTCCCTGCTTTTGCCCCTCATGTGCCCTGCTGCTGCAAGGACCTGCTCACCTCGTGCTCCCAGGGGAGGAGGGGAAGCCAAGTGTCCACTGGGGCTGTGAGAGTCAAACAGGAGCTCACACACAGGCACCTCTGCCCGTACCCAGCACACGGCGTTCAACATCTGCCCTGAGCAGCCCTCACCATTCCATGCAAACCCCACTCCACAAGCCTTGCCCCGAGGTGCCAATACCGGCACCGAGGGAGCGGAGACACAAGGCAGAGCTCGCTGCAAACACCCATCGCTGGCTCCTGCCATCCACGTTCCCCTGCAGACACAGCCCGACGGCCCATGCCAACGCAGCACAGGAGTAGAGGAGCCTAGAAGTGAACCCTGCAGCACTCCTTTGTCCTTTCTTCTGGCATGGCTTGCAGAAATGACCACATTAGAGACAAGTAAAACAGCAGATCATTACTGAAACACTGAAATTCATTTGTAATATCTTAATTTACAAAACATGCATTTCTTCCAGTGAGAATCACATCTGACTTGCTACTGATCCAGGCAGAAATTCAAAGGGAAAGGGACAAGCTTCTGAGGTGCTATCCATGAAAATATCTGCTACTGAATTTGTTAGCTACTAATCATTCTTGGGTTTCTGGGGTCCCTTATCAATCTTCAGCAAAGCTTGCTTTTGACAAGACATGCAACAAAGCCAAACCAGAAACAAACGCTGCTCCAGTGAGAGCAGAGCAGATCGAATCTAGAAATTAATGAAGGACAAAAAGTGGAATTACAGATGACATTCGTACAAGGTCAATTCCACACTCTAGCAGTGTGTTTTTATGCAGATCTTTCAGCCGCTGCAGGGCTGGATTAGTTACAGTGCTCACATCAACAAAGGTTGTCAGACTTTTAAATAATTCCATACATCCCATTTCTTTCAAAGACATTAACACACCTTATAGAAGTCCTCAAGACATCAAATGCTATGGATAGCCAGAAACTGCCCAGATTTGTCCTCTATGTTATATCACATCCATTGTCAATACTAAGCAGTCATATAAGATGAATTTGCAAGAAACATATCCACGCATACAAACACATACATATAATCAAAGTATATTGTGCCATTTGCTTTTTTTTGGTACCTTATTTCAGTCACACTTTTGATCAAAACAACACTGTTGTTTTCCTCTACCAATAATATCGCCGGTAATTTATCAAATATCTGAATGCCAAAAGACATTTCACTGAAAAATTATATGCCCTGAAAGATGTAAAGCAATACCCACTGCAACTGCTTTTGCTTTGGCATGCTGGCCTTCCTCTCATCATGAGCTGTGACAACAGACAGATTACAGTTTACAGATTGTAAGTAAAGTACCCCGGATAAAGAAGATTGCTAAATATAAGCAGTCAGAAAACCATCTCACTTCAAAATCTCTGACACTAGAAAATAGCAATGGAAAAAAAAATTAAAAAATCAAAAGTTCCTGTGAGAAGCAACCCAGGATCTGAACTTCAGATTCAATTGCTCCCTAAGCCCTAGATTCATAGATGAGCCTGAACATGGCAAACATGCTCTCTCTAAAGACTATCAAAACAAATGAGACTTTATCATGCAAATAAAATCAGGCATCATTTTTCTATCATTACATCTGAATTTGCCTAAATAAATCAACATTGCTGAAGCTGGAGCACTCTAGGCATGCTACACGTGCTGTTGGAGGCAGGTTAAATCAGTTGGAATCCTAAATGCCTAGTATCTGCCTTCAATTCTCCCTGGCAGTTACTTACTTAGCACTAAACTGCATTGAATCAGTACAGCACCAGGTATGTTTCCTTTTCCTTCTCTTTTTAGAGATCTTGTCCTATGAAAATCCCAACTAAAATAAATATTTTGCAAGTAGATGGAAATTACTTTGCTGGCTACAGCCTTCAAAACATCACTGCACTACCTACCCACCAAAGACTTTTGCCATTAGATAAACATGTTTGTGTGTCACTCGGCCATGTTTTCATTTTCTCTCAGACTGCTTTTTGAAGGACAAAGCAAAAGACTGTGAACAGATTTGTGTAAGTGCTTTGGCATGGGAATGACTTCACATAGCAGCTATTCCATACCACAGTGATGGGGTAGGACAGTCCAGCAGCACAAGCCGACATCCCACCGGTTTGCTCTATCTGGAGACAAACTGCTCCCCCTCCCAAATGACCAAACCTGCAGAATCCACAGACACACTTTTGCCTAAATCAGAAGAGATTAAGTGATAGCAAAAATGAACTTCTTTTTTTCACCTTAAATACAAGCACAAAAAAAAAAAAATCAACAAAAAGCTGCAGAGTTATGGTATGCACACATTTGGTTTTGTGCTTTCTTCCCTCTTGATAAACCTTTTAGTTTTAGTCAAAAATAGCTTCCATGACAAGTTCTTGGTTGAAATCCTTGAAACTTTTACTCATTTGGCTCACTTAGATGAAAGCTCAAAACACAAAACCTTTTGTTTTCATGCCATCCCCAGCAAGCGGAACCAAAGCAAAGACTTGACGGCTATTTTATGTTTGAAATATTGGCCTCAAAGCAATGGGGACAGCACAGTGTGGGTGGGCCTTACACTACAGCTGTCTTAAAACAAAGAGCCTATATATCAAAAAAAGCTCACAAGAGACAGGATTTACCCGGAAAGAATTATATCCAACAGAAATGAAGATGAGGAAGAGGACATGCATGAACATGTGTTCAGGCAAAGAGGGGGGGAAAGGGTAATGGTGCAGTTAAAAAACTAAAAAAAAAAACAAACCAACAAAAAGACATTAAAGAATGTTGTATCCACTTGCAGCTGTAATCATTTCCATGGAAAGTATTTTTTAAAAAGTTTTCTGACTGCATTATACTATCAATGCAGTATCATAAAAATGAGAAGAGTTACTTGAGCTAGTAATGGGGCAAAATGCTCAAAAAGGGTCTGTATTCAAATGAGGCTTCCCATGCATCTATAAACTAACTTGGAATAACAAGAACCACAGGGTAAGTAAATAAAAATGTCAATGAAGTGGTTAAAGCTTAGATTTTTCTTTTCATCTCTATACCCCATTGCAATGGATTCAGAGTAATTTTATAGTTTAAGCAACAGGAAGCAGCAAACATTAAAATATCGCACCTACAAAATTCTTATCAGCATGTATTATCAAAATAATAGAAAGCCTAATTTTAAACAGAAGTGAAACAGAGGAATATTACAAGGGCAAATCATTGCCACAATTGTGCCTCTCCCTGAGTTTGCCAATGGAGTTTGTGACAGGTGAATATTTTGACTGCGGCATCAGTCTAAAGCATTTGACAGGCTTCCAGGAACTGGGAGCTGTAAATTCCCAGAGCCTAGATTCTCTCTTCTTACTGTTCCAGCTGCTGAAGCCAGTGTGCTCCCAAACAGCAGCAGTGACTTCTCTTCCTATGCCTGTCCCAGCAAAAAGGCTATCAGAAAGTAAATTAACATGGGCTCATTTCTGTCCCTCCCTCCCAGGACTGCATGGAACAATACAACACAGCTGGACAGAGCGGCCTCACCTCTGAAAGATCCATTTTGCAAATGAAAAATGATGAAAATATCACCTACTGTTTTGGAAAGGCTGCCACGATGCCACAGTGCACACACTGTGCTTGAAAATGGCATTTCAGCAAATCTCAGAGCTAAGTTGGTTCACCTCTGAGACACAGGGATTGCAGATTTGAGATGAAAAGTCAGAACTGTAAAGACACACACCCCGTGTGATGCTGAAATCAATACCCTGACACCTCCCTCTTGGAAAAGACAGTGCTCTGGGTTATGCTGCAACATGTCAAACAACATCAGAAGCCTCTCCTCTGGAGCTGGAATCGTGATGATCCACACCACACATACACACCACTCTCAACAGCCTAACAGAGCTATGTTTTTTTGGGCCAGCAATAAAGAGCATTATCAGAAGGGGCAGAAGTATCAGGTTAAAGCAAACCAATATAACTTCATACTGTAAATCTCTCCTCTCTCTCACACACACATGCACAAAAACTTGCTATTCACTGGCTCTTCAACAAAATGATTTCTGTGTAGAAGCTGGGACCCTTCAACTAAGAATAACCATTTGGTGGAGGCAGAGGGATCTCCTTGATACCTAGAGAGCGAGAACATTCAGAGCTCCACTTGCTCCCAAAAGGGTCCTTCCCTTCAGTGGCCCCCACACAGATGAAAGCTGAAAGTCTCTTTTGCAAACCTCTCTTTGTTTTGTTTTCCCCCTTTGCCAACTATGATGACTCCAGAGTCATTGATAGCAAAAGCAGATGTTTACAGCCACATGGGAGGCTTCTCTGTATACAGTGGCTACTGCATTACACTGCATTAATCACTCCATGACATCTACCATATGTATCACATTGATTAGTAGGCATTTTAAATCCCATTGACAGTGGTGGGATTAGATGTGCACAAATATTAAAATGTAGACTCCTTCCCCATATGGTGATCATACAAATGATTCTCTAAAACATTGGCTTTTTTCAGGATTCTCATTTCTCCAACTGAAAAGTATGAGGATGGTTATATATCTTGCTGAAAAACAAATATGAGGCTTTCTTAGCACTTAATGCAACTGCAGGATCTAAGATGAAGCCTTCACACTGTCATTTATGGTTTTCTTACATATTTTAGAAAGCAGAATTTTCCTTTTATTTTGCATATTTCTGGAGACAGTGCAAATATCTCTGTCATTCAACACAACTGATAATCTTGGTAGATTCCTCTAGAATCTAGAGGAAATATCTAGAAAAGAATAAACAAATATCCTGAAAATGACTCACTGATATATTTAGATCATTGCTATCTGGCCCTGGCTGGTGAATTGCTTCCTGTGAATTGAACCTGTGAATTGCTTCCCACCATCTACTTAGTTTTGTTTGCTTTCCTCTGGTTCAGTACAGATTTTTGGTCTGATTCACCAACAGCCTTTCATCTGACACCAAACCCCTCCATTCTGGCACTCAGTTTTGCTTTCATCTGTGCTGAACTCAGTGATGGGGTATCTGATCTTCCATCAGCTGCATCCATAATCATTACTACAACTAAGACCTGTTAGTGCCAGTATAAATGTTAGGTCACTGGAAAATTATGGGTACAATTTACAGACTAAACATTTCCCTGAAACTGCAAGTAAGGCTTTAAATTAGTAACTCACACAAACATCAGCGCATTAAATGGAAACAGTACTGCTCATCAGCTGAGACCAAGACATCTTCAATAACCTTGTATTAGACATCCATGCACATCAGAATCTGATTATCCTATGCTGATGGAAGCACAGATTTCATCTATCAGATGAGGATGGGTATAACAAGTGAAACTTTTCTGGTCATGTAATTTACAAAGAAGACTTGGTGTAAGATGCTGTCTGGGATCTGGCATTGTTACAACAAAACCCTGAGGAGATTACTTCCAAGAAAATACATTTTATAAACATCACCTATTACTGCAAGCTCTGTGGTGCTGACTTCCAATTCCACATTTATTTCCTATGCAAGCAGAAATGTGAAATCATGTATTATTATCTGAATATAACTTCAGGGGATGCTGGGCTTCAGCTGTTGTAACTAACGAAGCCCATTTTTAGTGTTCATATACTGGCATAATGGCAACAAGCTGTTTCCTTTACAAGGCTGATTTCATGCTCGGCATGGCCTTCTGCAGTATATTAATGAGGAACAATAAAAGTAGATAAAATTATCAGATGAAATCCCTCATCCTTCCTACAAATAACTAAGGTGTTACAAAATCAGATAAAAAAGCTTGCTTTTTTTTTTTTTTTAATAAAACACTAGGTAACAAACTATTCAGCCTGGTCCATTTTGCTGTGCTGCAGCATGCACAGCCTGCTGGATCTTCTGTCCACCTGCCTCGGGATCCAAGCTCTAATGTGAGAGACAAACAGGACAGTTCCTGCTCAGCCACTCCTAAAGACTGGGGTGTTTGGGATTTGCATGTTGGCAGGGCTCCAGGAGGCTCTGCAGCACACACTGGGGATCTGGTGAGAGCAAACACCCATGTTAAGTCTCAAAATTCCCCTGGCACAGGATAACAGGTGACACGCAGAGGCATCTCTCCACCTTCTGTCCCTGCCCTCCCCAGCCCAAATGGACAAGAAATGGCAACTTTGCAAAGAACTATGTATAGGGATGATCTTTTCTTAGCCAACTTCCTCAGAAGATGTGAGCTGTTCTGAAGAGGAATGGTGAATGATCTTAGGGGCAATTCAAGTTTTTTGGTAGGCTGAATTCAGTGGCACTGACTGCCCTTAGACTGATGAGCACCATCAAAGATCTATCTCCTCCAGTACCCCTTCTCTTCAAGTCATGCAAAGAACTGTTGGGGCTACAAAATTCAGCGCTGTGTTTTGTATCATCGCACTGGTAGTAAATTAAATCACAGATCCCCAGAAAGCACTCCTTGTGCTGCAAAGATGGGACAATAAAGCATTTACATTTGGGAACATTTTTCTTCATTCTTGCACAATTTGTGCTTTGCTTTACAAAACAACGCTGCATGAAAGACAGCAGCTGTGGCTGTGCCAACTCTCAACTGTGCCAGTGAACTCTGGATAAGTTTTAATTTCACACTAAAGAGCTTGTTAAGTCTCATTGGGACCTTCCTATTAAGTATTCCAAATGATAGATTTTGCTAGCTGTAAGCTAATCCCCCCGAGGTAAGCCCTTACTGCAGCTCTCAAGTGAGAGAAGTAAGAGATGCACATACACATTTCCCCTTACACATCAGCTACTATCTCACTGGCTCTTACATGTATACCACAAGCATCTTCACAATCCTTTCCCCTTGACCATAATTAGCTATGAAGAAAGTGATCTGGGAGGTAAAGAACTGAGGTACACTTGGACAACCCCAACTCCTGCGAGGAGGCTATGTCTTTGACTACTCAGCACTTGTAATTGTGAACGAATCCCCAAAGCAAAAAATACCATTTATGTGCAAAGATTAAGTATTAGTCTTTGCTTAGCTATTTTTTTTTACTACTTTCTCATATTTTAAATGGGCAGAATAGTATTTTCATACTTAACAGAAATTCAGATATGACTTTGGAGCAGACTACTTTAAGTTGTTTCATGAAAGATTTATTTTTAAGGACGAGTCCAACATAAACAGATTTCTTAATGAAAGCAGGATGACACCAAACATTTGTTACATCCAGAACAGATTAGTTTTACTTTAAAGGGAGCAGAGGCAAAGCATACACATCACACATAACTACGTAAAATGCCAATCTCTAGCCCAAGAGGTATGAGATTTGCTGCTATGCATCTCTTACACCTGGGTTTTCAAATAGCTGGGTAGTGGAGCCAAATGCCTTCACAAATTTTGTTGCACTTGGAACTTCACTTAGCTGCATGGCCAGCAATTTGCTCACTGTTCAGACACTCATCAGAGACCTGAATGGCATCTTGCTTTATTACTCAGCAGATTTTAGACTTGAAAATAATTTTAGAGTAGCAAGGGGGGTGCAGGGGGAGTTGTCAAGATGCTTTAGCTGCGATAGCTATGATCTAGGATTTCAATCTGCTTTTGAAACAGCATGATTCCCACACAAGTCCAGCATGAGAAGTCGAGCTCTGCTGTTCAGTGGCACCGCTCCTTCCCTAGCAGCAGACACTTGGAAACAGCAGAAGGTGCAAAACCCAACTGACTCCAAGTTCTCCAAAACATTAGAAAAACACGAATCTGAAGCTCGCAGCTGCATTTTATCAGATTTATCCATATAAATAGACCAAACCCAAAGTGGATCCAGACCTGAACTTTTCACCTTGTGTCCCTCTGTGACGAAAATGTATCTCATTTTGTTACTCAGACTAGAAATTCTTTAAAGACTTATATTATATTTCTAGCTAAGGAATGACGCTCTCACCAAAACCCTACTGTGCTATGGTGCCTAAAATAGTTAGCTCACTAATACTGTCCAGGTTTGGAGGTTACATTCTGAACAACATGTTTTGACTGAAGAGGGATTTTTTAATAATCTTTTCAGTTTTCTCCCATCATTTATCTTCTTGGAGCATAAGCGCTCTGAGCCTGGACTGGTTACAAATACCAGTGAAGAGAACACTGCTCTCCTGTGGGCGCTACCAGGACATCATTAAGAGTGGAAGACATGTTCAGGAGGATATCACAAATCTTTTGTCTGGTCTTCAGTGTATCATATACCTTGAAATGTCTCATTAACTCTTGAATAAGTGTCTCCCATAACACATAATAAAATTACTGATGACTGATCAACTACCCTTCTTTATCAAGCCATTTCATCAAAACCAGACATTTTCACAGTGATTCTGCAGTGTTTCTTTCCCCAAACTTAAACTCAAAACAGTTCCCTTTCAAATCCACAAATTGTGAAATTTCAGACACCATTAAAAACAAACAAACAAAAAAATTCCTTGCTTTGATAGTGATGGGAGTCAATCCTACCAAAACATAGGTTTCTTTTATTACTAACCTTACAACTCTTGACAGTAGTAAACTTATATTTGTGTAAAATGCACTTACAAATAGCCAGTGATCTGCTCCATAGCCTCACAAAAATAGAGGAAGTCTAACATACAAAAAAAGAATAAGCAAGTCCTCAAATGATCTGCTGTATGAATCTACAGGGTACAATCACTGGAAAGGAGAAAGAGTCAAGAAATTCATTTTTCCATCAATGAATCAAAACAATTCAGATTTCTCAATTTCTTAAATTACTTAAGATATCTGCTCCTCATCCCTCTTACCAAGGCCTTCACTGCTGCAGCTGTATCTCCCAGATTCTTACAGACCCCAAATTCACAGTATCTACACAGGAGGTGTGGAACTCAGATGTACAAAACACTGCATTTGGTATATAAAAAGAAGATTCCTGCTCCTTGATCCAACCCTCTTGCAAACTAATTAAGAGCAACACTGGCTACATTGCTGTGCAGGATGCTCACAGGTATTAGTTCGGAGAACCTACTCTTGTGTTAGCCCATGAATATGTAACACAAAGAACATAGAATTAAAACAACTCTGACATAAGTCTGGGTTTGTGTAAGTCCCAAGATGACTTTAAGTTGGCTACCTGCACCGAGAGCCAGGAAACCAGAGCTCAGTCCTTCATAGAGGTCTCTCTTCCATTTGTTCCTGTGCTGCTGCAGATGCAAAAGAAGCAGGTCCTGCTGAAGAGTGAAGGAAAACATGGGAGCAGCAGATCTCCATTTATGCTACACAGAGAGGAGTGGACTTTCTCTCCCAACAACAGATGAACAATTGTGTCAACCTAGAGCTGCCCCTAGTGGAAATCGTGAACTACCTTAATTACATTGTGCCATGGTTTCAGTTTGCCATACCTGCTAACAGCAAACAAGGTGCAAATAATGCTTCTACACCCAACTCAGTGAAAAAAAGTATAAAGTTATAAAGAGTCAAAAATAGTTTAGGTTGCAAGTGAAGTCAAGGACACCTGGTCCAACAAAACCCACTCAAAACAGGGCTCCAAAAACCTAGGTATGAGCTACCTACTGCACTGCATTCAATAAAATCAGAAAATGTCAAGACACTCAGTTCCAGCTTTCCCTTTAGTGGGACCACAGTTGGCTATATCTAGTTGTGAAGTCTCCATCGTCCTAAAGAAAACTATCAGATCCTCTTTCTTCCACTGAATGTTCTCAAATGCAAGGGACATACCATTTAAATGGCTGTTTTTTCTAACCAAAGACATCAATTACACCCAAGAATCTGCAGCTGCTAAAATTGCTTAGGCTCCTACACTGAAATAGCTGTCTGGCGACTCAGAAGCAAAGGGTGAAACTCTACATGGTGGTTAAAAGGGAGCCCAAATTTAAACATGAGAGATAAAAAAATACATACACTTGAGCTGAAAAAGAGAGCTGACCAGAGAGGAATTAGAAATAAATTCTTGCAAATTTGAGAATTAATGTAGACAGTGATCAAATTATAGGGAAAAAAAAAAAAAAAGAAGAAAAAGAGCAAAATATCATTAATGCTTGTAATTTTCTTGTTTACAGACTTTGAAAGCATTTGAATAAGTACTAAAAGACAGGTGCTTTGGAGATAAATGACTTTTATTCCATCTCTCTGTCTCTCTCACTTCATGAGTTTAAAATGGTAATACTGAGAAGCATATATATAAAAGGTAGAGACTTCAGGAACTTGCTCACATTGCTATGTCAAGTGAGTATCTCCAACAGTGTGCAAAGTTTATTCAATTCACATTTGAAGTTCTTCATGCAGGCCTTCTGAAAGCATGTCATGTGTGAGCAAGTGGCAGAACAACTGACATAACCCTGCTTTTACTAAAAATCAGTGGATAGCTTCCTGTTTGCTCCAAGAGGTTGCATGTGGCCATGAATGTCTGGTTCCTTTACAGGTCTGCCTATCTGATTTGCTTAAACCACTGTTTTGGCTTTAATGTTTTCTTCTCTGTGTCCTCTAAGAGTATTTGAGTTCTGCCTGAACCGTGGTAGTTATTTCATTAGTGCACTGCCAACTAACGCATTAAGCATACAGCTTTTTGGATATCAAAACAGCTCTAACATAATGAATCCATATCACTTGCTTATAACACCAACTAGACGTTGTGATTTCCTGTTACAGCTGCTTTTGTAAGGTATCCCTCAGTTATACTGTGTAATTACACTAGTTCTGTACTCTCCCGCAGCCTAGATTTATTTTCTGATGTCTTTCTCACCATGTTTTCTCTAATGAAGCAACAGACCTTCAGCTAAGGGCTGCTTTACAACAGGGAATATATCCTGGCATGAAGGGCTGGGGAGCGACTTCCAACCAGAGGTGACGTGGGCTGAAACCAAAACAGAAATGTCCATGTCCACCTGTTCGGCTTGTGGTCTCCAG
Organism: Phainopepla nitens; assembly: GCA_013400175.1. Classification (NCBI taxonomy): domain Eukaryota; kingdom Metazoa; phylum Chordata; class Aves; order Passeriformes; family Bombycillidae; genus Phainopepla; species Phainopepla nitens. The sequence continues at coordinate 1,322,653 of VXBQ01004622.1, read as the reverse complement.
TCAGAAGGGCAGGATATTTCACACATAAACCCAAAATGCCAATTGTGCAACTCCTTACAGAAAATAAGTCTCTAGCCACTCAGATTTAGCCCCATCAAACAGCTGCCAGTGCAGCAAAAATAACCCAGTGATCCTGCAGAGAATGAATGTTACCACATCACATTGGAACCTCAGCACCAACAGATGAAGAGAAACCACAAATACCTCAGCAACACCTTTGGTGAAAGAGTACATTCAGCCATAATTAAGCATTGAAACAAAATGCTGCTATTTAGGTATTGTTTAAAATGTCACACATTTAAAATGCCCACTTTTAAAAGGTCTCCTCAGGGCATGCGAGGAGATCAAGTGTCTCACAATGAGGTTGCAGTTTGGAGAGACAAGAGAAGAAATGTGACTGTATGTAGTTGGATTTTTATAAATAACCATCAGTCCCATTATTCAGCTGGTACTTCCCCTTTTCAGTAAGGAAGGATGTCATTTAACTGAGAGTAATCCATGAAGAAAATTTCTGATGCCTCTGAGAAACTCTCTCGGTAGGCATGTCTGGATCCATGTAAAAGGTTTAAAAATTACTCAAATTCATGCTGAAGTAAAACATTTGAGTTTAGAACCTTGAAAATATCATGATCTGTTACATTTATGACATATTTTATATTTAAGCAGTTAAGATTTAATGTCATAAAATAAACATTTCACATCAGAACTTATCCATAATCAAGCTTTTAGAAAGACAAACTGATATATACCTGTTATGTACCAATTTCAGATCAAACCGTTATTTAAACTCCATTGAGGAAAATTTGTCTATGAAATTCTCATGTTTCCTGAGAATCTGAAGCACTTCAAAAGAATTTTTTTAATTCAAACATATATATAAAATATTCCAGTAAGTGAGTAATCAAGATTAATATACAATGGATTACCATGACAACACTTTGATTCTAGTTCTTAATGTAAAGTTATAATTATTGCCATATTACTGCCATAAATGCAGCACAATTTGGGATTACAACTTTCTCAATTTTGAAATTGTTTGTGCACACTCAACAGTCGAAGCTGTTTAATACATTTTCAAATCCTGCATAAAATCTTATAACTACATAAGCCTTTGGATTTTTCCTGTAGTTGAACTCTCTATCCAGTATATTCGAATTATTTCAACTTCTCCCATCCTGTCCTGAGTTCTTTCAGCTTCCACAGCAATGATGCATAAATACACAGTTAATACAGAGAAATTAGAAGCCATTTTGAAAAATGTCTTCAAAAGTCTCAGCAATTAGGACAATGATTCATATTGAAAGGTGTAGCTCTCCAAACCCAAGTTATCACAAATGTTTAAACTTCCTCTCTGCCCCAGTTCTTCCCTTGGAAACCAGAGACGTTGCAGCAGCATGGACATCTTATAGTTGGAGAGATAAACTGTGTCTCCTAAGTCAGCTGTGAAAGTCACACAGATATTTCAGGTAGTTCAGCTCTTGTCAGCAATGCTGAGGCACCCACTGTATCTGCCCCAGCATTTCTGCTGATATCTAGGTAACTAACTGTGTGTGTATGTGAGCGAGACTGCGTGCAGTTTTCACGCCTGGAGCTTTGCTAATGCTGGTCAGCATTCAGCACACACTCCTAATGACATATTTTTAGGACTGTTGAGAGCCTTAATGCAAACCTGCTCTCCTCTGCTAGCCATAACACGGTACCACAAATAGCTTAGCAGTTGGCAGCACTTTCTATGTCTCATAAAAGTTACTTCTGATCACAGACCGGGCTTTTCTACACGTACTAGTCTGTCCAAACAGGAAAATATATTGCGGGTGTAACGCTATCTTTTTGGGCAAATATCCTAGACAGAACTTAACTTCTTTTTTTACTTTTTTAATAGTTTGATCTAGAATTGCAGCCTGAAGACTCAATACGAAATAGCAGCAAACATTTTTGTGTTACTTCTTTCATCTTGGCTTATTCTATATTTAGGGAAATTCCATAGCAGCAGGGATAAGCATAACATTTGTTCTCATCACCTTTTAAGCTGCAAGAGTTATCTGTTGCATCAGATCCAGTTTTTACTTATAGTCTTCTCTAAAATCACCGTGTATCTGTAAGTGGCCTTAGGTTTGAAATAAGGTCTGAAACCCCACTCCAACGCAAGAGATTGACAGAAAAATATTGGGAAACGACCCAGGCACAAGACTGTACTGGAAGGTCATCAATCTTCCCCTTATTCCTGATTTGTTCCTTTCAGCCCTCAGTTACACACAACCTTTTGTCTTCTCCACTGCCCGCAGCAGAACAAAACCCATGCACAGCTCAGCTGCCTTCCCTAGAAGAGGGTCTGGGGAAAGCTGCCCCTACAATTGGCTCGCTGTTGGGAGAAACCTGTCTTCCAGCCACCACTAAAACGTAACGAAAAAGAGCACAAGCCATCAGCCTCAAATATTCACAGAAATACGTGTACAAGTAAAGTGGCTAGGTATTTTAAGATACGATTTATGTGATCATATGCCTGTGTTCTCCAGGTATGGAAATAAAAAAAAGGCATCTGCCTTATTTAGAAAAATATGAGAATACACTGAAAAGTTTTACCTCAAGGCTATAAATTATGAAAAGAGGTTTTCCACAGCCTGTGAAAACAAACTGACAGTTGAAGTGCTGCTTCTCCAGCTCCTCCAGTGCTGTGAAATCATGAAAGGAGAATGCAGCCAAGGCAGAGTCTGAGGGGGGGGGATTTAGAAAAATACAAATATTTTCAACTCAACACTCCCACATCTTTTTCAGATGTGAGATTAACAATACATTGAGCTAAACTTAATAGAAAAGAACAAGGAGTTGTATTATCCAGAAGACCACAAGGTAAAAGAGTTATCTATGCCAACTCCAGCACAGATTGTCAGTGGGACAGGCTATTTTACAGATCTAACATGTACCAACCAAACAACTGCCACAAGTGACAAGAAGTACCCACCTGGCTGGTGCTCTCAGAGCACAGGTCAAGGAAGATGCAGTGCCCATGGAGCATGAGAAGCCCTACACCAAGGGACAGCAGTCACCTCCTGAACTGAAAGCTGGCCACTGAATCCTGCTGCCAGGATGTCCTGGGGAATCCTCATTCCCCCTGACATAAAGCATTCAATATTCCTGGAAAAAGCACTTCATTCACTTGAGCCAACAAATATTACAAGTGACTCTAATTTTCAAAGAGATCTTCCTTTGTAAATTTCCTATACACTGATCAGTTTCCGTCAAGGAATGAGTAAAAAGCTCAAACATCTTAACCATGTACTTATCCAACTCCTACTTGTTTCTCTCACATAATAAAAGCAAAACTGACAGTGGACCTGCAATTTCCAGGATTTACCAGAGCCAAGTGGTATAATAAAAACTGGCTGTAGGCTTTAGAACTTACAAAAGCAGTGAAGTGACTTAACAGCCAGGGTCAAATTCTGAAAAAGTGATCTAGGATACGGATCATAAATGCTTAAGTGGCACTATGACAGAGGTAATTTTTCTTTTCCAAGCCAGTGGCAGAGCATGCTGATGGGAACTCAGCAGAAACTGAGTCAGTTTCTGGAGCTGACATCTCCCTCCAGGTCCTATGCACCCCTGATCCCAGGGCAGCACTGGATTTGCTGAGCCACGCAACATCTACCCACACATCACTGCCCGTGCCCAGCTTGTGGATACCAGCTTTGGGCACGTCTGCAAGGGGAACTGAAGACTCTTGCATTCATGGAACTTTACTGCTTTCAGACAGGAATCTGTCACAAATTCATCAATGCTTTGACTGAGTTGTCAAAGGCGAGAGAAAGGCACATACATCCAACACCTCCTTTGCTCAAATTACGCACTCCTGAATCTGGACCCAGCCCCTGGAATAAGCTTCCACACTCCCTCCTGCTGGACATGACACCTCCAGTACAATCATGCTGTGCTCCAGAGACACTATCAGGCCCCATGATTTGATGGTACACTTTCCAAACTCACGCTCTTGTGCATTCCTGGTTTACAAAGTGCTTCTTCAGTGACACTACACAGTTGAAACAAAACAGTAACAAGTTTTTCAAGGAGCTTTTCTGAAATATATATGCATTACAATACACAGGTGATAATACAGCACAGATGGAGATAAAACAATCAAAAAACAGAAAAAACCAAATCTTTATGCCAGATTAGTAAGAAGGGAGACATGGTAGCCACAGCCCTACCCAGAAGCTATACAGATCTACATACAAGACTCAGGGTGGAGATAGAAAGGCACATTGCAATCAGGAGTGAAAAAAAGGGATACCATACAGAAAAAAATGCAGTTTATACAGGTTACTACTATGGGAAAAGAGGAAGTGACAAACAAAAAGCCTCCCAAAATATAAAGCACAAGGTTCTAATTTGACGGCATGTTAATAATTTTAACTAAAATAATCGTAAATAGTTTCAGTTATGCTTTGCGCGTATGATCCAGTTTCACTAAATGATGTGAACATGTATCCTCAAAGGCTATTGAGTAATATAAAAATATTCCTGAATAACAAGGTTTATAGGTTTCTTTTTTTCTTGTTTGTCTCTAGAGGATTAAGTCAAGGTAGTTTTCATACAAACACTGAAGAAAGCAAGGAACGTGCCTAAAACTCATGCACTTCGAAATTCAAGAAAAGATGTCCTTCCAAAGTCAAGACATTAATAACAATCCTTAAAAATTGTTGGTACATCTCATCTTTTTCACTCTACACACAAACACACACACTCATACACGGTGTTGCTGGAGCAGCAGCCCCTCAGCTAACAGACAGGACTTTCCAGACCTTAGCTTGATGTAGAGACCTGGGCTGCTCCATTCCCACAGGAAACGCCGACTTGAGGAGATTGCACATGTAGTTAATTCCAGTTAGCAAATTATTTTCTAACAACACTAACACTTTAAAATAACTTACTCTGAAAAAAATCAGACAGGGCTGCAATACATGTAAATACAAGAACCTGAAGATTTTGAGATTAAGAAGAGAACCTAAGCTGCACGAAAAACAGTACTTTGCCAAACAAACATCAATAATAACAATGAGAAAACAGGGAGTATGGGATATATCTGTAATTTCTACCTCTGGAACTCAAAAAACACTGGTTTCCAATATTCCTTAGAAAGACTCAGCCCACTGAATTATAGCTAGTGTTAAAAAAAAAAAAAAATCATTTTACTTCCCTGTCAAGGAAGATGACCACAGAGGTTCTGCAAAAAGACCACACAAGGAAGTAAAGAGGTGAAGAATATGTCTGTGTATTTTCTAATTGTGTTTCAGCTATTCTTAAACTAATTTTATGGCACTTGAATCTTTAAAGAAAAACAATACTTACAGAAAATTGTGGAGAACAGAACTTATTCAAGGAATGCTGCTCAGCTTACAAATCAGATTTTTTCTTTGTACTGCTAGAATATCCACTGACTTGCAAACAGGAGCAGTAAGGGTAACATCTCTTGATCTCAGCTCAGGTCTTCACCTTACAGAGTGGGAAATTCTCACTTGCAAAGAAAACTAAGCCTAGGAGGAGAGTCTTGTTTTGGTATGTAGTCCACCTTCAGGATTTTCTTTTTCCACAGTATTCAATAAAATCTTCTACTAAATAAGAACAGGTAGTTTATTTCCTCACCTCCTTTCTCCACTATTACTTCACATTAAAAAAATATTATCATTTAATAATACTTCTCTTTAGAGAACATGGTGAAAATCTCTTATCCCTTTTGCACAGTGTTGTCATATTTGCTTTGAGACACAGACTCACAGACCTTAGTGGTGGGACAAAAACATAACATCAATTTTTCTTTTATGTTTCAACAGCTGGTTAAATGCCTTGGATGAAAGTTATGCGAGATTTTAATCAAGACTAAGTTGACTTAAAGCAGCAGAGCTCATGATGGCACTTTTGCAGGCCACGCTTGGTAAATGTACTCTCTAAAATCTGTTTCAGCCACCAAAAGAGATGGGCATGAAGCTCCTTGTATTCGCTACTTTGCATTACATACTCAGGGCTTGGTTGCTCAGGTTCTGATGGAGGGGCAGCTATGCTGACATCAGCATTTTCCAGATACACCTCAAAATACTCATCATATTTAAGGGCGGCTTCAGCACTGATACCACACAGGAAAGGTAAAAAAACCAAACTCTTTTGTGGCCCAGGACTGTGAAGACAGAAACCAGTATTTTGAGCGGTAACAGGAAGACTTAGAGATAACTGCATAGCACTTGGAGGAATGATGGAAAGCAGTTCAAGAGAGTAATAAAATACATGAAGAATGATTAGTCTCCATTAGCCAGGCTATTTTCAGTGACAGGATAAGAGGCAATGGGCACAAATGGACTCCGTCTGCACATCAGGAATCTCTGAGTGTGACCAAACACTGACTCAGATTTCCCAGAAAGGCTGTGGTGTCCCCATCCCTGGAGATGCTCAAAGGCCATCTGGACAGAATCCTGGAGAACAGGCTCTAGGTGTCCCTGCAGAAGCAAGGCGTGAGACCAGGCAACCTACAGTGGTCCCTTCCAATCTCACCCACGCTATAATTCTGTCACTTGAATTTCCCTGTGTGTTCTATCTATATCCTTCCAGACACATTGATGGTTAGCTTCCTGCCAAAATTAAAACAATGGAAGATGAAGACTAAGCACCAGAAATGCAGTTACTGAGTGTAATTCCAACCTAAGATCTAGACTGTGAATACATGGATGAAAACAGAAGCAAGCACTGATACTTTTGTACAAGGCTTCATTTCTCAAGCTTGGACTGGGGCCCAGGCCAAAGTGCAAGAGTTAATATAATTCCCTTAACAATGTAAAAATGAATGTAATAGACCGCTGTTGTTCTCATGTGAAAGAGGATATAAGGCAGACTTTGTGAAACAGGAAAAAAAAAAAAAAAAGATGATCTAACATGTATAAAAATTAATACTGTGATTCAGACTAAGGGAACTCCAGCTAAGAACTGGCTGATGCGAGGCTGATGGACCAAGTGGTGAGTGTGGGCTGAGACATGAGCAGAATAATGAGAAATTCTGGAAGTTTGAGTTTACAAGGCTTACTAAAAGCACACCACACAACTTGTATAAATGCACACTTACTGCTAAAACCTGGAGCACAAACTATCCTCTTGTGCTGTAAAAGATGCTTGTCAGGCAATTCTATTTCAACCACCAAGGAACACAGGATAGGAATCACTGAGCCAAATCCTAGCTTGTTGAAGCAATTACACAGACCTGCAGGGCTATGCAGCTGAACAGCCACAGTCCATTAACGAAGAGCTGAAGGATCCATCCCCAAAGGTGACCAAAAGCTCAACATAAAAACAATGTCCCAACCAGCCAAGACAACAGTTACCTTAGGAAGTTGAAGGATAATGCTCTCTCTGTTGCAAACCCTGTGGCACACGCTGCTATCAGGTAAATTCCCCAAAGGCTGTACGCAGCAATGAGGCCGTGGCTTCAGCATAGCAAAGCTCCCACCCACGACACACAGCACACAGAACATTATAGAATCACAGAATCTGCTGAGTTGGAAGGGACTCATTAGGATCATTGAGTCCAACTCCTGGCCCTGTGCAAGAAAGCTAGCATCTCCTCTCAGGGGGTTCAAGAGCAACCCAGGATCAAAAGTCTTCTTGAAAACCTTCTTGGTAGGAGTTCAGTGATTTTTTGCTGTGTCTATACAATTCTGTGAAGATGAACCACTGGCAAGTCACTGCCAAAGAAAGAATTCATGCACAGCCTTGCTGTAAGGTATCTTGAGGGGAAGGGGAATGGAAGGGAAAAGGAAAGCAAAATCCTTAAAGAAACAAAGACTGCAATCACTCAAGGGTTATTCTTTCCAAAAAAAAAAGATTCAAGACCGTATTTGAAATGGCAATAAACACTTTAGTTATATGCTTACTGTATTTCAGATTAGCAGATATGTTAGCAGTCTGTCATACAATAGCTTTAGGGGCCAAATAGCTTGCTTAATTCAAGTATCTACTCTGAGACCCACAGGAGAATAAGTAAAACAATTTGAGCCAACTATTTGTGTAAAACACTTATTTTGCCAGTACCCTAAAGAAAATAAGCAGAAAAATCTCAAATTGCAACTTAAACATGAACATCTATTACCGTTTCCTTGCAGTTTATAAATCTAATCCTACTGCCCATACATCAGACTTAGCCATGCCTTCTGCAACTTCTCAAGTGCCCTCTCTCTTAGGAAGTCTTAATCTGTATTAGCTTTTCTTCTTCTTGTGCATTTAAGGTGCAAAACCACATCTTGCTTCCCAATTTTGTCTTTGAAAGACCTCGCAATGATTTTTAGTTTTATCCTTTTCCTAATGTAATATATTAACATCAATCTAGTCAAAGAAGCAGTGTGGCAGCTGTTCTGTGACGGATTCTGATGGTCAGGAAATTTATCATGAAGCCAAAACCAGAGAAGTTCAGTGAGAGTAATTTCAGAGGCAAAAAGGGCCATCATCCTATCTGAAAGCATTTCTATTCTGCCAATGTCAAATTACCAACATATGAAAATTGGCTTTGATGTTAAAATTGTCCTTGATTTTAATTTGTTTTCTGTAATGTTGGCTTTTTAAAGCCATTTTTTGTTAAAAAAGATAGGTCTCTCCAATTCCTAGACTACCACTCAGAAAAATGCGTAAACAGTCCCTTCTGAGGAACAAAAATAATGTGTTTTTTTTTTTAAATGGTTAAACCATTCATCTAATGTAACAATGTTCTGTACTCATCTTTACGAATTTATACATCTTATGCCCTTATAAGTTCAAATCTCTGAATTTGAAACATTTGTGAAAATTACACCACAGTCTAGTAATAAAAAACCCAGACTACTTAGCATCAATCTTAGATAAATAAATTAATAATGAAAAAATAACTTATCAATTATGAAAATAGTATCAACATAACCACTTACTGTACCCTTAGCTGTATCTTAAGTCTACAATTAGCTAATAATAAAATTCCTTTTTCCCTTTATTTCCAGGCAATGTTTCCCTGTGGTCAACAAACAGCACAGAAGGAAGGATTAGAAAGCTATCCCACAGAAAGCAGCATGAATGCTTATTAACCTCAAAAGACTGACTCAGAGGAAACTAAATTCCAAAACTTGACACATCCTACTTCTTGTATCCCAACCAGCTCTGTGGTTTCCACCACAATTTCTCCATTCTCCAGCAAAAACATCAAATTATTTGGAACCAGATGCAGCTCAGACAGTAATGGAGATCCCAAAACACAGCTTTTCTGAGCCATGGACAGACATCATCATCCAAGACTGGGCTTACGCAGAGGCATGGTTAAATGCAGATGTTATTCTACCGGGGATGCAATGGCTTTGAAGTTTTCCAACTCGTTTAAGAAAGCTGCTGCACAGTAAGAATGCTGTCAGAATGCTGTCATATGCAACAGTGACCCAGTGGCGCACAAAACATCCAAAACCACATTTTCCAACTTTTCTGCCTGCCCTTTGTCAGCAGGACACAATGACGCATCCATTCTTCTGAACATAAGAGTGCATCTTGCAAGGACTTGAATAATAAGAGAGATTTTTCATTTCTTTTTTTCTTATCATACTACAATGCAAACTCCTGATGTGGTAAGATATTTTTGAGGCTTCCTGCTTACTACATCAAAAGCATTAAATCCAGTATATTTTCTCTTTAAAAAACAGGTTAAGTCGCATGAACAAAAAGCTTATAAGAAAACAATTAGTGAGTGCATCATTTAACAAACACTAGCATGACAAAAGTTGTCAGACTGGAAGTCAACATAAATATCCTTTAAACAAAAGTACTTCAAAAGTGCTGAACAACAAAAACCCAGAGAAGATAACTGTATGCTAAAATATATTAATATTCTTCCATCTGTTCAGCAGCTGCTTGCAAAAAAAAATAAAAAAGTCTCAAAACATTTTAATGATTAAAATAATTTCATATTTCCAAGGAATGAATTAAGAATACATCTTAAAATAAACAGATTCAACTTCCATTATCTCTGTAGTAGGAGTGGGAAACAGTCAAGAATGGAGTTACAGATGGTTTTTCATGGTCACGAACACACAAATTTCACCATGTTCTAGAATGTGCCATCATCTTTTGGCTGAAAAACATACCATGAAAGCTAACAAAGGATGGCTGCACTTAGGAGGTCAAATCATAAAACAATCCAAAGTTTCATGAGATGGCTCATCAGGTTAGATTTCCATAAATAAGGGAATAATGGACTCATACAATGGGACCTTAAAGATCATCCAGTTCCAATCCCCCCCCCATGGGCAGGGCAGGGACACTTTCCACTGGACCAGACTGCTCAGAATGCCATCCAACCTGCCCTTCAACACTTCCAGGGATAGAGCATCCACAGGTTCTTTGGGCAATCTGTTCTAGTGCCTCAAGACCCTCCCACTAAAGAATTTCTTCCTAACATGTAATCTAAATCCCACCTCTTTTAGTTTAAAACCACTCCCTTCTGCTCTATCATTATCTGCCCGTGTAAAAAGTCACTCTGCTTCTTTTTTATAAGCACCCTTTAGGTACTGGAAGGCTTCAGTGAGGTCTCCCAGAGCCTTCTCTTCCCTAAGCTGAACCCCAGCTCTCTCAGCCTGTCTTCACAGGAGAGGTGCTCCAGCCCTCTGACCATCTTGGTGTCCCTCTTCTGCACCTGCTCCAACACGTCCATATCCTTTCTGTGCTGGGGTCCCCAGAGCTGGATGTAGCACTGCAGGTGGGGCAGAGCAGAGGGGCAGAATCCCCTCCCTCACCCTGCTGGCCACACTGCTTTGGATGCAGCCCAGGACAAATTTGGCTTTCTGGGCTGCCAGTGCACATTGCTGGCTCATGTCCAGTTCTTCATCCACGAGAATTCCTAAGTCCTCCTTCACAGGGAAGGACTGTCAATGAGTTCTTCTCCCAGTCTCATGTTTGGGATTACCTGACCCAGGTGCAGCACCTTGCCCTTAGACTTTCTGAACCTCATGAACCTCCTTTGGGCTCACTTCTCATGTTTGTCCAGGTCCCTCTGGATGGCATCCCATCCTTGTATTGTGCCAACTGCCCCGTTCAGCTTCCTGCTATCTACAAACTTGTTGACAGTGCACTGGATCCCTTTGTTTGTGTCACTGATAGATACTAAAGAGCAGCAGCCTCAAGACAGAGCCCTGGGGGACAACACTCGTCACCAGCACTGGCCTCAGCCTGGACATAGAGCCACTGACCACAACTGTCCAGCTGTGTCCAACCAGCTGAGTCCTTATGAAATAAGTAATCCACCCTTCAAATCTATGTCTCTCCAATTCGGACATAAGGATGTCATGTGGGAAATATAAGGTCATCCTCATTCATTTTAGACCAGATTTAAAAATGAATTTTCCCAAGTATTATCTTGGGAGAAGTCTAAGTTTTTTCTATGTTCAGCATTTAGTAAGTTTCTGATATGGTCAGAAATTTTATGTGCATACTAGCGATCACTGCCATTTTTACAGTAAACATTTTCCATAACCTCCCATGGCATCTAAGTCATTCTATTAACCACAGACATATGTTGCATATTACTATTTGCAGTAACAATCTGTTTGCATTCACAATCTCTTATTCTGGTTTATCAGTGAACCTCTGTCGCACAATGCATATTCCCATCAGTGGTTTTGATTTTTTACATTTTTGTCTTGTCTTTGTTAGCTTGCTTCTTCCAATTTTTTGAAGTTTACAATTAAAAAAAAAAACCTCAAACATTCAATGACATAAAATGATAAGTAGAAACAAAAGAACGCTATTGTGAAATTTCAAATAAACATGATCTAACAGTTCTAGTCTCATTTTTATGCTCTCAGGTCCCTGATATTTCAGAAAATAGTTTGTTATAGGTCTCATATTTTATTTGCACTCACTAATACTACCACAATTTTTTTAAAGAACATGATAGCTTTAAACAATTTTTTTTAAATACTAGGAATAAGGAAAAACAATTAATTCAGCACCAGTTTAATGAATCCAGTACATCCCTTTTCATTCTTCTAATGAATCGGCAATTCACTGAGGCAATAGTGCTTGCGGTCCTCTTTTCTGCTTTCCCAAAGAGATCTGGCAGACTTCTCCTTTGCCATGGTTAGCCAGACTTGATTTTTCTGACAGCAAAATTCCTGATGATTAAATTAAGGATTTCTAAATGAAAGGTAGCCAGATGATTAAAGCTGCTTCTGTTAAAACAGTGAGAAATACTTAATTTGCCTAAATCAGTACCTGTGCACCAGCCACAGAGTCCATCAGCAGCTCACACAAAGAAATGAGATGCAGCATCATCTACTTGAATGTAAGCAAGTAGGTATCAGGGGAGTGGTATGGGGCAGGGAGCAGATTTGAGAAAGGGAAATGGCAATTTAGGTGGAAGAGGCTCAGTTTTGGTTCCCCATTCTTTCAGATGCTATGCCTTTGAGGGGGGCAAAGAAAGCCAGAAAGAAATCATTCAGCTTAATGGTCACTGTCTATTCTGCTGCTGCTTTGAGCATAAAGAACTTGTACTACCATGTGTGCTAAAAGTAAACAAAGCAAATTTTTTTTTCAATATGTTCTTATTTTTGGGTTCAATCAATTTTTACGCATTCCCACTGTCCTTTTCCAGTTCACAGAGATTGCTTCCCTCAGCTATTCTAACATTATTGCTTTTGGAAACAGCACAAGGTAACCTGGATGCTGTCCTGTTTGGCCTGCTGTGCTCTTGCAGCAAATTTTGAGAAAAAACACTACATCAGCACAATTTCAGAACTCAGGTTCCTTTGCAAATCACAGGAAGCAAAGAATTTTGCAAGTTGGCAAAGCATCAGAAGGACATCATCATAGTCAGGAGTGCAGCAGTTACAGATCACAGAGAAAAGCCTAAGGACATTGAGGGATGCATTTCCAAGGGCATGGGTTTTACCACCACAACCAGATATAGCAAGCAGACTTTTTAAATGGTGCTTTCCAAATGAGGGCCAATGTGATTTTTCCACCCTGTCAACTCAATATTATAGAGCCAGCAAACATTTTTAATTGATCTATCTGGTTGTTCCCATCCTTCAAATAACCTCTGCTGACCTATCACTCTAGGCTGTATACTGCAAACTTTGTGCCTCTGCAGAGCTCCACATTAAACCACTGCTGATTTCCTCTTCAAATTAAACAGAAACCTTCTAACTGCACTTTAGACAATACAGCACCAACACATATGAAGTCTTTTAGTCAACAACCTTTCAAAATACACACTTTTTTCTCTCTGAGGAAGTATTGTTTAAATCTGAAATACTATATCTCTTCCTAAATCCTGGAAAGCATTCAGCTTCCCTTCATCATCGCAGTTCATTTATCTCACAAGAAGTTTCCGAGTGCTTGCTACAGAGAAGAAATTTTTAAAAGGTACAGAGAGAGACAGAAAATGTCATGGTGCCTGACACTGGGCTCCGGACCTGACTCACCCAGGCTGCATCTTGAAGAAGGCTGCACTCAGACCCATGTTGGAGCTGTCATTTCAGCTGGCCACCACTTTCACACCTGGAGTTGTGAAAATGGGAACAGAAGCACCACAAAATTATACGCTCATTTTATTCAGGATTTAACAAGTCTTTCTCCAGGGAACAGTTTTGTTTCTTTCTGACCTCCACTCCAACATACAGAAATTATCAAGACAGCATCTAGATACAAAAGACCTTGTAAGTCAAAGTTACACAGAATGCAGTGAGCACAAGCACATCCTTGTAGTGATTTTTTTTTCAGTTCCTCTCATAGTCATCTTAGTACTATTTTTGAAAACAGAAGTCCTTGAGTTGTGTACCTCCTCCTGATCCTCTCCTCCCACATGGAGAAAAAAAAAAAAGTTAAAGAAAAAAAAGAAAAAACGCATTGACATGTCAGGCATAGTCATGGTTGAGACACAGCTAAGGGGCATTTAGGTACCCAAGACAGAAAAGTGTAAACTTTTTAAAGTATGAGTTGCCCACTCTTTCCTCCGAGGCAGATTGGGAACACAACCTTAAACTTTCTATGGCCTTGCAAGTAAAATATGAAAAAAGCAAAGTATCTGTTTGTGGCCAGTAAAAATATCTTTTTTTTTCTTTTTTTAAAGAAAAGAAACCTCCACCTTTTGTGAAGCTGAAAATATTCAACTTCAGCCTTTATCTCAGTCTACAAAAACCTTCTATACTCTGGCAACAACAACAACAAAAAAAAGAACCTTGTATAAATGCAGCTAAGTGAAAAAAATGCATGCAGTGCTAAGGCTTGAGTCACACTGATATGTCTTAAATGTAACAGATTTCCACTTAAATTTAAAAGGACTAGAGAGCAACATAGGTAATTAACCAATATCAGGTGAACGCTCAAAATGCAAACATTTGGGTGTGAGAGCCACCAAGGCAGGGGTAGGATTCAGTTTTGAGAGGACCAACTGTTAGCACTGGACAGTAATGGAAAAGCAAAACTATAATCTGAAAGTTCACTGAACTTATTTTCTGCTCTACTGAGTGAGTTTTTCTTCTCTGAACTCGTTCTGGCCAAATACAGATATTTACATAGATCTCATTTTGCAGTATGATAATAAGAGAAAATCTTTATACGTGAAAGTTGTTTGGTCACTGATTACAAGATTCTTTTAAAAGTTTTTTTCTTCCCTTAGCAGTAATTTCATTTTTCATCATGTAGCCAGCCACACCATCCTGTGAATTGTAATTCACTCATCACCAAGCAAAGGCAATCTAATCCTTATCTCGTTAGTCAGTACTGGTTCCTCAGCTTCATTTATTATTTGTTCTGTCTGAAATACTTAAGATGATGGATAGAATGAGGAATTAACATGGGGAATGTTCACAGATGCATATAAATATTTAATACAGCCAACTGACGTGAAGACTCTGGACAGAGTCCAGTTAATTAGGGCCAAGACGCTGGCTTCTGCAAACTCTCTGTGTGAGTATTTGCTGGCGGAAGGGGGTCTGTAAAACCTGTGAAACACATTCATTTTCAGACAACTCCTAAATACTTCAAACTGCTATGGCCAAAATCTTTTTCCAGCCTGATGTGAAAGGAACTGAGTGGTTTTCTGCCCTAGTATTAGAAAGCCTTTCTTGCAAGCATCTCCTTTCCTCTTGAGACAAAACCAGTGCCGGATGAAAACAGCCCCAGACGATGCAGTGGCACAGAGGCAGGGGAAGCTGGCATGTCCTCGGGTCCTGAGCCCACAGCAGCATCCATCTGATGGATCATCTCACTGTGGGGCTGACTGGGAATGAACCCAACCCACCTAGCCTAGCTTCCTACACACTCCTTCCTTATTTCCCTCCTACTGATGGGCACCACAGGTTCCAGCAGGGATCCTCAGGGAGCTGACAACACAAATGCATGTAACTGACAAAGGGTGAGGAAAGAGCAACAGCACCAGCATCCATTTTCTAAATCACCAAAGAAATTGAGGAGCAGTTGGCAGCACTGGAGCATCTGCTTGGCACCCAGTTCTCATGCTTCACGTGGCTGTATTCCATGTATCTGTTGCCATATGGGAAAGATAGAAGGCATCTGAGATGGGAACACCTCAGAACATCAGAAATATTTCTGTCTTTCTAACATTTGTCTTTACATCAAGGGAGGTGTGTTTTTTTGCTTGTTCCTTTGTTTTCTTGGTTTTTTTTTTTTTTTTTAGTACAAGGACAAATTTGACCAGGGTCTGGAGCAGGCTCCAAAAAGATAATGGAAGATGGTAGATACCTACTGATGATATCTGTAAGAGCCTCAGAAGGCACAGAAATTGGGACACTTGAGTTTTGTTAGAAGATTTTAGCAGGGGCAAAAGCCACCTTGAATGAAATTACTTCAAATTTACTGTGGCAACAACCTTCAGGAGGAATGTCAATTTCTGGTGGGGAGGAGAAGAAAACAAAAGGGGGAAAAAAGCCGTACCATATGGAAAAGGAAAAAAAAAATTGTTATTTAGGAGGGAAAAGCTGCACTCAGAATTTGCAAAAATAAATTTCTTTTTTTTAGGACCCCAGCTGGAGTGGAAGTGTCTCCCATTCAGGTAAGTTAAAGCTGCACAAGATTTTATCTCATGATGACAGAAAATTAAATCTTCTGAGATTTTATCTTTCAGTAGATAAGCCTAATGATAACAGCAACTTGAAAAAAACTGTGTAAAACATGTCACGCGATTTAGCCGCATCTTAAATGTCATCCTCATTTAGAGTACATGCTTAAATCACCGAAACAAGACATGAACCACCCAGCTAGAATTATTTAGGAATGATAATTTAATCAAATTATCTACTGAATACAAAAACTGGTCATTCTAGTGTACAGTGTTGCATAATCGGCTGATGACTTCAACATGTTTTCTCCTGTTTTTAACTGCTACAAGGGTTACTATGCCATTGACTGTGTATTAGCAATCAGGTTAAATGCCTAATTAGGATTAGGTTTTCACAACTAAAAGAAATATATCGTGCTACAGCATACTATAATATATTAATATATTATAGAGCATACTGTGCTATAGTATAGTTTTGAAACTACTACCCTCTTAAAAGACATTTCTTACCATCCTTCTTCAAGTTTTGGCTTGCGTCAGTTAAAAGTCTATTAAAGCATAAAAATAAATTATAAGAAATAGTTTCTCAGTTCCACAGTAAGAAAATTACTGTAAAAACCCTATAAAAAACAATAGCAAAGAAACAAAGAGCTTTTAATGTTTAACACCCTCTTAGGACTTGAAAAATTCTCACTGAAGAAGGCAGGGATTGTGCGTCAGCAGCTGAACTTGAGACTGGGTCCAGGAAAAGCCACAATGGAAGTGTGGAGAAAAAATGAAAAGAGCACAGAAAAAAGATTAACAGCTTCTCCAAAAAACTACATAATAAGCTACAGAACAGAATGTCATTTTCAGAAAAGATAAGAAGCTATTGCTTTTTGGTTACAACCAAAGCTTAGTCTAAGATTTCAATCTAGCACATAGTTGCAAAAGACCCATCTATGGCAAGAGCAGGATATAGGCAAAATGCTTTGCTAAATGAATTTCTGAATGTTTCATGAACCAAGAGTGAGTTCAGAAAAATGGAACACTCTACATTTGAAGAGGCTTTTGCATCAAGACACCATATATAAGTAAGATTTTGAAAACTGGATTTAAACTTGCAATTCAGCTAATGGAGTTTCATACACTGACAAGGTGTCTGGGCAAGGAGTGCACAAAGGCTGCATCCCCCAGGCATCTCCAACTTTGGCTTCTATGGAAAAGTAAGTAATCATTTGTTAATACAGCTGTTATTGCTTTGACCGCTTCTGTTTTCTCAAGTAAAAATCCTGACTGGCTAAAAAGAAAAAATAATTGTTACCCAGGAAGGAAAGCAGTATATATTAAAACACTTCTCAGGGAAAGACATTGTTCCTGTACGGTCTGAAATGAGACCCAGTGGGGGAAGTATTTCATGAATGTTAATCCAGGTCCACTGAGCCTCAGTCCAATACCCACAGGTTTGCATGCATCAGTTCCACTAAATTACACTTCTATGCCTTTCTTTCTGAGGTAATAACAATGATTTTCTTCACTATTATTCTGCTCAGGTGAAAGTTATACTAACTTATGTATGTTTATTTTACATACAGGTTCTTTTCATCATTTGTCTAATAAATATAAATAAAAAATATTCTGCAGAACATGGATGCAAAATGAAATGATAACTTAGTGTAATTTCCACACAAAACTTGCAAACCACACTAGGAACACTAAAATCAGAGATGGCAACGCAAGACTAATTTTCACTTCCCGTTGTCTTTTCTTATTAAAAAACCTGAGGATGATAGCCTTTAACTTAACTTTCATATGCTCTTCTAAAGACCATGCGCAAATGGGCTTAATAAATATAATTTCAGAGACCTTACTTAATTTTTTTAATACCTGCTGCAACTTGAATTTGGAGTATGTATTTATCCTGGAGCTGTAAGACAGAGTGCACTAATGCCTGATACAATGTAAGGAATGCTGCTGTCTGCATAGTTTATGTATGAATGGGGGGACACCAGCTCCTACCTGGAAAGCAAAGGCTGCAGAGCCCATGCCTTGGCATGTATCTAAATGTTTGACCCCGAGACACACCGAAACCTCAGCAAGTACTGGTGCAGTCAACAATGGTTGTGGTTTCAAGCACTCCAAACCCAGCGGGCAGCAGTCACTGAACCAGAGCCAGCTCAGCTCCTCTGAGAAGGCATCCCTGAGGTCCAGGCTCTGAGCATTTCTGGAAGAATGAGTTCCAAGAGCCAGCGCTGCAAGGAGCCTTTTGTCAACTGTGACAGCTGAGCTATTATCCTGAGATGCTCCGGTCAGCAGGCATTTTATCTCATCTTTTAGTGGCTGACCTTTACTTTCAAAATACTCCAGTAACATCTGCCTTACTATTCAGACATCCTAGAAGTGTTCTCTGCTTTAAAAAACCACACGTTTATCTGAATTGGACAACTTGAAGTGTCAACTACCTGCTAGCCTCTACAATGTGCTAGAAATTCTGAAAGAAATGACTGAGCAGGAATGACTGCATAGCAGTGTGGTTGAAAATGTTCTTCAGCTTTGTGTCAAGAATATCACATACATCATGAAATTGGAAGATTAGTTCATGAAAATCTAGGATGCAGATACATGAATTTAACTGTAATTTTAGGACACCAAGCCAGAAGGTCACCCTTTCCAAGCATGGGACCAGGGCTCTCCTGCAGAGGAGATGGCCTGCAGTGTGCCAGCTGCTATCAGGCAGGACAGCAAGCAGCTTCTTCCTCTCCTTCCTGAGATGCCTCAGGGCTTGAAGAAAATGTGAAAGCAACCTAAAACTGACCACCTCCTAATCACACCACCTTGTCCCTTCAACACTCACAAAACAGGCTGTCTCTTTTATTCCATGGTGCTACAGTATGCAAGCGAAAGCATGCCTTCCTGCTATCAATATATCCACATCAACGAGTCATTGAGCACAACCAATTTCTTCTGGAGGAAAAAAAGAAATGGAAGAAAGGGGTCTCTTGATTCAATAACTAGAACAAATTATGTTATTTGTTCCAGAAAGGCCTGACGGATCTCACTTTTTCAGCTTCATATTTCTTTATTTTCTATTTTATTTGAATTATGCACATTAATCCATCTTAAAAAAAAGAATTCAAAGCAAGTATCCACTTGCCACAGTCCAATGAAAACCAGTGCAAAATCAAATCTATAACTGAAATAAGATATTAAGATCTTTACTATGAATTTTTGATTGAAGAGTGGACTTTCATCTCATAATTTCCTGTGATGCTATGCGCAGTTGTTGTCTGCTTGTTTGTTAAGAGAAGTTACATTTTCAAGCATTATTTCTTGCTGTGCTGGAAAATCTGGGCATTTTTCCCTACAGGGAAAACACACAGACTTCTCAGGGGCAGCCTCATATAGCACCAAGACTGTAATGCAAAGTATCCTTTTTCAGAAGCAAGTGTAACACAACAAAACACATTTTGAGAAATAATATTTGTGTAGCAGTCTGTAATATCTTAAAATGCTCTGCTACAGGGAAAAAAAACCACCACAAAACAACAAACTTCCAACTTTTAACTTGCAATGCAGTGAATATTTCAGCTCCTCAAAGTATCATATTATCTTACTCTCAGACAAGCCAACCACCCAGCCTGTCATGTTAAATATGGGAGTAATTTACAGGCCAGACTTTAGGTCTAGTTCTACAAAAGTAGTCCCTCAGCAAGGGATGTCAGACTCATTGACCTGGGCACTGAGTGACAACCTTCTCCACAAAACTGGAGACGGGAAAGAGAGAGAGCTAGAGAGAAGATATAAAAAAAATTATGTAATCCAGTACTCATAAATGCTTGTCGTCATTTTCAAAATACACCTACATAAAGCTTTTTATTTTTCCCCTGGGTTTGAATGCAACATTCAGCAGAAGATAAATTATGCTGTTACATGTTTTGCATGTTTTGAATCTCTAGGAGGATTTGAATAGAAATGCTAGATACTGGTACTATCTTCTTTCCAGTTCACATCTCTCTTCCTTTCACACAGAAAAATCCTGTCGATGATTCAAGACACTTGCTCATCACAGACATCCCACCCACCTCCCAGGGAGAAGGGTGCTAGACTCGAGCTCTGCTAACACTTCAGAGGGCACGTGAGCTCAGGTACATTCGTGCAGCTGGAGAGCCTTGGCGGGGTCGGTGCTGTGCACAGATCCCCCAGCACGGACGTGTACTCTGGACATCCATTAGGCCACGTGCTGCTTAAGGGACATAGATCCCCAGAGCGGGACTTAGCACAGTCAGTCATGCCTAGCCGATTCTGAGCCACCCACTTCTGCTCTCACATCTTCTTCTGCTAAGGGGCAGCTAACAGGTTCAGCTGAACATGGATTTTCTGGATTAATTTGCAATAAATTTGGTTCCCTGGTCTAGCTTACCATGTGGCTGGACAAATACTGCTTGCTGGGAGGAGGAGGAGGACAGAGACAGACACTGCATTACTATTATACTGAAGCAATTCCAGACCCAACCCCACCAGGACTCAGCTGTGCCTGCAGTTCAAGCACAGCCAGGCACATTGAATTTTAACTTCTCTCAGTGAACCAAGGTCACATCCAGTTCTGACATATTAGAAATTGGTTTCAGGTTAGCAAATACAGCTGTAAGCAAATATTCAATACAAAAAAAGGAGATATTTTCATAGTACGTGATAATTAAAAAATTAAAATACTGTCCAACTGCTATAGAAATTAAGAAACCGATGAGAAGAAAGGGTGGGGAAGATGAGGGCTGCCCACAGTGAGAACACAATGGGTTGTCTTAGAAGTTCCTCTGAGGAAACCACACTGAAACAGTAAACCTCCAACACAGTGAGCAGAATCACTGCTAATGTACAGAGCCGAAGGGCCAAATTAATTCCTTGTGTAACGCCAGTGACTTCAAAGGAGTTAGCCCAGAGATGAGTTTAGCTTAAGGAATTTTGAAATGGACCCTAACCAATTCTCCCTAAGTAGATTTCAGATCTGTGGCTTCTTGTGTTACAAAACTGCCTTGGCTCTGCACTGTTACTGTGTCCTTTATCAGCATTTTTATTCACACAGAATGACTAAGAACTCCAAACCAGTAGCACCACCTGATTAATATCAACCACTCTTCAAAGCATTTGTCTTAACACCAGGGGTTGTTGTTTTTTCAAGCTGGTGGGTCTCAGCACTGATGACTTCATTGTGTGGTCTGTCTGGTCAAGTTTGCTGCTGAAATCCAGTCTTTTTGCAGCTGAAGGGTAATATTTTAAGTAAGTCATGAGCAGGGATTGAATGCTAAACTTGACCTCTCCACCTTTTCCAGTGTGTGTATTTCTGTGCTTCCTCTGCAGCCTCTGGATGCCCATGTGCAGTCTGCTTCTTCTGGCTCCCAGAGAGACAAGATTAATATTGCCTTGTCATGTATCGATAGCCAGCAGCGAAACATAAACAGCCAAAAAGCTGTAATGAGCCCTACTTACTATCTTTATATAAAACAGGATTTATGGCGACAGATTACATTTCCAGCAGCCAAAAGATGTGTAAGGAGGGATTATACAGTCTATTCTGACTGCTTGTCTCTGCTTCAGCTCTAACTACCCTTTTGGGTGGCTTGGACTAAGAGCACCATTTTTACACGTCTCTTCCCTAATTGTTCAAAAGGCAGCATGTCTGCCAAACACCGCCTCTGCAGCCAAAATTATGACTTGAATACTCATAAATGCATTCAGGTGTGTTGCACTGTTGAAGCAGTACCAGTAACTTAAGGGGGGAGAAAGGAACTACTCAGTGCAGGTAAGGCCATCAGTGTTGGGCCCACAGGCATCTATACAGCCCTGAAAATATAATCCATACTTTTTTTTCCACGGTCTGAGCAAAACTGCATTCAATCCAGAACATCTTTCCCTTCAGAAGCTTTGCTGTGGCAGTGTGGGTGGCTAAATGAATTGTTTGAATCTGTTTTTTCCTCCACGTTGCTTCTTTCATTGCAATTTTTTGTACATCGTACAGGACATTCTGTTTTACATCAAATGAGGACAGACTTTCAGACTGCATTGCTAAAGCCTGACCAGCCAAACTTTATAAGAAAATATGTATCAAAGAGTGGTATCAAAGTTAAAACTCCTGTTAACAACATATAGTCATGGCTCAATTCCAAATTTTATCATATGCCTTTTACCACTCTCCTCATATAAACTCATTCAAATTCACAGCAAAAATCAGTGACTATCAGCAAAACAAAGAATTTAACAAGGATCAAAAGGCAAAAGGCAAAATACTCATCTTCCATGCTCGAAGTGCATGGTAAGTAGGTAATTTGTATGGTGAAAGACCTATTTTCTATTTTGTTAACAAATTCATTACATCTGGCTCGTTGCTTTCATTAAGTACATCTGGCTGCATTAAGGAAAAGCATGATGAATATTTTATACATGATTTTGCTCATCATTTCAGAAATAAGTGAAAATCAATTCACAATGGAAGTAAGAACTGAAACTGAGGAAGACAGGAATTGCCACATTAGATCAGAGTGGAGGGACTAGCACTTGACATCTGTGCAGCCCAGCTGCTCAAGAGACAGCTGCGAGACCTCCATCACAGACAGATGTGGGATAGTCAGCCAGCATCCTGAGGCACATCTTGATCTCCAACAGATAAGAAATTGGATTATGACAGATAATGGTTTACTATATCTTCATGAACAGCAACCAGACACAGATTTACAGGCAAATGAGGAGGATTCACAGAAATGGGAGAGCTCTAATCCCATTCCTTTGGTATTTTCTTAGCAAAAGCACGAAGAAAAGTCAGGCATTTCCTTCCCCCTTCCCTCCAATTCAAATCTAGATGGAACATAAGAAGAGAAAGCATCCTATAAATATGAGGATGTCTGGAAACTCACTACAGATTAAGGAGAGAGTATGCACTACTATCTTACTCAGGGACATAACTGTAGGAAGAGTGCTCCTCTTCTCATGCTCTGAAAAACTGAAGGAAAATGAAGGGTGTATCAGTATTGAGCTGAAAAAAACATTCTTCCTTTCCTGTCTTGCTAAATCCACTATCTGAAATCACTGTCTACATTACACACCTGCATAAATAAAAATTAAATGCAATTGTCACATACCTAACTAGAAAAACACACATGTGCCTCATTTCATGACTTAAGCTAATCATTTATCAGTCACTGCAGAGCTGTTATCTACTATCTAAATGACATGGAAAATTACCACTATCAGTGTCCTAATGCTGATATATTATCCCTATCAGGAATAATTATTTGGTTTCACATGCAGAGTTTCAGTCAGTATCTGGGGCCTATGCCAATAAGCATCCACATCAAATAAAAGGGCAGTCATGATACAAGCAGACCTTTACAGTTTTGTGGTAACTATCAGTAAACCTCCAAGAAATTTGTGGCTCTTCTTTAGGGCTTTTAGCAGAATATTCTTTAGAAAATACAGAGTGACCAAAAAAAAAAAACAAAAACAAAAACAACTACTTTCCAATGTTTATGAATTCCTGGAGAAAGCTGAGGCTTTTCTTTTTAGCTAGGTATCTAATCATTATCTTAGCAAACAAATGTACAGTGATTTATTTCAAAACATTAGAGTCCTTTCCAATGTTCAAAATTGACAAATATACTATCAAAGTAAACCATATACTAGAAATTTAATAGGAATTTCTTATATGATATACTAACTTGAATGGCTCTGAATTCTTCAATTTAACTAGCTTAACCTTCTGAAATTCCTAAATCAGAGCTATTTAGAGCTGTTTTACTGCAAATTCATTATCTTTTTAAGGGGTCCTATGGGAAAAAGCAAAATTTGGTTTGATGAAATAAAACTTAACAGCTATAACTCTGCCTTCATACATCACAGGAAATTCACTGAATGTGACTAAATCACACACGTTGTTTTGGTCGGTTGTGGTTTTTTTTGTTGGTTGGTTTGTGGGTTTTGTACATAAACATTTTACTACCAACTCTCTCCTCCAAAACAGAGCTGTAAGGCTTCTCTCGGGTCAGTCCCCTTGTTGCCCCAGTCTGGGACCAAGCACAAGAGCAAAAATTAATTCTCATATACAGAGTTGTAAATAAGTGGAAAAAATCAAGTGAATTATCGTACTGAAGCCATTGAAATAAAGCCTACTGCAAAATGAAGCTTGTTTTTCTTTACTTTATTGGATCTGCAGGATATCTTCAGCCATCCTAAATACAAAAATGAAACATCCCAATTTTGGCTCTGGTACCAGACTTCAGGAAGGCAATCCAGTCAATGCACAAAATGCAAGTCTCAAGAGCATGATACTTGTCTTTTACGTATTTGGTCCTCCTGGAGACAAGCAATATGTAATTCCTTCTCCAAGTATGAAATGCTATCTACGAGTTACATATATTAGCCCAAAGAGATAAAAAGTAAATCCCTTTCATAAGAATACAATGATTATCATCCTAAATATTTTTATATGTTTAAAAAAGACATTAGTTCTAGAAATTATGCATTGTATCTTAATCACTATCAACCCCCTCCCCACCATTTATGTTACAGGATGACAATGAAAGAACTTAATGGTTCCTTGAATTAGTAATTAAGGGTTGCATTCCTACCAAGGTCTTCTCCATAACACCACCAAGGCCAATATCCCAGTTTTGCATCTATTCTGCAGTGCTACGTGTCGATGTTTCAGCTCGTAGCATTTACACTGCTATAAATCTTCTGTCAGCTCCCATAAGAGTCAGATGGTCAAATATAGCTCCCTTTATGAAATCATTCACTGCACATAAACATGGTATAAATAAATATTTGACATAAAAGTTTTATTAGTTACTTCCGTTGAATCCTCACCAGGATCATGAGAGCACTGTACACAAAAAATTGAAAGTTAAGAATTTAGTGACACAAAAGTAGGGGACTCAGAAGAGAGAGACTAACTGGAGGAAGACAGAAAAGTTACGTACAGCTTACAACCCGTATGATTTACAAATACATTTTGCTTCCAGCTAAATGGTTCTCCACTCTGGAAAGTTTTATTAATACCAACTTTGCAGAGGAGCATTAGATTTTTACATTGCAAAATATACAACAGTGCTCTAAAATACATGAATCCTCATTTTTGGGTTCCTACTCGTTAAATAAAAGATGATAAATTCAACATTATACCAAGCTCTGAGAACACTGTAAGGTTAAGATTTAGAAGGTGTTATAGAAACAGTTTTGAGCCATCTCCTACCCACATGTTCAATCTTCAAACTAAGATAAGTCAAAAGACCACAAAGTTAAATGTGTATGTTTGTGTTATAAATGATGATAGTTTTATGTACCAAGTGAAAGGTTCTTCAGTGATACCTAACCAATAGCTTCAGTAATCAGACAAAACCAGAGTGGCTGCTACTGAAACATAATTTATACACAGGATTTACCTGAGTGTAATTGCTTCACGTGCTATGAACGCTTGTGCTTCTGTGCGCATGTGTACGCAGTTGTGTAGGGTGTGTTCCGATGTGTCATCGTGTTGTCCGTCCCCCCCCCTCCCCAGTTCCTACCCCTAAATGGTCCTTCTCTCGGCTGTATCCTCCCTCAAACACCTATCATTCAAAAGTATCTCCTCCTCTTGTTCCCGAACCTTCCCTGTCCATCCCCTGATTCTCCTCCCAGACCCTTGTCAATCCTCCCTGACTCCTCCCCTCCTTCCAGAATCCTCTATGCCAGTCACCCCCTATATCAAATATGATTTGCACCCCTGAGTTGTCCCCCTCCTACCCTTGCCCCTATTGGGTTGTGTTACCTTAAGACCTGCCTTATGTTCCTCTCACTCTGTATTGTCATTGGTTATATGATTGTATCCACTCCCAGGACCTCCCCTGTATTTAAGTTGTAAGCGTTTGTTCTTTGCTCTTGTGTCTTGCCTCCTTCATCGGCGATAAAGTCGTTTGGATTCTCCAGGGCACAGTAGACGCCACTCTTGTCTTTATTCCTCTCCTGACGGCGAGTCTCTGTGTGGGAGCAAAAGCTCGAAGGTCCTGCCACCGGCGCGACACCTGCCGTGGCAGTTCCCCACACTCGGCGCGGGCGCCTCCGGAACGTCAGTGTGGGTGAGAGGAGACCTAGAGCTAGCCAAACTCCGGAGGGCCGCCTCATACATACAGGATTTACCTGAGTGCAATTGCTTCATGTGCTATGAATGCATGTGCTTCTGTGCACGTGTATATGCAATTATTAGGGTGTGGTCTACTCATGCATATATGTGCACGCACACCCATTTTGCTAGGATCATGTATAAATCACACGTATTTTAGAGTAAAAGAAACTTAAATGTATGCGTCTGTGGGGATGATGGTTTGATGTTTTTAAAAGGAGTTGGTTGGTCGTTTCTGATTTTTCAATGAGATAGCAGCATATTGCACATAGTCATGATGGGAATACCCAGGAATGAAATACCTCATGCGGAATAAACCACATAAAACACCAGCGAATGCTTTCGCAATATAAAAGGCAATCTCCAAAAACTCTCTATAATATATGCTGAACTTTACCACACAAACAAAATGAGATTTCCCTAATGGGACATAAACTCTCCCTTCTTCTTAGCTGAAGTGCTTTAAGGCAAATATTGTTTCTACTGGAATTTGCCTGCTACTCATTATTTTACTGTCTTGGTTTTTTTCCCCCTGAACTGTAAGCATGATGTTTAAGGAGAAGAATAGTGATGTTAGAATACTATGTATATCTATCTAAGGTTCTGAACAAGAAGGATGAAGGATGAAGATGATCTTATCAGCCTGTAACAAAATGGGGAAAAGATCCTGAATTTCTAGGAACTGCATCACCTGGTCAAACATGGAACAAAAAATGAAAATATGTCACAATATTTAAAATACTGTCTTTAAGAAAGTCCTTATTTTGCAAGTCTTGTAATATATCTCATTATGGTACTAATTTCAGTATCTCTTTCTGAGAAATACATTCAATTCAGTAAAATTTCTGGTGGCCTAAAGACATAATTGATGTTACTTATCTTTTTTCACATCAACTTTGACATCTATATAGCTTTAAACCATATCTTGATGGCTTCTTATAATTTCACTATTATATAATTATTATAATTTATCCATAATATTATTATATAATTTTGCTATTCGTGTAAAAGAAATCTTTGCTGGGCAGTCAGTGGTCTATATCTGAGCTGCATCTTACTCTTTAGCCCTTTATTCAAAAAACCTTTCTTCCATATACTGGAGTTAATTAGGATCATTTTGATTTTTTTTTTTATTTTTTTTTTTTAATGCCTAGGGTAGTAAGCAGGATTCAGATTTTGGTAAAGATTGAGCATGTGACTACACTTGCTTACCACACTTAAATATCAATACATAAATAATTAGCCAGGCTAATTGAGCTTTGGAGATTTCCACAGGCAGTACAATTCAATGTCTCTCATTCAATGCAGAGATGTTTAAACACTTTTTGGAGCTTGTGGTGATACAACACACACCAGTTCTTCAATTTTAGCCCAAATTTCTGATTTGTGTGGTACTTCAGGGTTAATCTCCACATAGTAATCTATTACTTACAAAAATTAATATCCGTTGTTCTTAACTGTGGAGAAAATGCGAAGAAAAGTCAAACACAGGAAGACTCCAGAACAACAAAAATGAAACAACATGGATCCATAGAGTGTAAGTTTAAAATCCCTCTCACCAAATTTAAAACAGAAAACTTGACCAAAACAAAGTGAACCAACACCACCAGGGTGCCCATAAGTGACAGCTGTAAGAAACTCCTGCATTTTCTGAATTAACTACTGTAGCTTGTATGGAAAAGGATGATACTTGCTTGACTCTGTACAAGGCAGGTAACATTACAAGTAGAAAGCAGTCTTTGCATGCCAAACACATCAGAAAGATCTGTGCAAGCAGTATCTACTGTAGCCTAAAACCAGGTGCATGCTCCACTTAAGAAGAATTCAAACAGACATGGCAATTAATGGATTTTTCTTTAACAATTGCCAAGTTTGGCTTTGTGTTCTAGTATAATTATTCACAGAGTAGTAGCAAAATTAAATACATCTGTTTACCAAACAAAAGTCAAATAAAATAGTAAAAGCTCTCGTGTAGTATCAGACCATTTACTGCATATACTCTTAAAAAGCTTATTCATCTGCTACCAGACCCTTAGGCCTCCATACATTAAAAATCAATGACAAGTAAGAACAGTTTGGCTACACTCAAGAGCTGAGTTCACTCAGAAGGAGCTGAAGTGGAAAGCTGTAATGATTAACAAAATGAAGGAAACCTACGCCAGTTTCTGCAAGCATACTTATAATTTAAAACACAAACATTGATAGAAAGCGTAAAAAACGGTGAACAAAAATAATTTCACATTCATTATTTGCCAACATATAAGTTATTCTTTTATTAAGACTCAAGATATTACATCCAGCTCCACTGCAATTCTAGCAGTAAGGATTTGGCTTTATTTTCAGCAGACCTTACAAACACTCTTCAATAAAATGTGCTTTCTTTTACTGCTTGTATTTCAGAGTCTCCACAACATAAAATGCGTTCAAGCAGCAGAACTGTTGGTTTGTGGTCAGAACACCAGCACACATTTTGAGAACTTGTTAGTTTGTCTGGCAAATCTGTTTCTTTTATTATTTCTTAATGATAATACTACAACCATGAAAATTGAAAGTATTGTTATTTCGAGACACTTTTCTCTACCTAACCAAACTTCTCAGAAGGGACTTAAACTGACTAACACCAAGTTATTTTTAAAAGAGATTAGTTTTGAATATATCTAGATAAAGCAGTTTTCCAAAAGAAACTTGTAAACTTGCTCGAAAATCTTTGCAAGGAATAAAATCATTACAGTCTAAAGATAAAATCAGTGGAAAATCCTAACAAAAACTTGGCCAGGAAACCTCCTCAGCACAGGTGCAGTACCATAATCAGAGTGTGTTCTTGTGGCGCTGGTATGTAGTTTGTTGTGGTCCGGAGAAAACTGAGGAATGTGGATTAAGGCAACTGCAGATCAGAATTCCACTCTGCATTAAGTAAACTTCTGTTAGTGCTACTGGACAAACATCTCAGTCACCTCGCCCCTCACATGGTGAAGGAAAAAAATATTTCTTCATTTTCTCTATTTGACACTGGAGGTGTAAAGGACCCTTGGTCTGAGAAAAAGCAATGGTCAAGCCATGTCAGTGACAGTGGTGACTCCTGGGTAAGTCTGGTTAGCCCCATAACATCTTCCTACCTTGCAAACCCACCAGACATGGCAGAATCAATATGGTTTTGGGTGCTGGAATAATACTAACAAAAATTTGGTCTAGATTTGACACTCTGTAATGTTGCAACAACCTAAATTTCTTTTCACTTCCATTAACTAACTTGCAATGCTTTGGATAAAGGTCATCTTTCACAGCCCCTATGGCTGCAACTGGGCAGTTGGAGAATCAGTGCTTCCCACCCAGCCCAACACCTGTGTTTGGCCTTATTTTTGCTCTTTTAAGGTACACAGCAACGTTTAGGAGATTTGCAGTGTTTATTTTTTAGGTCTAGACCAGAAAAGGTAAATGAAATGGCTGAAGCATGTCATCTACACATGATGAAATGGAAAGAGCAGCTACAAGCCAGGTTTCTATGCAGGTCTTTATCTGCAGGTTTGACACTTGACTATAAACTTGGATTCAGTCCTAGGCTGATTTAAAAAGAAAAAAATAAAAATGAAAACTAATCTGAGATCCCTCTAAGGTTTCCCCAAACTCACAGACCTCCAATGTTTCTTTCTGTCTCTTGTCACTCTCCTGACCCCTTCCAAAATGCCTGGTGGCCTTCTGGCATATCACCAACAACCTCAGACTCCCCTGGATTGCTCACCTGGTCTGCCTGTGTACTTCTCAAAGACTAAACCATAACTTAAAATCTCTTTTTCCTTCCATTTTCTATACCAGCCAGCTACTCCTCTCACCATGCCTAAAAGGAACTGTATTTTTTTTTTTTTATCCTTGTGACTCAGAAATGGAGTTGCATGAAATTTCTGAGGGGAACTGGCAGTTACTTTATACCTTCATCAGATCCTTATCATTCACCAATTTTGCACAGCTTTATTTGTTCATTTTCTTTTGACTTCTTAACTGCATTTTTCTTTATATGCAGTTGGATTGCAAAACCAGTTGTTTTTTGATAGCCAAGTGGTAACACCAGTCCCAGCACTTTTTCACTTGCTCCTGCCTCAGGAGACTTGGAAATGTTAAGTATCCCACACAAATCAACAGAAAATGCTCCCAGTGTGTTGGAAACATTTTCAATACTAAACAGATATGGGATTTTTTTTTATACTTTCTGGCATCTATGCTAGCCTTTGATATGGTTGCCTTCCTTGTTTTCTAAGACTACATTAAATCCCAACAGGCAGCAAGTCCAAGAGAAAACATGTATCATTGAATAGTATTTCTGCCACTTAAGCAATTCAAGTATATTAGTTTCAGAAGACAATATCTGGACACAAATGCAACTGAACTAAGAAACAGGCTTGAAGGCAAATTCAGAGATAAATTTTAGTTTTACTGCAGTCAAAATTCAATATGATGTTGAATGGCAGGAATGAAGAAGAGACTGTCTTGGCTGGATCTCAGTCATGGAGGGGAAGAAAAAGACAACTCTGAAATGTAGTTAGAAAGAAATAGTAGGGCTTGGTTCGACCCCTGGAAGTTTTCTGCTTTGAAATATGAGAAAGAACAGATTCACTTTAAGTTGGTGCTAGATTGCAATAGCAGAAGAAAAGCGTCTGACAAAACCGTAACATAAATCTGAGAGTGACAAAGAACACTCCTCTCTTTTCCATCTTTGTCTTCATGAGCATCAAATGCAGAGCAACACCAACAGCTGCATCAGTGAGTGATTAACTTCAGCAGAAGAATAATGCTGCCCCAAACCTACACTGTACAGTTTAGAGCTTTCTGCCTGTCTAGACTCAAGGGAGCATAAGATTTATTATAGATTAATAAAGCTGCTGCTAGATCTGGCATTGCTGTGGCTTAACCACACAACACCAAGTTGTCAGAAGAACATTCCCACATAAACAGACCCTGCTTTCTCTCTGGTTCTGCACTCTGAGACCCGCCGTGGGCTGCAGCCTCTTACTCTTGTTTTGGCTACAAATCCATGACAGCGAAAGTATTTGCCATTTTCAAATCTTGCCAGTGCCCAATGCTGCGAAATTCTGCTGCTCAGAAATCTTAGGATAGTTTTATTAAAAAGATTGAATCTTCTTTAAATTATTAAATTTGAGATTATTTTACTTCCCATTTCATTTCAAGTTTTAAGAGATAAGCGCAAACATTTTCACATGACCTTCCAAGACTCTGACAGTCAAGAATTTTCACACAAACAATTTGCTTGTGAGACTGATTTTATAAAATAATGAAAGAACTAGGGTGCCAGCAAGACTCCAGGCATGCCTGGTCTCACACATCCTCCCTCAGGTTCGGAGCAGCAGCAGCTTGCAGAGGGCAAGAGGCAAGGTCTGTGGCACTCATGCAACATTTGGGATTCTACCCCCACCTCTTTCTCTTGGTTTAAATCAGAAATGGGTTGATTTAGGGTCTCAAGTATGGAGTGTAACAACTTTATTGATCATTAAAAATACTTCCCCTAGTGAAAGGGCAACAAGTATTAGGAAACTGCAATCAAGTGCGAAAGAGCTTATTTAAGTGCACGTATTGAATGCTCTTGAGACTCCACAACTAGTTGAGCAGCTTTAGTGTTGAGTTCTGCACTGCTCTTCAATATTTTAGCAGCATTTTTGTTCCTTAGCAATAAGCTTCCCCCCCAGAGCACAGCCTGAGGGGAGAAAATAATAAAAATAAAAAGAAAGCAAAACAGAAGGGAAAAAAGTGCCAAAAGTGAGTTGGTTGCCCATGATGAATGTCTTATTTTCCATGTATTATGGTAAGTATTATTCAGCACACTTCCAAACTTCTGAGATGAATAATCTATAGCAAAAGCTATTTTCTGTCAGCCATTACATTGTCTATATCATATAATGCCACTTGCATTCCAGAGAATGGAGGGCAATCCCTACTCAGTGTGGTGATGCAACCACAGCTCCCTGTCTTCTCCAAAGCAAAAGACTCCTTTCACCTGGACCATGGATCATGGTTCCTTGTTCCTGGACCATAGCAAATGAACGTGGGCAATCCCACCTACACACAAACACTCCTGAGCCAAGGCAAAGACTCTATCCTGATTTGCTTCCATCAATAATACTTCAACCCAGGAGCAGTTCCTAAAACCAAATCAGATAATCATGACATCAGTTTGCAGAGTTTCAATCAATAAGCTCTGTGAAGTTATTCATTCTGTTTACTGGGATTTCCAGAAAAGTCAGGAAGTTGAAAAAGACGTGGTAGATTCCCATTTCACTTGCTCCCTTCAAAGTCTGCTGTGAATAAAGTCAGTGCAAATTCTGGTTAATTACTCCAGAAGAAATGGCAGCCAATCTTGCTCTAGGTGTCTTGACTACTTAGCCAATGACATAAGAGACTTCTGAATGCAAAAATGTGTTTTAAACAACATAAAAATACCCACCTTTAGCAGCTGGTCAAGATGCAGAGGCCACCCACTACAGTGAACATTAAGAGTGAAAACCAGGTACTGCCCAGCCAAAAATAAGCTCCAACACATCCCAAAACAAATCACAGTATGTGAAGAATATACACACACAATACAAAGAAAATAAAGAAAACAAAACTGACAATCGGGAACGGAAACCACGATATATTGATGCACCGCAGCCGCAAAATTACTGTATGTAAGGAAAATCTTCCCAAATGGATTAACAGCCTGACTGACAGCTGCCACTGGGCTTCTGGTTTTGTTCAGAAGTGGCCATTTAGCTCTCCTTCAAACATCTTTCCGTATAACAACAAAACAACAAATATGCTCAAATGAAATGGGAGTATGACAAGAAGGCTGTCAGACAGCAGCAGACAGTGGAAGTTGAAGGACAGGGACGATTTTTACAACTAAAGGGGGAAGAATGTGGAAACAAACATTGAGCCGCATGACATGGAGCTCATAAATACCACAAAATAATAAGCCCATAAATACCATAAAACATGCTTGCAAGTAAATATTCAGGATATAAAGAAGTAATCTCTATCAAAAACTGCAAAAATAAAACAATGTACTGTGAATACCAGCTGTTTTGTCTTCAAGGAAAAAGTTTTCCAAATTTATCTGACTTCAGTGAAAAAGCAGTTTTCCCCAGGTTTAAATAGTCTGTGTTTTCTTTGCTTCTTTTGTTGCCATACTTTCTTACTGACCTCCATGCCGTAGTGGGCAACAGGCCAACAGTGACCATTGATCTATCTGCTTTGGCCGAGATGTCAATGTATTCCACTAAAAGTCAACCTGACATAAACACAGTTATTAATCTATACTAATTTAATATACATGAGCTCTACCAAAAGATGACTAAAAAAAGGTCAACGCAATATCTGCTTATATTATTTAAATCAAAAGTAAAGTCTGCTAGGAAAACAATTTTTCATACACTATCATAGCATTTTATATATATATATATATACACACACACTAAAAACCCCCACAAAAAAAACCATAACCTCAAAAAATCCCAAAACAACCACCCACCAAATGCTGAGGATTTTCATTAAATGGCATTCTGACACACATACTTGGCTCATTCCAAGAAGAGAAAAGGCTTGTGCAAGGAAATATCAAGTAAAATATTTATTAGCCTTCGCCAGATTGCAAATTTCCCAAGCTCCCACATTTTGTAATGTCAGGAAATTGCTACTATAAACAGCCTAAATCTGCCAAAAATTAATGTAATTGGGGCCAACTAAAGGCTTCTCATCCCTCATTTCCCATCCCACGGGAGGTTGCTGCCTCAGGGTCACACTGAGCACAGGTGCTGCCTTGACACAAGTGGAGCCAGCGGCTGCAGAGAGCTCACTTCCCCTGCCTGTCACCCCAGAAGAGCTGCGAGGAGGTGGCACAGGCAGCAGCTGTAGGTTGGAGCAGGTCGGAGCCTCAGGAGCTGTCTGGAGCCTCCAGTTGGGCAGGGATGGAGGCCAAGGGCTTGTGAGCTGTGGCAGCCTGGTGCCTGTTGCTCACCTGGAAGGCCAAGCTTCCCAAATACTTACTCTGCAGCTTTTTATCTGCCCTTACACAAGCTTTGGTTCTTAAATGTCAGATTCAATGTTATTTGTTTTTATCTTAATGACAAGATTTAAAAAGATTCTAATTTTTTTCAGGTCAACTTCATCTCTCTCTCCACCTAGATACAAGAACAAGGCCTCCACAGTGGCTTCTTCAAAATTTCAAATCACATACGTTCAGTGGTTTTATTTACTCAATAGTTCAAAGTTTCCTTTCATATCAACATTGCCCCAGACAATCCCTTTCATTATGTTAAGAAAAGCTAAAAATGGAAACTTTTCATGTAGCCCCCACTCAGGTTATTGTGGCAAGGCATGGCATTTCCACCACCCCACCAACACAGGCGCTTTGTTAAAATGTGGCCAGACAAAGGCAAGGCAACAGAGCACTCATTGACTCCTTGCTGGAGCTATTTGGGCTGGCAGCAATCTCTGACTGACCGAGCAGAGCCTCTCCAAAGACAAGACGCTTGCAGAGGCGCCAAGGGCCTCCCACACAAAAGATGTTACTTTGCAATGCCAGTCAGAACTCAACTTTCTTCTTCCTCAAAGAACCTAAGTCAGGTCAACATTTACCCTTACCAGAGAACACCAAAGACTATTCGTTTCTTTTGGAGGCAATAGCCCTAAAATACATCCTCCACAATAAATCTGCTTAAGGCAGACTGGAAGGGTCCCAGGGAGCTGGCTGTGCTACCACTGACAGGGGACTGCCAAAGCTGATCCCAAAGATCAGAGCAGAGATGGGGACCCAAAACAATATCTGTACCATGATATATATTTTTTCAAGTGCTCAGCCATCACTCATGGAAACTGAAAACATCCTTGAATCAGATATTTTACAAAACTTCCACTCAAACTAAAATCAGATGGAAGAGGAAATCAAGCTTCTTTCTCAGCTTCACTTTGCAAACACAGTAATAGTTATTACTGCTTCATGGAACAAAACAGTTATCGATAATACATAATATCTGGTGGAGTCACTGTCCCTAGATGTGTTTAAAAAAAGACTGGATGTGGCACTCAATGCCATGGTTTAGTTGAGGAGGTAGGACGTGGGTTGGACTAGATGATCGTGAAGGTCTCTTCCAACCTAGTGATTCTGTGATATTCATTGGAATAGCTTCATCAAAATACCTAGGTATTTTCTTTTTCACATATTTTGCTGGATACCTTATTTTCCTTTAGAGAATCCTGAACTACCTGTGTTTTGTAGGCTGGCAGCACATCCCAGATGGTGGTTTCTTGTTGCAAAGAAGCATGTGACTCCCCCAAAGCAAGCAAAAAGTATTTTTGGATTCTATAGCAACTTAAAAGTTATTTATTGCTACAATTTTATAAGCAATTCAGAAAGTCTGTCATCGTGTGCAGTTCTGGATCCAATGTCCGTTAGATCCATCTCTTTTATTTTCAACCTTAACCTTACATTTTGCCAAAGGTCATACAGAAATTGAATGTAACAGATATTTCTTTTTGGCCTCTTATTGGGGAAGGTTACTTACACAAGCACATTATTTCAATTGCATATGATTGAAAGAAAAAATAACAGATAAAATGGTCTTTGAGTAAAATGATTTTAAGACTTCTTAGTTATAAATACACCAAAGATCCTGGTTTATACAAACATAAGCAGCAACTCGATTGCAGTCACCTCATTTGCTCCTGCCTTGAGCTTTGCCTGGAATGATCACATCAATATATCTCAGGAAATTCATTTTTCCTCTTCAAATGCTTTTACAAACAGTATTAGATCCTTCTAACAAACTAGGAAAGCCAACATCAACACTTTTAAATGCATGACAACTCAGCAAAATCAGCACAATGCACTGCTTTAGCATTTACTAATGCTTTTTCCGTGCCTATTCTGCATTCGCTGTCCCTTGCCTCCTCTATTCCTGATCCTCTCCTGGCTGTGGAGTTTGCTGCTGCTGGCACTGCCCAGGCACTGAGGGATGTGCCTGGGAGGCACCGAGAGCCAGGCCATGCCAAGGTGTGCAGCCAACTGGCAACAGAGCTTTGGCTTCCTGCCGTGGGCAGCCCCATCACCACACGGTCCCTCTTACAGCTGTTGTGTTGTTCCATGTTTCACCTCATGTCCATCCATACAACCTTCAGTGCTCTCCTGCCACCCTTGCCTTACACTCTGATTTAAAGGTTCCTTGAGTCCCTAAAACAGCACACACTGATATCAGTGATTTAGAGGCTCAGCTATGCTTTCAAAGAGGAACATATTTACAAGTTTTATAAATCATTCTAAACCCACTGTGTATTAATTTACACCGCGCCTTTCACAACTCTTGATAACTAAGTCTACATTCTTCCACCCCAACCTCTAGCCTCATTCTGCAGAGGCTGCCATGAACAAGCTCTATATGAAACAGAAATAGACCACCTCAACTGCAACACTCTATGTTATATCAGAAGGCAGGAAACATCACTGAAAATTCTTCATCTGCAATGGAACTTGCTGCAGGGACTTATGCAGAAAGGGAAAATAAGAGCAGATTCACAGAGGAAGATGCAAGAGAAAGTCAAACAATGAGCAAGAGCAACACAAAAACAGGTAGTTGCATACAGTATGCAGCTGCATGCACAGAAGGATCATCTTTGAGAAATTTCTATAGGAAACAAACCTGGTAAAATTTTTTCTATAGTTTAATAAAGCACACAATGAAAAATAAAATTTAAAAAATGCATTCTATTTGCATGCAGAAAAAAACCCCAAAAACTGGCCACAAAACCTCCAAAAGAACAAAGAGTTTTATTAAATCAGAAATGCCTGCCAAGTAATAAGATTTCTAAAAAGAGCAAGATTTAAAAAAAGTTTTAAAATAAGAAGAGGCGGTAATTTGTTTTGAAACATGAATCCAGCTGGCTTAGCATCTGAATGAAAGAAAATTATAGATCACAGTAAACATCATGTGCAAAAATAAAGAGTAATCAGAACCCCTCTTAAAAGGAAAAGAAGTCAGACCAAACAAGCTATGCATACAACCAATAATTCTGAGCCACTTCCATGCCAGCTGTAATTGCCACATCGCAAAATACATTTTTCTTAACAATACTTAACTTCTTTGTGAAGTTCGCCAAGTAACTATTGGAAAGCAGAAAGAGCAGCATGGGATTCTCATGAAAATAAGTTTAAAGTATCATTGTAAAAAGAAGTATTATCTTGTGGAATTCAAAATATATGCCACATGAATGTTAAATGTTACAGCAAAAAACGAAAGGGAACTGTATTCTTTTTCAATGAAGGAAACAGAGAAAAATGCCTTAAGTCAAACTTACAGCAAAAACAATGAAAATATTCAACGAAAATATGTTAAACTGAACATGATCCATTTGCTTTTAGCATGGCCATTCAGAACATCCTAAATGCAGTCATCTGGAGGTGGAGAACCAAACCCACATGGCACAAATGAACTCTACAGTTCCCTCTCCTGCTAGTTCCAATCCAGCATCCTCAATTACATCAGAAACACCGAAATTAATACAAACATGAAGAAGTTTTCTTTCTTTGTAGAAAGCAGTTTATGCTGCAGAACCAGGCTGAAAGGACAAACAGTGCACTGTGTATCTTAGCTGTGTACCATAGGAGTCATACAGCACTGAGTTAAACTTCTTTTGAACCAAGTTAAGATAGAACATAAATTAAACAGACAGGACTCAGAAGCTAGCACTTTTTAGGATACAGGCAGTCTACAGCTTAATTTGATATGTCCAGTGCCTGATTTTCTGTATGCCATCACCAAATACTACAAGGACATTTGTTAATACATGGACTACAGAAGGGTGTCCAAAAGGTTTCACTGACCCCTTGCAAAGGAGCTGATTCCCTGCTTCTGGCCTACAGCACATGGCAGTAATCCATGCAAATACCAATAACTACCTGTCAGCAAGGCTGGAGAAAGAATTTCATGCTCCAAGCAACATATATATATATGCCATGAAAATTTCTAGAATACAAATTATTAAAAACCGCCAAAGAAAACCACATAAATAGATATATCCCAGTAGGTTCAATCTTGATTTGCTAGGCTTTGCTATTATATAAATATTTGTTGGACATTTAATCCTCTTTCTCCTGCCCCTAATCTGCCTCCTCTATCCTGACCTTCCCATAGTAACAAGTTTACAAACCAATTTTAGTTCACGCTGCAGAGTCCATTACCCTTCTGGGAAAGGATATGTAAAATACATCAGGTTTGCCTAGAAAGATGCCCTGCTCAGAACAGTTTCTTAAAAATCAGTCCTACTGCCAAGATTTTGTTCCTTTTTTACGAACTCGTCATAGCTTCTTTGAGGAAGTAGTGGGATGAGAAGGAGTAAAATTAGAAGGAGCAGAAATAAAAGGGAGTAAAGGGGGAAATGGCCCTGGTGCAAAATTCCCCAGTAAAATCTTCCATTCAACTCTTGTATCAAAAGTCTGATATCAGCCACTTGTTCACCAACTCTCTATATTCTCAGACCTCCAGCTGCATAGCCCTTCCTTTTTTCAAAACCTGCAGCAAACAGTTTACTATTGAGTGTTATAATGGCTTAATAACCTTACAAAGATTAGGTACAGAACACAGATTAGATAACACAGATTCAGAAGACAAAGTCTCAAGATTAAGATCTAGATTTACCATCTCTACATCTAAGGTGCTTGGAAAAGCCTATTGAAGGGAAACAGTTTCAGGTCTCTGAACTGGGCACTGGTTCTGGAGACAAATGTCTCTTAGTGTTTCAGCTGGGACCTGTCCTCAGCTGCAAATCAAACAGCTGGCATTAATCAGTGTCTCTTCATACACAAGCCTTCATCCCCACGGAGGAGAATTAAAAAACATGCAGGAAATCCAGCCTTTGTGTTTGCTTGCAAGGCAGATAAAATGAGCTGTCATCCTTTCTCACAGCAGGAAAGACTAAGGACAGATCAGATGAAAGTGCTGACAGGCCTGGCAGCGGGTGCTGGGTGATGGGACTTTTGAAAGCACCGTGTGTTCACAGAAGACCACCAGCTAGCAAAATAAAACTTTGCTTAACACCAGGTACATTTACAATGATTAAATACAACCAGTTTGCTCAATGTTGCTCAGTTTCAGCGAATTAGTTTCTTCCTCTACTGTACAGGCTATCACGAAAGAATAACCATGAAAACAACAAAATAAAAAGCTTGGTGTTTAACCAATGTGTTCTCGCATTCTTTATATTATTTCCTCTTTGAAAGACCAAGAACCAGCTAAAGGCTGAATTGTCCTTTTGAGTCACCATCAAAAATTATCCACATCACACTAGTCCTCACAGAGTGGTCTTGCACTGCAGAGCCAATACAGTACAAAGCATAACCAAAAACCAAGACAAACCAAGTGAAAACATCCTGTAGTATTAGCTCACAAGTGCAACATTTTTCGAGCCAGCTGGACTTCAGATGGAATTTTTAGACAGTCATCTGAAGAAGTTTAGTTTCTGTTGCTAGAAAGCTTTGAGGAGAATATTCATCATGGATGAACATTCATCACCGATGGTTTGGGTAGAGGCGCCAGAAGTCTGCAAAAGGAAGTGGACTTCTACCTCATGACATGAGATGAGAAAGGAAGGACTGATGTTTCAGAAAGTACTGAACAGTATTTCATAATGATTGGGGGACAT
Source organism: Phainopepla nitens (assembly GCA_013400175.1). Lineage (NCBI taxonomy): Eukaryota > Metazoa > Chordata > Aves > Passeriformes > Bombycillidae > Phainopepla > Phainopepla nitens. The sequence goes on along the minus strand of VXBQ01004622.1, from coordinate 1,282,790 downwards.
ATCATGACTCAGCACCTATGTCTGCATACAAAATCAAAAAAATCAGTAAGGCTGTATGTTAAAAAAGCCTAAAGTCACATTGAAACTCAAGCTAAATTACTAACGATTTTCACACTATATAAGCAGCACTGTGGATTATTTCAGTTCCTTTTTGAGACGCTTGCCCTGTTTAGGCAGCCTATAACTTGAAATTGCTTACTTAAAAAAGCAAACAAAAAGCAATATATGAAGTTACGCTCCCACCCAAAGCTGAGATCTCCGATAGGAACTCACAATTCCATGAGCTGAGGTTTTAGAAACTTCAGTTCCTCAACATTTGACTGAATGACAAGAAAAAGGAGGAGGGAAGCTTTTAAAGTTAAAAAAAACCCAAAAAACCAAAAAAACCCAACCAACAAACAAACAAACAAAAACCACATCAAAACAATCCAGAAAACATAAAGGAAAATGGCAACCAAACTTGTCAAGAAATTAGAGGAACTGAGTCTTCAAAATGCAAGTGTGCTTGACTGACCTGGGTCACAAATTACTGTTCCTATTCTTTCCTTTTCAAACTGAACAATGCCTTCATAAACAAAAGATAACCTGTAATTTCAACTGGTTTGAAAGAGAAGTTAAACTACATGTTTCATGGGTTTTTTCTTAAAGCAAAGAAAAAGAAAGCCAGCTGATACATGGGATGAAAAATATGACTTCCGAGCTCCTTTGCCATCCAGACTGGATTCACTTCTACTCTAAAAAGCAAGGACCTTTTACAAAGAAATATACAGAGTGACAATAAGAGAATTTCCACATACAAAACCTCTTCCTATAACCTTTAATATACTAAAAACCCAAAAGGCTGCACTGCTGAGATGCCCATTGCCACTGACCTCCTCTGGCCCACAAATGAATCGCCAGAGACGAAGGATGACTCTTCTCCTTCCTGTTCATCAAAGCTGAGGCACAGCAATGTTCAACAAAACTCCAGGCATGACAGGTATGGATGCTTTTTAGCCCTTACAGCTTTCTGCTTTGCTCCAAACATGGGCCCAATTACTAAGATGCTACCAAGAAACACAGTATCACTTAATTATGAGCTCCCTATCAGCATCACTTAAAGATAAAACTTACCAAATCCATATCTGGTAGCAATGCGGTGTGCTATTTTGACTGGCAACGTGAAAGACTGTAAGCCATTTTTGATACAAAATAGTATAAAAGTATAAGAACTTACAAGACAAGAATAAAGTGTAACTAGCCCCTGCTGCAAATGCTTATCTTTTACAAATCACAGACACTGATCCTCACAAGAGCTTTTCCTGTGAGACACAACCACATATTTGCTTGACAGCATCTACACAAGACTATGTGGAAGGACCATGCTTTCTGAATAAAGGCAGAAATCAGTCACTCCAAGGTTTATTCTGTGGAGTGCTCAACAGAATATCAGTGTTTGCAATCTTGAGTTTTACCCACATATGTTCAGAATAAAAACGTGTCTTTGGTAGATGCCTCACTATAACTGCTGATGTATAAACACTGCAAGTTTCTCTTGGGTATGTCCAAGCTTAGCAAAGTGTGCGAGCCAAACACCATCATCCTTGACCCCTGGTCAGCAGCAGCAGCAGTTAAAAAACAGAGACAAAAAATGGCTTCAAAACCCATTTGAAAATCCTGACCTTTCCTCTGCAGGCTGGAGATAATGGGGCAAGGGCAGCTGCTGCCATCTCTAAGCCAGTCATCCTGTAGGACCGGGGCTGCTCTCAGCTGAGGCACCTGACACTCACTGCCCTGACACTGCTCCCCTCCTCCCAACTCCCCTGCTCCCAACACAGAGCAGCACCAGGCAAGATGGGTAGAACAATTGCTCTGTTTCAATCCCACCCATCTCATCATCTTTCAATCCCATATGAAAGATTTTGAAGCAAAGAGCTCTCCATATCGAGGAGCAAACATAGTTTTCAGAGCAGAGATCAAACACACAGACTGCTGTTTCATTTCTGTGCTGGCTCTTCACACCTTGTCCTGACAGTGTGAACACTGATTAAATCACTAAGTTGAAAGGATGTGGTAAAGCTATGAAAGCCAACAATTTGACCTCTTAAGTTAGACAGTAGTACCTTAAAGCTTTCACCTAACTTTTTACATCTTCGCAGTAAGGTCATCTAATATTTGTTTACAAACTTTCTAGTGTGTGTTTATTTAGTTCTCTTAGGAAGCCAACAACCACCACTCCTGATATTCGATTCTGTCTCTACTTCTTAAGAAACCTTCTTTTCTGCCTTCTGATCCTAATGAAAGCAAGAAATCCTCAGCAATTTTATCACCAGCTTGCTTTTGAGAGGATGATGAAACGTTCTGCATGCTGCACATAAAAGAACTGCAAGCTGTTCTCACTGCTCAAGCCAGCCAAACAGAGGGCAGGCTGCACACATTCATTTGCAGCTAACAAGAAGTACACATGCTTCAGGTCGTTACTGCAGAGTAAGATTTGAAACCTACCTCTAGTGATGTGATTTCCACTTATTTCTCTCCTTTTTCAATTAAGAAAACAAAAGTTTGATGTGTATGTGTAAAGGCTGCCATTACTTTCAGATGCAGCGGACTGCACAACTTTGCCTTGCTTTCTCTTTCCCTGGAGTTTACACACAACTTCCGAATGGCATTAGGGACAGAATGGAGTGAATTAATCTACCAAAACTATTTCCAGTGTTTATTCAGTTTTAATGTTTTCTTTTGAGGTTTCTCTAGCTGGCTGACCTGAGACCTGTTTCCCCCTGGAGCCTGTGTTGTGGTGCCAGCCCTTTTATTACAGCAGGTTCACATCTAGCAGTGAAAGCAGAAGAGGAGGAACTGCAAGCTCCCTGCTGCTGCATTTGGTTAGCAGCCTCCTCCTCCTCCCACTCTTCAGCAGATGTTTCTGCTGTTTTACCACAACGGGATCTTTTCATACCCTCACAATTCCTAAAGCAAACAGCAGCCAAAATCAGAGACCCATCTCCAAAGAGCCACAACAAAAGCACTGACCCAAACTACCACCACAATACAACTGGAATAAAACCCTTGGCCCTTGAGAGAAGAGGAGGTTGTACACAATGTCACCAGGACAGTGACTAATCTTTGGCAGATCATGTGAGAAAGTCCTGAAGTAGCTGTAGTGACAGAGAACAGCATGAAAACAAATGGATGATTCAGATGTGCATAATATTTCTTAGAAGTGATATTATCAGAAGCTCACATAAAACTTTATCCAATATTTTTTTACATTTGGAAAAGTCAGTGGCATTTACAGCCGTCTTCCAGATGTGCATTTTCAGTTACACGTCTGTGCGCATGTGCATGAAGTCAGTGGGTTCAAAACAGGTGAGATTTCTAGAATCTCTATTTGAAAAGAAATTCCTAGACACCACTAAATGTACATCCCATAGAGTAGGACAAATCAACTTTCCGACTCTGTGTCAGGTTCTTGCAGCTGATGTTGAGTCCATGCTAGGAATTTTCTCACAACAATGGAACCAGACTGTGGGAATGAAACAGTTACTCTTGGGCTCCTCAGGTCTCAGTGGCTGGCAGGGAAGAAAAGAGGTCCATTGAGATTTAAGTATAGCTATGTGTGCCAACTAGTTAATCTAGATGCCCTTTAAGCTACTGATGTACGCACCAAAGGCTCAGTATCAAGGTACTCTGAAAGGTATTTAGACTAGTTTGCCCTATTCCCTGCCCTCCCTCCCCAAAATCATCTTAATTAAGCCTTATTTTTAGTAGTAAGTAAAATTACACCTATTTATACATGCAGAAATAGACACCACATTGCTTTGTCTTTTAGACTTGTTGGATATAAGTAATTTGTGGTACTGCTGTGGCAAATACAGCAAATCCTACATAGTGTGTCACTGTCATGCATTTACTGACAGAAGGCACCTGCACCATCCAGTTCAGGTAATAATCAAAGCTATGGCTGTGGCTGAGCTAAGGTCTTTGCCTGCACTGCACTGCTACTACTGCCTGCTTTGAAGAAGCCACATGTGAAATGCTATGAGGTGATTGAACATTACCCAGACCTTCCATCTGGTTTCGAGCACTCCTCAGGGCTGAGTGCAAGCACATGTGTGCTCATGCACAGATGTCCAAAGAAACTGCACAGCCTCGGTCTCAGGCTGGCCTTGTAGCACATCCTGCTGCCATGATCTCCACTTAAGACAGGAATGGCAGTGATGCTCTGCTGCCATTTCACTCCCTCAAAACCAAAAGCCTGCTCACTCTCAGCCAAACATCTATGCTTGCTGCTGCTTATCCACACAGGGTTCCTTAGACAAATGTCTTTCCTCATTCTTCTTTAAGTATCTGCTTTTCTTTGATGTTCAGGTTCTCATCTATCATAACAATGAGGAATCATCTGTTTGGGGAAGAAAAGCACAGTTGAAGATATTCTTTGGAGAGGGAGCTGGATGGCAACAGCATCTACAGTGGAGGACGACTGCAGGTCAACTACTATTTTCCTCCTGATCTTCAGCCTGGAGGTGGTTAAAGGGAAACTGAATGAATGATTTCCTTGTTCTAGCGACATTTGTAAATCCTGTGTAAACGAAGCTATCTTTGACAAAATCTTGGTGAGCCTTAAGTTAAAATAACAGTGGTGATGTCATTGACCGGGCAGTTGTACTGAATGCTTCCTACAGCTTCTGTTGAACTGTTCTATGAACACCACACTGGAAAATTTCCCATGTTTCAGCCATCTTTCAAAGTCTGCAATTTGATTTCATCAAGTAAAAATACCTGATTTTTTTTTTAAATGAGTTGTTCTTTGATGATTAAACCCAGAACCAGTAATATTTGAAGCATCAAACATTTTAAAAAAATACCGAAAACAGGTATGCTGAGTTTAAAATCCTAAATTATTATGGTGGAGAAGGTTTATTCAGACAATTTTAAGAAAGATGAGCTTTCATCAGTTGTGTTGCATAGAGCTGCTAGTGAAGATTTTGGTGGGATTTTCTGAAAAAATGCACATTATTATTTTGAGAGCTTCTGCAGGGAGAGTTTTGAGAGCAAACCCAAATATTTACACTATAAATGCACTTTAATCTTGTGGCTCTTACTTTGGGGACCAGATCAGAGTACCACCTAATCCACAGGCTTTATAATAGAGGTCAACAACACAGCTTGGGATTTGAAATACTGCTCTTTGCAATAGATTTCTCACAAACAAGTTGGAGAACAAGCACTACCTGCAAGAATTATGAAGACTTTTCTCATGGTAAATAACTGAAAATTGATACAATTTTAAAAATTGCAGATTTCTTGCAGAGTGAGCTGTTTTATTATTAAATAAATTCTTGCGAGAAGATTTATCAGTGTACTAAGAGAACTCTGGCAGAAAAGCATGTTCAGCACCAATAAAAGATAAAAAATAATGAGAAAGCTGAAAACTAGAAATGAAAACTGAACTGCTAGATGACAATGAAGACAGTCATTTGTAACCAAGCTATCAGATATCACATAGGAATTCTTCATATTTCTTTGGTTTTTGTTACTTAAATATTAAAGCTCAACCATTATTCAGAGGATTAGAATGACATTTGAAGCCTTTTGTCTGAAATTCAAATTCTTATATCCAGTGTATTCCTCAAGACTGTTTTTGAATGAGTGGTGTACTTAGACTGCTTGTTTGTTTCAGTTTTTGTCTTAAATCAGTAAAAGGCTCTTTTGATACACCTCTCACACCATGGTTCCAGTCGCATTAGTGCCACAGAGACTGAGGCTGGTCTGCTTCATCCTGTTTCAGCAAGCAGTGATTACTGGTACAGGACAACATTATTGCAATAAAACTGTGGCTACATTTGGTAAGGTTTTACCACACCTAGGCACTTATTGGGCATACTGTGGGGGTCTTTAAATTCCTGACTCCAATATTTGTCCTTATATATGTATCCTGCATACATACTGGGCAAGGCAGTTACATCCAGAAGGTAGTTGAGAGGAATCACATTGGATGTCTAAAGCTAGACTGGAATTCACTTTGCATAAAAGTATTTTATTTAATGTTTTAAAGCTTGTTTCAATTGGCCTAGACCTTAGAAAGATGGAAGATAAAATGAAATTTTGGGCACTTTGGTTTGAGGGACAAATCTCACTGGAATCTACCTTTCAAAAGCAAATATTTAAATTTTCTTAAAATTAAATATCTATTATTTTGAGACATTTCTGATGCACTCGATTATTAGTGGTTTTGCTATTTATTTTCCTTTAAATGGAGAATATTGTTCAAACCAAAGTTTATAGATAATGATAGCACAGCATTGGACTCAATTAGGAGATGGAAAGAAACACAAAGGAAATTCAAATGTTTTTTCAGGCCTAAAATAGAAGTAACAAACTTCCAAGAAAAACAGATTGAGAATAACGGCTTCAAGTTTAATTTGATAAACAACATTACAAAATTACTTTATAATGCTCAGCAGTTTGATGACACTGGAGATATCTGGAAACAAGGAAAATCTGAGCCTCTCATGAGAAACCTTCCTGCTGTTTAACATTTTTAATGATGAATTAAAAACAAGGCAAGAGTCCCTAATCTACACTCTACATTCTGTCTTAGATCCCCTACACATCACTTGAGTAGTAACTAGCAAAATGTGGTCAGTAGAATATGTGGCAATGACTTTACAGAGATACTGAACTGCATAAAATGCAGTATGTATTAAAAAAACTCTGTGCATTTGTTGTACATGGTGAATTTTTGAGTCTTAAGTTCTGTGTATCCACTGCTGCAGGCCTGTGAAGTCAACTTGCTCCACTAGAAGCTATTGCACCATGCAGCCTATGGGTCAGCCCCAGCATAAAGGTATTAAACCTAATTAACCACTTGGTGTTTTAATGATAAGCCAGAAGTTCCTCTACCATGTGTTTTATTTCTTACAATTATATCACTGCTTTTTAAAATCCCATTATTCTACAGTATGTTTTTCTCAGTACATCAAAACTCAGTAAACCCCAGGTGAGTTCTGTTGATACTGTTAAACTTTAAACTATTGACTGTCAGTTACAGAATCTGTATTTCCTTCAGACCTAACCAGACAAAAACTTGCCATGTGTTCAGCAAATTAAAAAGAAAACGTTTCAAGGAGAACAGCTCAGCCATGGTGTAACTCAAACTAGCTGCCTGCTAACACCTCCTGTAACAGAAGACTTGGGAAAGCCCCTTCCCCATTCCAGACCGATACTGGTACCACTGACGGCACTGACATCAAGAGTCTTCTCTGTTGCTCAAAATGCCATGACCTCCTGGGGTTTGTGACTATCTGAAACGATCTCAAGTACAAAGATCCTAGACCTACCATCAGGTTTTCAGCAGTCTCAGTCAGAAACAGACCTCAGACACAAGACAGACGAGCACAAAGTTTCCTTATTTAGAGACAAGTTCATCATTAGTTATGAAAATAACTATAGCCCAGCCCCAAAGAGGCTGGCACAAAGCAGCAGTAGGATTTGGGTACTGTTTAGGCATGCAAGAGTTTGTTGTGCCAACAGACTTCCGTCTCTGTCTACATATTTATCACTGAACACCCAAAATCTTATCACAGCAAATTTTACCAAAGATCCACCAAAGTACATCATCATCTGCATCGTGCAAAAAGGTCCATGATAATTTAGACAAAGTACAAGAAAGGATCTGAATAATGACATTTCTTAGAATGTGATGAGGTTGGGCATCTTTCTTTGTTGCCTAAACCTTAGAAGACAAATACATGAAAGTATAAAGAATAAACAGAAGTAGAAATAGCACTGTCACAAAGAATTAAGGCATACCCGGTACCCTATTCTGTATGATGACTGATGCAAGTAACATGTGAAATACACCCAGAGAAAATTAAAACTGACAATAGCAAGCCCGCATTTTTTGAGCCATTCAGCAGCTTAAGACGTTAATCAATTTCTCTGGGACGTCTCTGCTGTTCATTACTTCAGCTTATTCTTCTTTATGCCTTACTACTATTCACTGAGCAGCAAACAAATACAATAGCACACAGGAAGCAGCAAACAAAAGTCCTTTTAACACTTGCTCCCACTATTTGCTGCACATGTCAGGGCTGCCCAGAGGCTACTGGTTTACATCCAAACTGAGTTTTCTTAAACACATAGCAGATTAGTATCTCACTCTGGGAGTTAGAAAGTTGGATTTCTTAAAACTTGAGAGAGCAGAGTAGAAAACAGAAAAAAATCACACGAAATCACAGAAGCTGACACAGCTGCCTTCTTTTACGTTTTCTTTATTTAAATGTTCTGAACATTCCATTGAATTCTCACAAATAGTTTCACTGGAGGCATTTAGCATAAATTTGCTCTATATTCACTTGCTCCTCTGCTAATACTGACATTTCTTGGTGTTAAATCGTTCTCACAGATGAAGACACATCACAGACTGCCTGTTTGCTTTCTAAGCTGAGCTCAGGGAAAACTCAGAAAACACCCACACAAAGAAAAAAGAAAATGAACTGATAAGTGTGTTTAGCAAAGTCACAGCATGGTCTAGATGTCCATCCTGCAGTTATTTTCAGAAATTTGGTTTAAGTGCTTACAAAAAAAGATTTCTTTGGGAAGTACTACTGAAGTTTTATAGTGGTAAAAAGGTTGGAATTTATTTTTCAGTTTCTCTCTAAGTGGCAGCATGATCCATCAATACTGCACAGACTCCCAATGAAAACTCTCAAAGACTTCATAAGAAAATTCCATGAAAGCACAAATTTCAACAAGCATGATTTGAGAGAATTTATCACTTTGAAAGTAAAGCATCACAGAAATTTCTCCTGCAGCCTATACCCAGAAGCAGAATTACCAAGGGCAGTTAACACAGTGGGCATCTGATTTACGCTGCTGTCCTGTGCCAAATGCTTTACTCTGTCAAGTTCCAGCTGTAAAAACTGTCCTGCCTCTCACATGAGAAAATGTCAGTCAGGGACACACACTGTCCTGGTTTTGCTGGGTGAAGTTATAAAGAGAAAAAGGCATTTCTGTACTAGTTTCTTAAAAGTTGTTATAACATCCTTTTGAAATGGAGGAAAAGAAGGAGGATAAAAAGAAAAAAAAACAAACTCTTCTATTTTAAATTTTTGGTTGTGGACCAACATGCTTTCTCTTTTTGTTGTAAATTTACACCAAGAATACAATAATGAAGCATATATCAGTGTCTTGAGATTTGGTTTAGATTTTTTTTTTGCTTTGTTCTGCAGGTAATAGCTAAGCACCAGCAGCTCAAACCTCACCGTTGCTTGGGATTAGCTAAACTCTTTTGCAAAATCATAGAATTTTTTGGCAAAGGAGAAGATTAAAGAAATTAAAATGGTGAAGGAGTCCAGAACCCATCAAAGTAAGGAAGACCAAGGAAAAATTCATTCAGAATTCTAACACAGGACGGTATATTAAAAGCAAGATCCAAGCAGAAAGACTTATCTCAGTAAACAGTCCCACCACCTTCCCGTTTGTCTTTCAAGATGCTGTTGAAGCCAAGCTCTGAACATATTCCACAATGTGCCATCAACAGAATAGGAAAATTTTAAAAGTTTCAGGCTGTTTTGGTTCTTCTGGGTTTTGTTTTTCTCTTTTTAATTCTGTATCACAGTTTTGTCATTTTAAGGGTCTTAAAAATAATTTAAATGCCCAGTGAATTGGACAGAGCTATAAACCCATGATATCGAAAAAACATCGCACAAATGTTAAAATTCATCACATTGTATTACTGTTTGATTTTAGCAGAAGTGCTTTTTCGTGTTTAACCCATAATATCTTGGCACTTATATGAGAGAGAAATCAGAGTGAAGAAATAAATGTCCCCAGGAAAAAAAAAAAAAACCCAAAAATCAACAAAAAGTATTTAAAAAAAAAAGGAAAGGCTCAGTATATCGCAGCAATAGTAAACACCTTATGAAGGCAAATTCTGGCTCTGTAAGATCATCTCAATTCAAGCAAGCATCAAGGGAAGGGAGGAAACAATTAGGAGAGAAGAAATACTGGTCTTATTCAAGGAGCATGAACAGCTTTGGGGCAAGGCACATAACTCACCTTCAGGTTATAGAAATATATCTCTGTTGGCCGGCACTTAGCCAATGAACCCCTTAAAGCTCTTGTTATTTTTCCAGGTTATCTAACAAAGTAGACAAAAACGTATTCCAGCTGCTCTCTGTGTGCCTGATTTCCTCCCCTTCAATCCCATCCCTCTTGCCCCTTACCTTTCCTGGTTTTATATATGTCCAAAAGTCATGTTTCAAACCAGCACCATTATGTTAGCATAAAAGGCATGGGAAGTGCTACCGCAAAGTCTTGAATTATAGTCATGTACTTCAAATAACAAAGAACAAGAGCAAAATACATGGTTAGGCCTCGAGCCTCTTCCCATAAACACAAGCAGAGCCAAAGGATGGCATATATGTTTCTTTAGGACCCTGCAGAAATGTTTGGAAGGAGAGGTACAGACAGGCTGTCCAGCTGGGGTATGTGGACCTGACACAAGCAGGAACGTCCTGGTAGATCCACCTTGTCACTCTGATCCCAGCGTACGGGCCAGGCTAAGGGCTCCCTTATCAACCTCAGACAGACTCATGGAAAACTGATATGATTCTTTGTCTTTCCAGCAAAAGGGAGACATGTGAAAGACAAAAGGATTTGTAGCAGATGGCAAGGACATTTCTGCAAACCACAGGAAGGCCAGCTGCAACGGGAGCACCCTGAATCCACAGAAAGTTGAAGCAAAGTTGGCTGATGTGGAATAGTTAAAGACTTTTCCAAGAAATACAGAAAGGATCCTAGAAAAGAAATTCCATAGAGAATGAATCTTGCAAAATTCACATGCTTCCCTAGGAAGGATGGCTTCAAATGCATCAGTGAGAAAGGTAAGCTTGTCCAAAGGCAAAGTCTTGAAAGCATTACGACTTGCTCGTTAAATTATTCTCTTCAAGTTACTGTCAAATTGATGTCAGCCCATAGTTCTCAAAACACTTAACCATGGCAACAAGTCAGACTGCACACAGACCTGAGCTGTGCCACCGCACCTAAATGCTTCCACACCAGCACATCACTAACTGGGATGAGTGAACATCCAGCTTGTGTACAGCAGCTCCTACCTTCCCCTTATTTCTCTGCTGATAGAGAAACAATAGGAAGAAGCACAAAATATTACCCAATTTTTTAAGTACTGCAACAGATGCTAAACTCAGACAAGAGCTCATTCTCTCTCTCTCTCATACTTGTTTTAGTGAGTAACACTAGTAATTCACTACAAATCTGTGGGTGAGTTAGTGCTTTTGTTTTGTCTTCTTGTCTCTAGAAAGATGTTAGAGCACTACAATATAGCACAGCTGCTGTTTGAAAAACGTAATTTCAGGAGTGGTTCATCTGTAATAGATTATAAATTCTAACTATGCATCATGTTTTTCAGAGGACTATTTTTTTTCTGATCAGTTCTCCTTAAGCAGTAGCAGATTCAACATAAGCAGGACTTCTCAATTCACCTTTCTTTATAGTGAAAAGAGAGGTGCAAACACTCCTTGATATGCAGTCATGCAGCAGGGAAAGGACACAGCAGCAATGCTGCTGAATTCTCTTCCTAAATTCCCTTTCTTCTCTCTGCTTTCACAGTATTTCTCATCAGCTATATGGCAGGTTAATCACATTACCCCATTTTATTCCTCTCCTTGCCAGTGAGGGAGAACAGTAGTGGCAGAGTTATGATGTGTCAAATCTTGGCACATACTATTTCATTTTCCAGAACTGCTTGAAATTGTAAAACACCCCTATTGTTCCTATTGTTTTATCTGAGTTGGGATTTGCATCTTTCTTTCTGCATGACAAGCAGACACTGCAATTTCTACAAGTCCCTTTGGATGACCACACTTAAAACTGTTCCTGTTCCCACACGGAATTACTGCAGGCAGGAAGATTCCACCATCAGCTAACAAAGTGGGTATTCTAAGTTTCTGGCACCACAGAAATAAAGGGAGGAAAGACTTCCAAGCTTTGACTAAGTCACTGCATGTGAACAAACTGACTTCTTCTTATTAAAACATAAACTCCTTCCTCTTTTCAAAAATGCACTTGCAAAATGTGAGAAGCCAAGTGGATAGAACTGCACTTGAGGCCCATTGAAGGTTCATGACAATCACTGAAGGATCATTACTGACTAGTCTCTGCCTCTAACCACTCTTGGAATTTTGCCTAACATAAGGGATCTCTTGATAAATAGGAGGCAGCAAAATGTGGGTACAATAAGAATAGATGATAGAGCTAAACAATTGAGAACAAAATATTTTTTTTTTCCCAGGAACATGAAGTTTCAGTGCTTTCCACATAATTTCTAGCAATTAACAACACATTCAAAAGAAAATACAAATTGGTCAAGGTCATTTCTCTTTCAAATAAAGCGGAGAACTAAAAGGACACTTGAAACAGCAACTTCTAATTATCTTCCCAGAAATCTTGTAAACCAAAAAATAAATGTTCCTGGCATTCACAATAAATAAATAAATTAATTAATTAATTCAAGTCTGAAAACAAACAAGCAAACAAAAGACTCCACCAAAATACTTTGCACAAGTGAGCCTAAGCACCACATTTCAGAAGTCCGTTAAGCAACCCCTTGCTATCTGTAAACAGACCAAGAAAAGAAATGGCCACTTAAATGTTCCATGTGCTATCTTACTAAAAGGTTACACAGCCCATTCAAAGGTTTGACAAGTACTTCCCCAACTTTTGGTTTATTCTGCAGATGGTACAATTACACACAAACACATACACACACACACACACACACAGAGCAAACAGACTGCCAGCTTGCAGAACATTTTAAACTGCATTTTGGAGAAGTGTTTTTAAGTGTTCACAGAATCATAGAAAATCCTCTATGGATAGTTGGAAGGGACTCGAGGAACAGCTCCTGTTACAACAAACACCCTGCATTAATTGCAATTAACGTAACTGGGAAGAGAGATGGTATACACCTCACAGTGTCTCAAAGAGACAAAAATCTTTACCCAGATTGTCACATTCTCTTCCTGGATATTTAACACAGCACAGCTTCTGCTTCTTCATGCAAAGGTTCTGAAATATATTTTGAAAATCTTTGAAAGGCCTTTAGAGAATAATGCAATTATCAGACATAGTCAACACGGGTTCACAAAGGGCTAGTCTCTTCCCATTGAAACATTCTATTATATTCAAATATTCTTAATGTACTTAGCATTTTATGACCTCCAAAAGAGGCGGAATCCAAATGCCAACAAGCACAAAAGTAGTATTAACATTTTATCATAACATATTAATAACATAAAAGTCCAGACTACAGAAAACTAGATCAAAGTTGGGTTGTATTCACAGAACAACCACCCATCACATAGAGAGAGGCTGAGAGAGGTTTCTCATTCACAAACTGGTTATGGCTCCACCTCTCAGGGTGACCAGGTGGAGTCAGGCACAGGAATTGGGCAAGAGATGCTCTCTCAAACAACACTCTGTATCTTGAATTTAAAAAATGGTTAGAGCTTTGAACCAGCTCCAAGGTAAACACCCACTGTTCAGTGCAAAATCTCAGCAACAATTCTCACATGGGAAATAGCACATGCCAGAGGATGCAATCACAATGCAGCTGCCTGCAAGTCAAGACAGTCTTCTGTTCAGGAACTTCTCTTTACAGAAATTCATGGGGCATTGGAGGAACCTCCCCCTGGCACCATAGCTAACACCTCTGGAGCACACTAGAAGGACACTCTACTCATTAGACTGGCTGGATTCTTAAGGTCTGTTAACAACATGAACAGAAATTGTGTGACAAAATGCTCATTACCCACTTAAAAGTTACCTTTAAAAATTTTACTGGCATGGATACAGAGAAGGTTATACTAGATGTGCAATTTTCAAAGCTAAGCTAAAGGAAAGTACAGACAAGGCCTGTATTTACTAGAATATAACAAACATATAACCATGAGCCTCTGTCAGGGTCTGATTTCATCCAACACTAAGAAAAATGGGGAGATGGATTTTTCCCAGTTTGTTTGAAAAGCTTGTCATGTGTCAGATTGAGATTTTAAATATTAAGTTTCACCCTGGCAAGCACTGTATTACTGTGGAGGTACAACAGCCTCTGCAGCAGGATTCTACTGTGGAAGTGTCTTACATGTGCAGTACTACCAAGGATGATTAATCCCTGAGAAAATCTGCTGGGAATCACTCCAGTCATCATTTTGCAAGAATATGCACATACGATGCTGGCCCAAGAGTCAAACATGCTCCATAAAGGGCTCCAATCTATGCAAAGCAGGAGTAAATGAAACAAGATATCCACAAGCTACTTACAGACAACATGAAACTTGCACACCATGGCTGTAATGGCAGACAAGTAGGGCAAAGACACTTTCTTTTTTTTCAATGCAAGCATTGCTACATGGGTTACTGGAACAAGTCAGCAGCAACAAAATCCCGTGCTTGTACACAGGGGTTGAGCAATACACCTACCACTAATGTTTATTGCACATTATTACAGAAAAACTTCCCAGGTTAGAGCTGTTTCTTTGTGGTTGCTGTTGGATTTTTTTTTTTAAGCAATAATGATAAGAGGAAGATAAAAAGACTTATGTGAAAATACTATAAAGGTTATGCATACAGGTTGAGTGATGCTTGTTGTACATGAAAAATGACTGCAATATGCACTCTATATTCCACCAGCTAAGGGAACTGTGAAAAGAGATGTTTCTTTTTTCATGAAGAACCCGTGTAACTTCAGAACATCTTTGTATAAAACTCCTTGCAAGACTAGAAGCTCTGAAGACACAGACTTCATCATGAATTTATGAAAGGGAAAACATAAATTAAACCAAGATACAGATCTAAAATTACTTATTTCAATATCTTTTTTATCATATGAACACAAACTACATCCTATGCTACATCATTGACCTCGTGACTTCACTGAAACCTTCTCTCACAAGCTCACACTAAAATAAAAACACATAAACAGCATCTGCATTTTTCTAAGAATTTATTACATGGAAACTTTGGTTAGTGATATGTCCAAGATTGTAATTAAGGAGAGACCAATCTGCTCAAAAGCGTGACCATTCCCACAGGAATGAGAAGAAATCCTTTTTATTGAAATAAGAGCAGAAAAATAAAATGGAATTCATTCTTGTTTCTGGCAAGAAAGGCATTTTCAAATCCCATTTGGTGTTTTAATTCTAATAGCTTCTTCTTTCAACACTACACTGAAGTACATGTTTAATCTTTCCAAGACTCTGGCTTTTTCATTGTCTTTAACAGATTTATACACATATTAAACATGAGTACATCCATCCATACGCATATCCCTCCCCTTTTCTTTACATCCTATTTAAGTTTGTCAAATAAAGGAACTGAACAGAGTAACAGACTGATCTGGGAATACAGAGATCTCTTAAACTGTGAAATCAAACCTGCTGTTACTCAATCAAATAATGCTTATGACCTAACATTTCAATCTCCACCCTTATCTAACTGATACTAATTTTACACTGGCATCTGCAAAGGTCATGATTTCAGCTGGAAATCACCTAAGGAGATTTTATTTTTTCTGGGAACTAAAGACATTTAACTCCTTTCTGACTAAGACATACAACTTGAAACATTCCTACCTTTAGCATCACCATGACTTCAGCTCCACAGTCAACTTCCATGACCATTTCTGGTCAGCACTCAAAGAACATTCAGACCAAATAATGCTTTTCATTGTTCCTAAACTTTGGGTCAAATGGGAAAATCTTTGCAAAGTGAGATTCAACAGAGAATTGAGAATTACAAGCAGAAAGTAATATTCCAAGGCTAACGTTAACAAATTGTTGCAACTGTTTGGCTTTTTTTTTCTTTTTAATTACCAATTAATCATCTAATGTAAATAAAGTGGATGTGTGATTTGATTTTCTTCCATTTTTCCCTCTGAATGTACTATTGTGTTGTGATTCTTAACAATGAAATAAGACTACTAAGAAAACAGAGAGAACGTTTTTAACTAAAGCTGACTTCAACTGGTTACAATATGAGCTTACAGAACAATTTCCAGCCCATGTGTTTTTGTCATGTCAACAGTTTCCAAAGATAATAAATGCTCTTCAGTATCATGCCTGGCATAACTAAGCCTGTGAGCAGGCTGCTAAAATTATATAGAGAATGTACAAGCGAACTCTTCAAGCAGTTCTCTAATGACTTCAACCCAAGAGCAGCACTCCAGCGAAACGGAGGGATTTGGGCAGGAATGCAGGCTATACAATAGGCAGCCGTAAATAGAAACCAAACTTCGTCACCGCCTTCATCCGCGGCGCGCTGCGCCGCACGATGCCGGCTCTGCCTCACCCAGCTCCGGCAAGCGCTCGCTGCCGCCGGCACAGCTCTGCTGCACTTCCCTGCCTCTACACCCCATTGCTAGGGCTCTGAGGTGGAGATATATCTATATCTATCTATATCTATATCTATGTCTACGTCTACGTCTATGTCTATAGGCTCTTTATAATTTTTTCCTACATTTTACTGGCAATATTCAAGCCTTGGTCCATGGACCACTTGAAAATGGTGCACAAACAACAGTTAAGAAAAGCAAGGCTACTGACAAGCCTTAAGTCACCATGCAGATTGCTGCTCTGGGCTCTGCAGCTCCAGAGAGAGTGAACCCTGAGTACACGGTTGCGGCACGGCCGATTCCTCATCAGCAATGATGTAATGTGCTTTGCAGGCAATCCTGCTAGGATTATACTACATACATATATACATATCTATACACTAACCATGACATAAAAATAAACACACAAATTTAGCATAAGATAACATAGAGGCATTAAAAAAAAATACGTTGGGAACCTACGTTTACTAAAACCAAAAAACTTAGAATCAAAAATAGATAAGCTTTTCCATACAAACAACTGCAGCCTTTGGGCAAGACTCCAATGTAGCTAAAACTAACATCATAACACTGCAACCCATTAGAACAGTACTTCACTTTTGAGAGAATATTATTTCCTTGAAGTTCCAGTTCCTGCAATCAAGAAACTGCATGTGAATTTTAGCATTATAAATTAAATTAAGGGAAATTAAATAAATAAATAAAATCACCTCAACCCCTGAAGCTCGGAGACTGAAGATGTGCTATCTAATTCTGATTACGTGTAAAATACCAATGGTCCAGCTCCTGTGAAAAATGCCTGAGCAGGCTTATACACAATTGAGCACCTTTTATACACAATTTACTGCGAAGTATTAAACTGGGCATCCAAGGAGCACTCCAGACTCACGTGAGATCTCATCTCAGGGCTGAATTTGACCCACTGCTGACAAAGGGTTCAGTGAAGGCTTTCTCCCCTGATAGCACAGTCTCCTTGACAATTTCTTAAAGAACTCAGAAATGCAACTCCTTGAATTTCAAAGCTTTCTCAGGTTTAGTCTCTCTGAAAGCTGATTTTCAAGGGTCTGATCCAATGCTCAGAGAAGCAAGTGGAAAGACTCCAACTAAGTTCAGTAGCCTGTGGATTGGATTCTGCAGCTGGAAGAGCTATTCTTCATTAGGTTTTTCATTAAATACAACACATGCCATAAGAAGCATGTATATTTTTACTGATCAAAATGACACAATCTAAGAAGACCTTAAGACAAAATTCCTACTCTGTTACGTCCTTCCTTTGACTTTTAGGACATTCAAAAATATATATTATTTTCTCCTTTACTCCTTTCCTTTTCTTCCTTGGCAAACATCTCCTGTTACTACTACTTCTTTAAAAAAAAATACAACCCACCCCTCCACAAAAAAATAATAATCTAAATTAGTGTTATACAGAAGTCAATACTGCCCTTTCCAAAACTCATATTAATTGAAGGCAAGGTAAGATCTTAAAACATAGAGAGGGCAATATTTGAAACCACTGACAAAGTTAAATTTCTTCCACTTTTTCTGAAGAATTACAAACTATGCTCTTAAGCATCAAATGTTAAAAAGCAACCTGTCAGAAATATATTATTTCAAGACAGCAGTATTGCCAAAACCTCATTTAAGTAGGCTACAGCCTACAGAAATATTCCTCTTAAAGACTTTTCCACCTGCAGCTAAGAAAAATACCCTTTAAAAAAGCATGGGCTATATTCGTCTTTGCCTCCATCCAAAGAAATCAAGAGGTGTAACACTTAAACTTTATCCCACCACACACAGCTGCAAATAGGACACCACTGATCCCCCCCTTCATGCAAAAATTATAGATAAAAATAACAAACAGACCAACAGCAGGAAATTCATTCCCAAGAAAGATCTTCTTGCTACATCTTTTATCAGAGAGAGTTATGAGACTTGTTCCTCTTTATTCATTTTTGTTCAGTGCTAACACCAAAGCAGTGAATAAGGAAGACTTATGTCATTGCCTGTTGTTTTTCTGTCTCCAGTACAAAATAAATGAAGCACTCATGGGCTCCTCTCTACAACATCCACAGGTAGGCTCACAAAAGAGCAATAGTCCACTTGCAAAGAGAAATTGTTATAAAACCCATTATTAATAAACCACATGAACTTCAAGGAAACATTTATACTATTCTACTTTCAACCAATCTTATGTTCATGTGTTTTCTGTGATGGTGAAACTTCAGGATGGAGAAATGCAGCCTGCATGCTGATCCAAGTGCAGTATTTCTCAGGTTGCTGCTTTTTGTCCGTGGTGCAGTTAGGTGGCTGCTCACGGGGCTTGGGCTTGAACAAAGCCAGCAGCACAAAGCCCCGACTGCTTTTGCTGCTTTCCCACAGCCCCCTGTGCCAGGGGTGGCAAAGGCCTTTCAGGGGGTGCCCTGGGACTCCCAGCTGCTGTTTGACATGCAAATGGCATCAAAGATCTTTCAATCCCACCTTCAAGGAGGGAAGATAAAGGCAGCAGTTCCCAGAGGAGCTCTGCTCCCGGAGCAGCATCCTTGCATCTCTTCAGGATGCTGGAACTGCTGCGCACAAAGAAATCATTCTTGAAGTTATGTGAAGGACTTAAAGAAAGCAACTGAGGGGAATTAGAGAAAGGTGCTTCAGGCAACAATTCTTCTCCTCAAGCATAACAATAGAGTATCTTAAAAACATCACTTTTATCTTCTTGTATACAAGCACACATTCGGTAATTCCAGCATTTCCATTTTATTTAGAGACCCGACACAAATGATATAATTCAAATCTGAATTACAGGCTCCACTTGCTTCTTGTATCAGTCCAGCTTCATGTGCTAGTATTTTCCAACCAGTTTGAGTGGAAATCAAGCTCTGTAAAGCTATGCAACTTCACAGACCTCTAAGTCATCTCACAGGTAGCTTACAAGGTTTTGAGTTTCTAGTCTTATCTTCAACCTAAACAATTATAATATCCCTTTTATTATAAACATACCCAAAATCAAAATGCATTTTTCACCTCTAGTTTAATATGACCATCTAAACCAAACTCTTTCAAACCGGAGGCCAAAAATTTAACCATTACTGAAATAAAAGCTGAGTAATTTTCAGATACCCTCAAAATACAGAAATGTGTTCCAATTACTTTAACCAGAAGAGCACCAGCTCATCTTTGTTTGTAAATTAAAGCTCTTCTGATTAGGTTACTAAATAATGATATCAATATCATGTTAAATAATTAATAAATATTATAATTACTACTAGCTGCAGAAATACAGGAATACATAGGAAAAAATCTAAGTTAAGTAAACTCTGAAAGTTGGAAAAACTTGTGGAAAATATGAGTATGAAAGAGAAAGAATGGTGGGAGCAGAAATAGCATGCATGAACAGATCCTACCTACCATAGTATCTAATGGAAAAAGAGCTTTCAGCTATTTTCATTTTCCACACTTTAAAGTAATTTTTTTTTAAAGTGCCTTATTTGTAAATTCATTTATTACTTTCATATCCCTCTTACTGTTTTTCAGTCACTGAACAGAACATGACATGCTACCAAGTAACATTAATTTCAAAATCAGTTGGCAAAAAAAAAATGTGACCAGTTTTTTGGGATCAAACACTACACAGCTTTCAAAGAACACATTTCTTCCTTGCTTGAGAAAAAAACTTGCTATCTTCATCTCAGTGGCATTGGTAAGAAAAAAAGATATGTAGAGAGCCAAGGAGAATCTGAACACACCACTGATCTATAAAGAACTAGATATTAAGTGATTGATAAAACCTCACCATGGAATTCATCCAATGGCCTCTGATTTCCTCATAAGAAATACATTAGTCAAAGAAATAAATCTGATCTTTTTACTTTATGACTCTCATGAAAAGGGCAAACAAGTAGCTTGCCTAGATTCTCCCTAACCAGCTAATCTTGCCTCCTTAACAAACCATACTCCATTTCAGCATTCCTAAATACTTATTGTAACATCACATAAGGATCTGCACTGATTTGGTGAACAGCTTGATATCTTCCCAAAGTAATTTTTGCAATCCAGATGATAGCTATGGATAGTAACTGAAGACATTGTTGTAAGAGGAATGCACAAAGGATTCCTGTCTTAAATTCAGAAGTTAGTCATAAACTTAGGTGGTTTGTTTTTCCTCACTCTGAATTTCGGCATGGTCATGGACTATATATAAGTTTCCTCAGCCAAGATTTTGAAAAGATCACTGTGAAACTTGCATCACTTATTGAAGCAAATGTAGGTTGGCTAAAGGTTTTCTGTTCGTCTTTTTTTGCATCACAGTTCAGCTTCCAGCTTTCCAAAAACTTTGAGATTGCTGGACTTGGTCATCATATTAGCACTGTTAAGGCAATACTTAAAAATATTCTTTTAAAGCTTCAAATAAACTTAATAAAAATGAGAAATTCAAAGACCCTTATGCCTAGGCATCACAGTTGGTGTATATTCGTGAAAGGAATACTCAGTGTGAATCTGAATTCGCTCCATATTTTTAGTCATCAAAAAACCCCAAACACAATCCAGACAAAAACAAACAACAAGCCACCCACCCCATCCCAGTAAAATTAAAATTGAAGTGTGCAAGAACAAAGCAGGTCCAGAATGTAGGGGAGTAGTCCTTTTAGTTGCAACATCTAACTCCTTTCAATACAATTTACAGTTGCAAATTTATAGACAGTGCAAACCACACAACCTAAAAATTATGACACTGAAGAGATGTTATAGTGGTATTTTTCAGAATAAAGGACACAGTAGTTGTGAAATAGCTGGTACATGTTTTTCCCATATGACAGACTCCAATTCCACATTACACATACTCAGTTGAAATTACAGGAGAGCTTAACTCAATAAAGCCCCAAACCTCTGTTTGTATTGTTGCACACTGCATAAAGAGAAATTCCATGGAGTCAAGTACAAATCCTTTATTCTCTTAAGTTTCCCAAGACAAAAAGACACAGCATAATTAAGAGTTGAATGGGTAGAACAGTAAGCATTCTCACGCACATATTGGAAATATTTAATGAACAAACACAAATTACTACCAAAACAAGGAAGAAAACTGAGAACTGTGAAGACTACATTCTTCTTTAGGAAAAAGTACGCTACACACCATTCATGTTAAGGCATTTTTCAATCCTACAAAGCAACAATTGTCTCCTGCAAGGTGAAAAACTATTGCAGTTTGGTGGCATGTCAACTCCACTGCGACCCTTGTCCGAAGAACAGCAATTGCAGCACAAGAGTGCACTGAGCACAACTGCTGAAGTCTGTTCATATGCTCAGGGTTATTTATATGCACCACCACCCTGGGGATCAGACTCACAACACAGACCACTTACAATCTCTCTGGGTAATTATATAGTGAAATGATGACAACTAGTTCTCTTGGAACATAGAAACTTTTGGGCATGTTCACTATAATTAACCAATATCCACTTCTGTTTTCTGACGTTAAACTGAAGACGGGTATCTTGCATCTTGCTCCAATTTTTTAATGCTTTAATAATGAAGTTGATGTGAAAATAGAAACATATAAGATAAATTTAGTGTGCTATTTTGATTTTTTCTGCAATTCTCATGTCAATACAGAAAAATATACATAGTTATATATATATATATACACACACTCTATTGAATACATGAAAATTTAACAAAAAAAGGGATTGAAAATCTGCTTGTAGAGGGTGAGGGCTTATACACACCCAGGTTGCTTTTACATAGCGCATTACACATTTGGGAAACACCGTTCTGAAATAACCCTCCAGTTCATGTACTTGCATTTCCAGTCATGCTGCCTAAGCATCAAACACAACCCACTGCCACCATCATGAGAAGTAGCAGCCTGACATGGAAAGGTGTAGGATCTCCCTTTGGCCCGGAGCCTGACAACAGCCATAGCCAGAAATGTAAATGAGAAGACTTCTCTATTTCACTGAACCAATGGTACCACCTTGAAAACAGCAATAGAACATTTTCTCGCCAATTGTAAATCATTGCCATACCCCCAGAAGGAAAGGCATCAATGGTAGTACTTTGTTGAACAGCATTTCTTTTTAATTTGTTGCATAAGCGACACCGCTAGATGTGACAGGCTAGATGGGAAACTACAGCAAAGCATTTCCATCAGTTGAATTTCTGGAACGTCTCTTGACGGCTAAATTTGCCTTTGATAGCAGCTGGAGCTGTTTTGGAAGAAAAAAAAAAAACAAAACAGCTTGCTCCCACTAATCATTCATTGCTTTGGTTTACAGAGCAGTTTTGGTGTATGCTAACACATTCTTTCTTTTGGGCATAAACGAAACCAGAAGTCGTGATCCAGACACACAATCAATACATTCTAACTCCTAAGGACAAAGTAAAAATCCAAATCACTAACTGGTCTTTTATACCGCTGTGAGTGACACATGCACTAGGGTGGGAGAGTCCAGGGGCCAACTAAATGCAATTTGAAGACTCTGAGTTGTATATATAGCATAGAATTAGAGGCCTCCAACACCAATCATATCAGTGTCCACATTTGATCATACCTCACCAAATTACTCGCTTATTTGCACATAACTATAACCTTGATTCTAGAGATTCATTTCTGATCAAAGAGGAGTCAGGACTAAAAAAATCCAGCTTTTTAAAAACAACATCTTAAAGTATGTCACATATATACTGTAAATAAAATCTCCTGCTTGGATACTATCCAGAATTATTGATAGATCTTAAAATACAGTAGGCCAAACTTTGCCCCAAAGTTTACAAAATCATGAATTTACATTTTGAATAAATCTAACAAATTACTAGGACCATCAGAATCAATGAAAGAATCTACCGTCACACCAGTTACATGACAAATCAAAACTAATTCTACTGCAGTATGCAGAGAAAAAATCCACTGTACAAACTCTGCTATCATTTCATGAATATGACAGTGTCCTATATAGTAAAATTAGCAACTGATGAAACAGTCATTACAAACAATGATCAGGCATAGTATCAGTGTTTAAATATAAATGTTTCAATAATGTGCATAACCTCAATAATCTCCAAACAACCGAGGATTATAAAATTGCACTACAGAAAGCCTACAGGTACCTTTTTTGCCCAAACCTCTCCAGGACTCAGAAGTAAAGCAGCATAGAGTACATGTTTCCCCATCCCACAGAATGCTATGCTTGTTCCCATTTTCAGCAGTGCAACCAGAGGGGACTCAATCCAAAAGAGATCAGTCTCTGCAACAGTGAGGACACATCTCAGCAAGGCCAATTTTGTACTATATACTACTGAGAGTTGTAATGCCAATGCTACCCCTCTGACAAAACTCTAGCATTCAGTAATAGCTTAAAATTGAAGCTACATTTTATTACTTCCTACCAATGTAAAGACAAAAAATCAAAATATTATTATGGAAAAAGCAATGTAATCAAGTGCAATGCTGACACTAGAGGAAATAAATATTTTCAACACCAATAGAGAATTAACAGCAGAAGTACACAGCCCAACACATTGACTTAAAGAAAGAAAACTAGATGAAAAAACCTCCTGTTGCTGAGGGCCACCCATGCACCCCTCCTGTGCTCAGCCTGACGATACTGGTAGGCAAGTGCTTGTCGGCCCACCAGGAGTGGGACCTTTCCCTGTCACTACCCCACTGTGCATCAGAAAACTGGAGTCATCCCTGCTTCCTACTTGAAAAAAACTTTTCAGACCTTCTGACCTCACCTCACCCCCACAGACAGATTTCAGCCTGCGCACCTCCTGCGCGGAGCCTGAGCCACAGGACAGAGGGAGATTCAGGGATGCAGACTGTCCCCACAACTCCCAATAGCCTGTGCACAGTCTCAGCCACCACACAGTCTGTTTACATCCATCACTGGCAACACCTGAAGGTCTCTTTGCCCCAAAGGATGATGTGGCATTCGAAACTGACATTTGGCCAGACCTCTGCTCCTGAAAATGAAGCACTGGGACACCACAGGGCTGTGCTGATTTCAGCTCAGGAGGGCAAGGACAGATGTTGATGCTGGGTTTTAAATCTTGTTCTATCTTTACTCAATTCTTTTAGATAGTAATATCTAAGTATCTTTTAGACTGCTAATATTTTATCAGATATTCCATATCTTCTTAGCTTTGAGGGAAGTCCTATCTGGCAGGTTTCAGGGACTGTTAATACCAAGGAAGAAATCAATTCTCTTTTGTATGCTGACCACCTGTACTATCTGTTAACCCTCATGGCAGCTGTTCTATGTATAGGCTTGTGAGTGGTCACAAAGAACAAGCCTATTAGAAAAGAAGATATAAGACAACATCACTGCTGCATCCAACTTTAACTGTAATTGATCTGTCCCCCATCTTAATCTGGCTCTATTTACAGGGAGATCTGATTTCCTTTGACAGACACATCAGCCCACTAGTGCCCATCTAACTGCTTCAGCAAGGAACAAAATCTGATTATCTACATTTCCTATCCAAACTCTTAGAAAGTAAAAGGGTTTCAAAGGAAAAAACATAATACTAATTTAACTATTTCTGCTCACTCTTAGGATGTATTTCACTAATTTGAAAAGCAAGTAAGGGAAGAAGCAATTT
Source organism: Phainopepla nitens (assembly GCA_013400175.1). NCBI lineage: Eukaryota > Metazoa > Chordata > Aves > Passeriformes > Bombycillidae > Phainopepla > Phainopepla nitens. Next base: position 1,257,805 of record VXBQ01004622.1, on the reverse strand, counting down.
AGCTGTAACAGGACTCTCTCGAACTTCAGAATATAATTAGCAGATAATTAGGGTACTTGAGGTGTGGATCAACAAAAGTAAGTATTTCCACAAAACTTTAGAGAATTTACCTGTTGAATATTTACAGAACTGCATTGCTGTGGCACACCAGTATATAGCCACATCAAATTCAGAAACTCATCGATTTTGAATGAGCAGCAAGCTCTTTGGTCTGTTTACAAAAAGACCGAACTGTTTCAGAAAATGAAGATAAGTCTTCACCTGGCATAATGGTCAAGTGATCTATCCTAAGATCTGTCAAAGTTATGAAATAAATAAATCAACAGATTTTATAAAATACGATATACCAGATAATCAGAGTTGATAAGTAGCAATGTAAATTTTAGAATGTAGAAGATACTCAGAGTCTCTTATAGTAAAAAAAAAAGTGTTTTTCAAATTTATATGCATTAAGCTTTAAAAATAAACAACCTAAACAAACAGAGCAGTAAAATCAAATGGTAATGTCCCTGCCTTTCTCCTTCTTCTAGAAGAACCTCTCAAGAAGCTGAACCTGCTCATCTCAAAAGAAAAACATTGTGTCCCTTGCTTTTTGAGAACAACAAAAAAAAACAAAAAAAAGGAGGCAAGGACCCTTCCTCCTTCAAATACTGAGATTTAATTGACATCCTCATTTACCAACTTCTTTCACTGCTGTCCCCTTCTGCAAACAGGAGTAAAGTACTTCTCATAATGCTGAACATCGATGTACACATTATGTACACACACCTACAGGTCTCTCTTTTTAACAGGTGATCTCTTTTTAAATATCACAATCCTTCCTGGAGTTGGAGAAACAAAAACACTACCTCAATGACTGTACTTTCTATCTGATCCCAAAACATAATCCAACACCATTGTATCCTACAGCCAAAGGAACTGAATTTATAATACTGTAGTTGAAGTGTGTTTAGCAGAGCAGCTTTGCTGTGCAGTTGCCGCAGAGTAACGTGAAGTTGAGTAAGAAGCTTTTATAAATAGAGCTTGGGGATCCCCTCTCCTGTGGAGCTTGATTTTTTTATTTGTTTTTTTCTTCAAGCTGTTAAGACAGAAATAGCATGGGCAGGGAAACATAGCTGCTTGGAGACAAGAGCAGAAACTTGCCAGCCAGATTGACTGTACCTGTGCTGTGGAGGTGGCCCAAGAGGACACTGAGTAACGTGGTGCAACAAACTCTGCCTCTGGGATATGGCCTCCGAGGAGGAGGGGTGAGTGGCAGCTCAGCACACAGCAGGACACACACACACACACACTACCTGCTGCACACAAAAGCAACCTCCTACAGGTTGCCACTCCGGTCACAGGAATGTTTGAAAACTCCATCCAGCTCTTTCAAAATCTTTACTCACCCCAGCCCCTGAAGGATGACTGCTCTTCCAAAGTATTTTTCATAGAAATACATCTCATGGCAGAAGCAAGGAGCCAGCCTAAAGGGGGCTGCAGAACATAGAATTGGCAGGACAGCCATAAAAAGCTGGCCTTAAGAGGGAAAATCAAGCTTTGGAGAAGTAAATAATCCTTGTAATGCCTGTAACCATCATGTTGCATTTCTCTCAGCCTCTTATTTAAGACTTCCACAGAAACCAGTTCTTTGAAAGGTTCTATAAGGCGTTTCAATTAGAATGCACATGGCTGGGTACATCTCTTGAAAAGAGGCAATAGTGAAGAGATACAATGAGATACAATGATTAGGTGAGCTGCTAATACCCAAATACATAAAGTTGTCATGTGACAAAAAATATTGAAGTGATACAACTAGATAATAAAATCCTTAGCAATATTATCCATTTCCATTTAATTCTAGGATCACATACAGTCTCACTCATTTTTATTTCAAGTAATAATAAAGCCTCTCACCTTCCCAATGTTGTAGCCATGTCTAGAAATGCTCATGAAGAAACACAGAAATTACATTTTAAATATACCATATCTCCACTCGTGGCTGGTTTGCTATACTGGAGACAATATATTTATTTATTCATTCATTATTTTGATTGAACTGTAGAGTATTTTGACTGCCAATTTTTTGTGCATCAATACAAAGAAGAAACAGATCTCTATACTCCTGTATATTGTGAAGTGACGGGGAATGGAGAAGGAAAAGAAAATAAACGAGGTTAACCTGAATTGAACCTCTGAGATAACACATAACCTCTACAATGGCCACCTAGAGCTGCAAACAGAACAAGAATGTCCACAATCCAGTGCTTGGCAACTGAGGGACTTAGGTTTTGACACGGCACTTTTCCTGCAATAAACTGCCTGTGTGACTGCTGGAGGTACTGGCAGTCACACGTGGTTTACCTCCACAAGAAGTCCTTGGCAATAACCTCCTATTGGAAAGATATTCAGACAGTTGGATATGGTCATGGACGTCAACTCAGAAAAACCTCAGATGTGTATGCTCGTGCTAAAGCTCTTCTTGTGTTTATAGTCTTTATGCTCAGTGGGATAATTTACAGCTTTTGGTAACTACTGTCCTAAAAATAAAGGAGAGGAGGGGAACAGTTCAACAGTGCACTGTGCCAACCATCTTCTTTTCAGTCACAGAAATGTAAGAAAGTTAAATTTACACTTGTTAAATTGTTATTTTATGAGAATTTTCTCCCTAGCTGTGCATGCTGATGGAAGAAGCAGCTGTTTTATCAGTCATCCTTAACGTCCTCTGAGTGACACTTCTGTCCCAGAACATCATCAGTAGGTTAGGTACAAGTCAGTCTGGTAAGCTTTGCCTCTTGTTAATATCACCTAATGCTTGTAAGACCCAACTCTTCACTTCTTCTTTATTTTTTTTTAGCCAAACTTTAGCCATCTGGTCGCTGTCTCTCTCCTCTCCCTCCTGGGGGGCAAAGAGGCAGTCAGGGAAAGATAAGAAAGGGGAAAATGGTTCAGTCATGGAAGAAAGAAACTTTACTTTGTTCCTTTTCTCTTCTACCAGTAGCTAGAAAATCTAGCTGCCAAAACAGAAAAACTTAGTGGTTTCTAACACATATTCCCTCCAGCACCTGAAGTTAAATCTGAGTTTGTCAATGTCAACATAGTTTTGATGCCTGCAAATAACTGAGAAAACCACTGGCAAAATATGAGTTCCCACAGACAACCTCCATCTTCCCATGCCATCCATTAGGGTAGTTCTAGCTGTGCCAAGAAGTCCACAACACAGATTCACCTAAGTCTCCCCAGAAACCCTGCATTCAGCCCTGGATGCCACACTGCAAATCTGACAAGATCCTTTTTGCAAGCTGAACACAACTCTGTGACTTCTGTCATGCTTAATTAAGGAACATATCACATCTGGGAAATGTACTGCCCACCATCACTTCCAGGCTGTGATTACATCTATCAGTACTTCACTCTGCCCTTTAATTGCCTGCAGGATGGTTACAAGTGTGCCACGACCTATGGTATTTGCTGCATAGGTCCTTCGCACCCAGCATCTAATGCGCACAGTTGTCTGAAGTAGCACGAGCTAAACTCCATAAGCAATTATCCCCATTCAGCCTTTTCTTCTTCTACAGTATGCATGGACACAGAAATATACACAGATAAAAAGTTCTGAAATATACCATAATAAAAGCTTTGAAGTCTACTGTAATTCCACAGTTCCTAACTTTTGAAAGTGTAACTCCTAACCTTAAGTGTTTTAAGTAATGGATGGGCAATTAGGCATTTAAACTCCATATACCTTTCTACGTTTGTGTAGTCAAAAATGAATGCTTTGAAGCAGAGATTATCCTTTTCAAGTATTTGGAAAGTACCTTGCATGTAAGCATATAAAAGAAATCATAACAGAAATAATGCTTTGTTTCCACTTTTATACTCCTTCCTTTTGGTGTTACAGCCAAAGACCTCCAGGAAGGTTGCTGTTGATTCTAGCCCTAGTCATGTACCGTGTGTCATGCAATACATTTGTCTCCTGCCCTAATTACCTTACTCTGTTTCAATCTCTTTGCCAAGCAGTTGCCTATCTGTTGCAGTAGTATTTTACCTCTGCTCAACTGACCTGTCCTCTAGGAGTGAGCCTGTATTGAATTAACTCAGCTTCATTTCAACCCAGGTATCTGTTCACAGCAGCACTGAAAGCTTCCCCAGTACCACCATTATTTTATCCTAAAGCAATGAGGAAATTCAAGTGTTCCATTTGGAAATGAAGGTGACCAAGACCACTGTAACATATATATACACACCACTTAGACATTCCTCATCGTCCGAAGCCAGCATTCCCTCAGGAAGGGAGGGAAGGGTGAGTTGGTTTGGTTTTATCCCCTTGAGTTAGCTTAGTAGCCTCGACAGTATTTCTACATCCTCAAATATCATTTTTGGTGCCAAATAACCTACTGTAATCCCAGAGAAAGTCTTCAGTGAATTTAACTGCCTTCACAGCTGCTCCCTTGGAAATCTGCAGCGTATGCAACACAGAAGCATCCAGCACCAATCCGTGTCATAATTTGCTCAAGATAAATTGCCTGAATTCAGAAATTCAAGACTCACGGACGAACACATAGTCTCATCCTTCCCACCACTCTAGATATTTGTCCAGTGCTTCTGAGTTGTCAATATTCAATGACCACATGCCACATACAACAGTCTGTTGATTAAAATCAATGCAATGAAAATCTACTCAGCATAAAACTAATTCTATAGAATCCCCAAAGGAGAACTGCTGCTGAACAGAAATGTTCAATCTGAAATTTGAGCATGAGACCTTAATTAATCTTCAACTGTTGATCTCCATCCCAACTGTGTTTATCTTAATTTTATTCCACTATCAGATTCCACCTTGGAAGCTCCTTGCTGCTTTGAACCCAAAATCTACAGAGCAACAACAAAGGTCAGCATAAGTATTTCACATCTATACATGACAGAAACGGCATACAGGCAGTACCAGCTTCTCAGCTGACTTATAAAAGAATTAGTTTGCACAGGCTGAAGATCTGATTCAGCACACTCAGCTGTTCCCAAACTTTGGATGCCAAGTCAGATCAGCAGTAATTAAATCTTGGGCTGCAGGCCTAGAAGAAATTCAATTTTATCCCAGATCTATAGAGTGAACTTAGAAATTTGTAAATGCAACTGAAAGCAAAAGAAGTGGTTGCTGCCATGTCCATGTACATTAAGTAGGAATTTTATTGAGGTGATTATGAAAAGAAGGATAGCAGATGACTGCTCTCAGAGGATGCCTTGCCAGTCTTAAATTCTTTCATAGAGACTAGCAGAAAATAAATACTTGTCTAAAGTGATTTTTACTAGATGTGATGTAGTAAACCAACTTTAGTACAGAACACTGCAAAATAGCACTGATTTCCCCGAGCACGTACTTTATAGCACACAGTTTTGAAAGCATGCACAAATTTTCAAATTAACATCCATAAACACCCTTGTGCATAAAAAAAAAAAATTGCAGAGGATTCGTTTTTTCCTTGTGGAAAGCAATGCTTATACCTCATGAGTCGCCTTATATTTCTGATACACATAGCAGATTTGCAGAGACATTTTGTGAGTCTCCATGGCAAACTGATCTCCTCTGTGCACAGGGTGTATCAGCTGCCCTCCCTGTTCAGCAGTAATTGCCCTCAGAACCCTCCAACTTTGCCACTGTGAGTCAGATTAATAGATGCAAACAGACTGTGAAGCTTTAGGATTTTCAACCCATATCAAATGAGAATTCAGAATGACTGAGCAACCAAGTAATAAAACTGAAGTCATCAGCACATTTTCTGCTGGTGAACAAGTACCAGTGACTGAAGTGCAAAGCTCTAAGACACTGCAAAGCAGAAAGGGGGGAAAAAAAAAAACAAACTACCAAATCTTCAAAGTATGACTTTGACAAATAAAGGGACTGATTTCAAGATAAGCTAAGCTCACAGAGCTTCAGGAGGAATTAATGGAACTGTTTCTGTCTTGAAATGGGAAAAATCTGTTCAGAGAGTGAAAATAACAGGAGGACAAGTAGATCAGGAGATTTAAAACATGTTAGATATAAAGCAGGACACAAGGAACAAGTTTCCTCAACAGAACATTTTTACTGGTTTGGATAATGCATTCCCAGTTTGCACAGGTGATGCCGATTGCTTTTTCTTAATTCTCTGAAATTCAGCACCTACCTGAATACTTTTTTTTTTTTAAACAGGATGCTCATTTTTTTTTTTGTTAAAATTGAGGAATCTAAAAAACATCTTTTAGCACTCTGTGCTTGGAGTTCATCCCCCTCCTGTGCCAGGACACAGACTGTGATTATTCCCAGTAATCCCACTAAATTCTGGTGGAGCCAGCAAGGAGCACAGTCTAGCAGAGGCACCTGCGGGGCTGAGGATGGCAAAATTTGATGGAGGGGCAGGAGGCAGAAAAGTCCCCCTTGGAAACCACAACCTGAATTTAGCTAATCCTCAATACCCACAGGGTCCTCCAGCTCCCCCAAATCACCAAACTGACTAGGAGGTAAAAAGTTATTACTGTATTTCATTTTGCTTCCCATGTGCGCACAAGACATGACATTAGTAGTTGGGACACCACACTGACCCTTCTCAAACCCTAATTATTAAAAGTTATCAGAAGGCTAAATGAATTGCTGGACTTTCCAAACAGGAAAACCTCCTCAGCAAATGTCTGCAGAAAATTCTTGCATTCAAGCCTTATGAAAGTACCATCATGAGGGAGAAGAGAAAAACACCCCTACAAGCACTGTATCTTTGGCAGTTCAACAAGCAGAGGGAAAACTGCAGTGACAGAGCAGTGGTGTTATTTCTGATAAGGTAATGAGCTCATAAAGCAAAGACCTGTTTTCTGTCAAATTATAGTCATTATTCTTACTAAATAACATTAATTGAAATTTACTGGTGATATTCAAGTAATTTTACTCAAATGATCTCAAATTTCAGACAAACACAGCAAATCTTTTTCTTGAGTGTGTTGTGGATTCATGAAAAATCAGTGATGAGCAAGCAAAAAGAGGTTTTAGTTACATTTTGATTAGAATGAAAAACAGATGTGTGGTGATTAATCACATTCAAGTTAAGACAAGCCCATCCTGGAACAACGAACACAAGGGCTGGCTCCTTCAATGCACCTAAACATGCATCAGGGTACACCTTCATTTTCACATCAGAGGAGATCTATTAGGGCAAGCTCAGATCTTCATTAATTCCTCAGAAAGTCCAGAGCTAAAATTATATCCAATTTACACTTACAAAATTTTAATACAGGGTCTTGTGAATCTATCTGATGAACAGACCCTGTGCTGATCACCATGATCATAAAGAATGTGAACAAAAACATTGCATGGAAAGGGAGAAACATTAGAGTAGAATGAACAAAGGAGGTAAGAGTTTCAGCTGTGAAGAAATGACAAAGGAACACCCAACATTTACTGGGTAATAGAGCAGACAGATGAAATTCAATGCAGAGCAGTGTTACATATTTGGTGTGGGTTTTTTTCGTTTTGGGTTGTTTGGCTGGGGCTTTTGTGGGTATTTTGGTGGGGTTTTAAAATCCTGCAAACCCTCCATATAGCGATGGCCTTGAACTGAATTTTATCACTCAGAAGCTACTCACATACAGTTCTGCAGTAACACTGCTTTTTAACTGCTCCAGAGCAAAATTATCCTTGGAATTATTTTAAAAGCAACACTAAGAAGAAAGAATCATTAAAGTACTGTTTAACGATATTGTGTACCCACATTTTCAATAGAACTTACAAATAAGACCCTAAGTCTTGAACATTATACACAAGGCTCTAGCTCTTCCAGTTTTGCCATTACTCAACTTTGTCAAAGAAGGTGACTGTTGAAATATTTTAAGAAAGCATAACACAGCGAAGACAGTCCAGTTTGCACTGGAGCCTATTGCACTGGACACTCAGGCTATTCCTAAATACTTTACAGGCATTTCTCATCTGTTGTGGGGATTTCCACTCCTTAAAGAGATGATCTGGTGAGAGAGTTGGGGAGTCACTGAGAGGAGTAACTACTGAGCTTTCAGCAGAAGGCTGAAGAAAGATGAACAGCGAACTCCTTTTCCAAGATAGCTACAGGGAATAAAATTAAAGTTTCAAGTACTGAAAAAAAAAAAATAAAATAATAATAATAATAAAAAAATCTCAAATGCTCAAATGTAGCTGGGCAGGTTCCCAGAAGGAAAATCTACAGAGGATGACAAACTGCAAAGACACCACCTTTGAGACTCTGAAGCACAAAACTGCCAGAGGATGGAGAACATTCTGGTGAAACACTGTCACTCTTCTTTATATTCTTCACTTCAACAACTCAAACTAGCTGTTGCAAAGAGAAGCAGAAGGACTGGGGAACTGGCCTAGATGAACCTTTCATCTGATCCAGCAGAGGTCATTTTCTTACACAGCCTATTTGTGAATCACTTCATGCTTGCCCACTCTTTTTGAGAGGGAAGGTGAAAATCAATCAGAAGTTATCCATTGGGAATAACCTAATTCATGTCTGTCAAATAATTGTGTACAAAATAAAACAATCACCTTCATAGTTTCTTTTGATCATTCAGTATAGCATAAGTCAGTTCTGTACTTACTTGCACTGTACCTGCACACTCTATGTGCTTGCAAGCCTATTTGATTTCATCAAAGCACAACAGCAAGACCATGTATTCACAACTTTCCTACAAATAACTGCTTCCTGAGTATGCTGGAGTTATTTACCAATACATTATTACTTGCTTAGTTTTCCAAATATTCAAACCGATGTTGCAAGGGGTGGTTATAGTATTATTCTTTCCACTTGGTTCCTAGGGATTACAAAGTGGTTTCCCTTCAGAAAATAGACTATGTTTTTATGCTTTTACCTCACTTGCTAGCAAGGAACGCTCCCACAGATCCTGCCTGTAGACTATGTGTTTTCTACCTGCACAGCTGTCCCTGGGCAAGAAACACTAATTTTTTTTCCTACTGCATATGTGATTCAGTTGCAAAAGGGAACAGTATTCAGGTTTCAGGAGATGATCAGAAAGAAAGTACACTTAAAGAAAGGCTGCACCTAAAAAAAAAAAAATCCAGGCTGGAATTTTCCAGAGCTGAAAGCAGAGAACCAAGTGTCTCTAACCAGCATTTGTTTTGCAGCTGTCCAGAGGTGTTCATTCATTTTCTGTGAACATAAGCAGCACAATATGGCCTTCTTACTCATGCAGTTCAGAGCAGCCAAAGTACCAGGCAGCTACAAAAATCAAGAGAAAAATAATGGAAAAATAAGCATAAGATTGAGAAAACTGAGCTATTTGCTAACACATCTTTAATGAGTCTTCTGAATCAAAATGGAAAAGAAATACCCATTTTCAGGAAAACCCATTTTTCCAAGAAATTTAATCTCCTTATATTTGACCAAGACTGTCAAAGAAGTGAGCCTGGGAAACATAATCCTAATTATCTCATAAGGGAAAAACTAATCCAGTCACTTGGGGCACATGAGAGAAATCCACAGAACACAAACATCACCTTGTTCCCCAGCATGTTTTGTTCAGGCTGATTAAAACCCCTGAAAGCCACAAGAAAGCTGCCTGCTTTGTCAGGCATGAGGCAGCACTTCAGGAGTCTCAGGTTCAGGGGAAGATGCTAAGTTCTTACTTGCACACACAATTCCCACTGCCCCATGAGGACCATGGGATTACTGACAAAGCACTAGACCAACAGAAAGAGCTGGACCCAGCTGCTCAGACCAGTGCTTTGGACAGACAAAGGCAGGGTGAATGCTGAAGGTGGGGATCCACACCAATTTGCACCAGCCAAGAAGCTTCCTTATAATACTTCAACACTAAATTTCAAAATTGGATATGGTGCTCCAAATTACAAACACACATCTGCAAGCAAATGCTCCATCCACAACAGCTACTTTTATTCTGAAATGAGAGGTTGATGAAAGTAAATATAAGAGGTTCCCTGCATAATTCTGATGTTATTTAAACCCAAAGTATTCATGAAAAGAAAGGGTGGGCAGATAGGAATGTGGGTTCTTTGTCCAAACTGTGCTACTTTTTTTCTTCCTGAAGAAAACAAACTAACCTTGATAAGAAGTACTGAGGTTGTAATACATTTCATGTACTATCAGTGAGGTAAGAAAAAAGAAAAATCAAAAGCAATGTTGTCATGACTATGCAAGCATGTAAACAGCAGCAGTACAGACAGATCTGAAGAGGTCACTGGGACGTAGCTCGGTCACTGTAATGCTGTCATATCAAGAAGGCAGAATTGACAGGTGTAAGTCACAATTTCACTATCTACCAACAAGACAGGGTAAAAGGGGTGAATGCTGACATGTGCCACAGCCACCTCTGATAAGGTATCTTATGTAGATGCCCTGGACATTCAGCTGCCCTGAAAACAGATCCCTTTTTTTTTTTTTTTTCAGTGGGGAGAAGACAGGTACAGCTAAACCCCATAAATGACTCTCTCCTCCTTTTCCTTATTATTCTTTGGAAACAGAGAAAAGATCTTTCCAGCTGGGTGCTGAATGCCAGAGTACAGCTGAGTGTACCCTCAAAGGCAGGATGCCGGGGCTGCCTGACCGCCTGACACCGACCCATCTGTCAGCAGGAGGCACAGGCAGGCGGCAGCCGCCCCCAGAAACTGCCAGCTGCAGGGCATCGGGCTCAGAAGAGGAGCAGGCAATGCCAGAAAGTAACTCTTTGGCAGCAGTAGGAGAGACACAAAATGAAAAGAAATCCCCTTTTTAAGCATTTGCAGCTTGGCACATAACATGGCAGGCTCTGCAACACAGGAAGCTCCTAGCTTCCTCTGAGGGCAGTCATGTCAGAAAGATCAGAGTAAAACCCTTTAACTTTCCTCTTCTCCTGGGAAGGCATGTACCTGCACATCTGATCCCTGGGAAACTGGCTGGTACAGGTTATCAAAAAGCACCATCTCATTTGAGTGCAAGACTGGGTTTTCCTAAGGGTAGAATGCACCAACTCTCACACCAAACCACCTTTTGGAGCAAGAGTTTGCCCAGAAAGTCTTGTGCTCCTTTGTTGATAATTTCTGTCTCAGTCTTAGCAAAGCTTCCAGTACACATGCAGAGCAGACTCCATCTCCATTTGATTCCATATGATGGGCCTTAGAGCCAATGGAGCTAACTCACAGCCTGAATCCCTCAATCTCACTCACTCTTAACAAACTTCTTAACAGCAAAACTTCAGAGGAGTTATTCCAGCAAGTAAATTTACATACACAAATTAGATCCTGACAGGAACTAGGAAAAAAAAAAAAATCAGTCCAACTATATTCAGGGCTTGGCAAGGAACTAAATTTCAATAAAAAGCTGCCATCATTTGAGAATGACTATCAGGACTCAGAAGACAGAAACCAGAAATGGGCAATGGACTGTATGCATACCTCTCAACCAGGCAATTCCTCTCCCAAATCTGTTCCCTTTATGGTCAATGGAGCAAGAGCAATTCAGGGCAGGACCAAAAGTGAGATGCTCTGATGTGCCCTCTGGCCTGGCTCTGCTCCCCATGACAGAGGAGGCCCAGTAGCTGATGCAGCAGCCGAGCAGCATGCCTGGCATCACTGGGAGGCTGACAACAAGAGAAACTCTGGCAGTGGTACAGCAGTAAACCTTCACCTAGAAACAGGCTTTTCCTACATAGTTAAAAGCAATTTAAGCAATATGAGAAAGAATAACTCTGCTTGATGACTTGAAGCAACCTGGCAGCTGAAAAAAGTCTTGCAAGGATCTTACTGCTTTCCTGCATCAAAGAAATGAGAGAACTAAATCAGTGCTGTTTCCCTGTTGTGTTTGGAAGGTTTTTTGTATTGGAGGGTTCTCTTGAAGCCTGGGTCATCATTTCTTTGTGGTTTTTTGGGGTTTTTTTAAGAGTAAGACTAAAATCGTCACAAAACAGATACAATTGCAAAAATGCTTTTTTCTGCATAGCACCTGTGGTTTTCCTGTTTAGCTTTTTGTTTTGTCTTTTCCTACTGAGAAATTTAGCAACTGGAAATTTCTGTATTTGAATTGCTTCCACTTCCTGCCTTTCTGACATCCCCAGGGCCAGCTGGAAACAGCACCCAGCACCCCAAGGTAACAGGTAGTCAAACAGCTACTGCCAACTCACAGATAGTCCTTTAGGTCCTGCTAGTTGGTACCAAATTACATGCATTTTAGAGGCTTTAAAACAAAAAGATTCAATCTCACAGCTGTTGGGTTAGAAAAACTCCTCCCAAAGTCCCAGTAAAGATCTGAATGTCAGCCTGAAACAGGCACTGTACAGAAGGGAGGACCGCACACAACAGATGCAGTACACGATATAAAACAGGAAGACCATGGTAACAGCAGTGTGTAGACCACTAGCCTCAGGGTGAAAATCCAGGAGACTCAGTCACTGCTACTAGAGTGTGTTGCCTAGGGTATCTACAGGTGCTGATTATTCATCACTTGTATTCACCTCGTGTCAAAAGCACAGCATGTGCTCACACCCAGGGCTTAAAGAGCCGTTCAGAGTATCCCTGTAGCACACTTTTCCCAGTTACACCACCCCTGAGAATACTGCAGTAGTGCCTGGCTATTCCAGCAAATATATAGGGGCGGATTTTATTTGCTCACCCATTCTTTCTGGTTCCAAAGTATTTTTAATGTACTGTGAATTTTAACATATTGGTATTAATAAAAATTAGTAACTTGTAATATGCTGTTGTTGAAGACATATTATATATATATGGCAGAACTCCCTTGTGAGGAGTTTGATAAAGGTTTTTCTGGTTAATTACTTATGGTGCTAGACCTTTCATGCAAACATACCTACGTTTTCTACAGCAAGTTTTTCATAAGCACAACACCAAGCATTTCGGCGTAACAGCATGGGAAAAACAAAAGGCAAGGAAGCCTGCTGAAGGATTTCTGATGCAGTTACAAGGAGCCACTCAGGCATGCTCTGAGCAGCAAGAAGCAGAAAGGCAGTCACAGCTGGCTGCCGTCCTGCCAGCATCATCACCATCCTCCCTGCCCAGAACAGCTCGTACAGCCCCCACGCATCACAGAAAAGGCTCTGTTGAAAGGGCTGAGGAAAGCCCCAGCCCCTGGGCACAGGTGAGATCAGTCCCAGGCCTCCTCCTGTGCCCAACCTAAGGAGAACCTTTCCACACTCTCAGCTTTCTCTATTTCACACAAACTCAAGGAGAAAGCAAATGTCTCCACAGGCATTTGATTCTAAATAGGCTTTTAAGTGTCTGTTGAACATGAATTTAGACATCCAACATTTATACTTCACTCCCCAATACAGAAGCAAGTTAACTGGATATTCCAGTTTTTAGACATTCTGGCCCTTAAAGCTGATGTATAATCCTTGTGGACAGCCATAGGGAGAAATAAACCTGCAGAAACAGGGCCTTTTTTCAGGCAAAGAGTTTACCAACATACTCCATGTTTTAGTAGAAAGACCAGAGCCAAATATTTAATGCCTGAAAGGTTAAAAGAAACCTGATATGTAACTTCATACATACCAGACTTATCTCAAACTGCTAAATATGAAGTGACATAGCTTATGACATCCTACATCTTACAATAGCATGCTGCTCAGCCACAGTAACTGCTGGGGTTCTAAATAAAGAGGTTGTAACTTTACCTCTTCATAGCCTAAATTTTTACGTGCCTTGTTGAGTCATAAGCAGGAAAAGAAAGCCTTAAAGAAGCTGTTATTATTATTATTATTATTATTAAAATACAGATGCTGCACATAAAGAAACCAAGAAAACCAATCGACCAGCCAACCAAAAATAACACTAAAACCAAACAAACTCTCCCCTCCTCTGCAGACAAAACACCCACACCCAGAAAAGGACAGCTCATACTTAAAAACACTTGAAGACATGAAAAGTTGTGAAATAAAGCAAATTTTCCACATTACATATTATTCCCAATTAAATATTGCCATCTCTCTCTTCCCTTTTCCAGAGAGAGATACCATAATTTCGTCAATTTCATCAAGCTCATACAAGTACGAAACCATAAGGAAAATGAATGGTGCTTCTTCCACCACTCATGACCACATCTGACCACAGCATGTTCTGAACCCAAGATGAGAGTTTCCTCTAAATGCTTCCAGAGGTACTGTCACAATATTTTTTATGACAGTAAACACTTTATTCTTGAAACTGGGTCGATTTGGTGTATCTCACTTGACAGTCTTAGAGAAAACAAGATATATTACATCAGGGTGCTCTGCCACCTGTTTAAATAAAGCTCCTCAGTCTTTGATGTATTTCTTTCATGAAAGAAATAAATTGAGAAGCACACAATTTACAAATTAAATCATCTTAATTTCTACAGAAATAAAAGCAGCTGCACATGAAAAAGATGAAAAGAATGTAAATGAAAGAGGAATAGAATAGCTGAAGGCAAGGAACGAACAGTACACACTACTTGAATGCCATAATGATAATCAGCAACAGAGAGCAACTGTTTCTTGACTGCTGAATTTTGAGATAGTGCATTTATCATTACATATCATTGTGGGGAAGAAGTTATTAAACCGTATGAAAAATCAGTTGAACAGCATTATGAAACCACATGTATTTTATATCAACTTCCACAGTGAGATCTTCAAATGGTACCAAAACTTAACCTTCCTTTCAGTAAGTATAATGATTGAAACAACATAGCCCTGGTCTGAAATACGATGCTGATATAGCTGGACTTGCAGCAAGTTTACAAAAAGTTGGCAAATGGCATTTGCTTGAAGCATCATTGTCTGTGAGTTTGCACATTTTGCTTACACCATTTTTGAAGACAGTCAGTCTGACAAGGTTCAAACATGCATCTCCTGACCTTGCATTTCAATGACATACATGCATTTTCTTTTTTAAGCTAATATGAAATAAACCATCATAAGGCATCAAAAGCTTACATGTAATGCTTAATTTTGAAGAAAAGAGAAGCTTCCTTTCCATACCAGCAAGATTCCCTGTTTTCTGAACTAACTCCCCTTCTTCCCTTTTATTACACTACATGTATCTCAGAACACCTCAGAGACGATGGAACTGTATTTAGCCTAATTCCACTTCAGCAAAATCGGCAACTCTCTTCCTTCCTTACAAAGATAAATCAGAAGTTGGGGTGAAAACAACATCACATGGAAATACCAACATTTCCTGTTCCAAACCCACAGCTTTTAAGTAACAGCTTCTAATTTCTCTTCCATAGTTTATGGCCTTAATTTTGTTTTACTGTTCTGCAGGGTACAGCTTAAAACATGAGAGCATGCTGGACTGTTTCAAGAGAGCTAATCTGAATCCAATTCACTTGTTTGGTTTATATCTTGTGCATAGAGCAGGTTTACATGGAGGCAGGAAATAATTCTTTTCCAAGCGTAATGCTAATTTATTTGAAGATATTTAATATGAACTTTTTTCCCCCTAATTAAGGGCTTGAACATGCTGTACTTCAGGCTACAGCAAAATGAGTTCAACAGTCTGAGCACTGACCATAAGAAGAACTGCTTTGTCTGTCAATACATCTATAATGTATGTGGGAAGCGCAAATAGCTAAAAAGGGAAACTATATGAAAACTATCAAAAGCTATTGATGTGCTATCAACAGCACTGACCTGACTGACATAGATACAACCACCGTTATCAGTTATTTTAGAGGAGTCCATTACAAGCAGGGATAAACAGTTTAAATTTTTATACAGAAAAATTTTTAATATGCCAAAAGACACGTGTTTAGATTGCAGGGGAAAAAAATCCACTTAAAAAAATTCCACATATCAATAATATGATACTTTATGATTACTTTAGGAAAAAAAATCTGAAACAAGTCTAAATGGACTTCTGATGGGGAGTGGGAAGCAAAGTATCATACTAATTTACCCTCCTGGCTTTATGACGAGATGATTTCCTTTATGGTACCATTGAAGATGACTGAAGAATTTTGTTTTATTTTGTTTAGAAATAAGACTTGTTTTAAATCTGGCTATGTATTCAGAGTCAAAAGTAGATTCCATCTTCCTTGCAGATTTTTACATATCCCAGTGTGAGCTGAGTCTCACATTTTAAAACAATACTTCCCAAGACAAAAGCATCCCAACTAGCATGCCCCACAGATGTCCTTTCAAATCTGGAACAAGCCCATCGAATACAAGAATCTACCACTTTAATGTGAAAATGCCACTGCTAATGGAGGCATTACCTGCTCTATAGCCTCTTGGTTCTTCTTGCTACAAAGTCTATCTTAAGTATCATAAGTTAAATTAAATATTCAGGAACAAACATTGGCAATCTACCTTTGCTGAAACAACTTCTGAGATCCGGACAGGCACAGAGCTTTCTCAGTGAGATAACAGAAGGTAAATCACAGGTTATGGGGAAGTACCATGGTTCATGCCCACAAAGGAGGCTGGCTAAACACGTGCAGGAAGAATACAACAGAAATCTAACATTTCAATTTAAAGAGGTGTACATTTTTAAAGCAAAACCACAAGTTATTTATATGGATAGATTTTTCACAAAGTAATCTGATCTGGGAACCAGGGGATTTTACTTAGAGCATCTGTGTTCCACATTCTCAGGAAAGAAAATTTAAATAATCCTAAAAGCTGAAAAAGGTATTTTTATCACAGCCTTTGCAGCTATTTCACATTTCACTCAAAGAGAGCTGAACCAGATATCTCAAATCACATCTGGATGCAGGCCCCAGTAAGTACTGTGTGCACTGCCTTAACTAGAACTCAAATTATTCTATTAAAAAAAGCCTAACCCTTAAAAAACTCCCCCCGAGTTCTGGCATTCCTTTTCAGGTTTTTTCAATTTGTGTGATGTAAGATTACATCTAATAAGCATGTTGTTTATTATCTTCATTTAAGTCAGGACTTTTACCAAGTTACAGCAAGAGTCATAGGAAGCATATCACGATTACAAATCCATAATGCATGCAAGATCCCTGTGTAGCACCGTTAAATCCATTAATCACAGTCTTTTTGGTCCCAATTATGCTAAGAAGATATTCGATAAAGCAATTTCAGCTCACCTCTCTCTCTCTCCTGTTACCATCAGTGCAAAGAAGGCAAAACCACAGCGCTTCCGACAAATTCTCAAGGCACCTCTTTTGTTCCCTTTAAATTAAATCCGAATTGGTTGCACGTTTTACTGAACTGCTAATGCTCTCCACATGTTCCTTCTCTCAGACTGAAAATGTTTTCTATTAGGAATGCCTAGCACTGAACATAAAACTGTAAAATGTCCTTCAAACAACCCAAAGTTCCTCTCTTTCTTTGGAATGTATCACTACTTGCCCAAACGAAGAGCTCACAGTCCCACAATTCAGCTTCCTTTAGGAAAGCTTTTCAATAAGACTCCTTTTCTTAGTGTGTTCAGAAACTCCCTTATCAAAAGAAAGCTGTTTATTTTAAAATCCATAAGTTATTTCCTTTAAAAAAACAAAACAAAGCAAGAAGGTTTTAAAGGATCAGCTGGCGGAATTTCACAGTGTCTGTGGCCATGAAAAACCTACTCCAGCACTCAGCAAATGGACAAATTCCAGAAAGATGAGATGGGGTAATGATATTTGCAGGAAGAAGCATCTCATGTGAGACAGTACCAAGAACATGGGTTGTAGGCACAAGCTTAACTTTGCTCTCAGAGAATGAAATGCAACATGTTTCACATTTCCTTAACCATAACAGTACTGACTTTTCAACACTTCAATTGTACATTCTTGAGAGGAAAAACCACGTTTTTTTCCCCCCTTCAGTCCATCTATCTCAACTCCTCTGCAACAAAGGGCCAGATAAAGTTAGACTCAAGACAGGATTTTGTCTTTGTGAAAGCACTATGGTTCCACTTGGGAGGAACTTGTCCCTCCACATGCTTGAGGTGCAAGTCCAACCAGAAGGTTCAGCAGATGCAGAAATAGTTGCAGAATCTAATCATATCTGTTCTAACACATGCAACAAGTCCACATAATGGATAACAGAAGGGAAAACTGTACATGGAAAAAAGGACTAGCTGCATAGTTCAGCTATTACAGGACAAATAAAAACAGCTGGCTTCTACTAGCCCGCTGGTTACAACCAGCTTACAGCTTCCCTCAGGTGTCCCAGAACAATACAGGCTCAAGAAGATATTTATGGCTCCATTTCATAAATTATATTAAGAGCAAGGGGATATCAAAAAGAAAATCCCAAGAGCTCTGTGGAAAGGCTGGGTTATTGGTGCTAACACTGCTGGTTAACACAGATGCCCTGATAGCAGGGGTTAGAAAGAGCCGCTGTGCAGCACGGCAGCACTAGTGTCCCAGAGCTGGGAATAATCCACTGTGGAGGTAACTCTGCATCTACTCACGTGCAAGAACCAATAGAACTGGATTATAATATGGTTATCACAACTAATACTGAAGCTATATTATGTATTTTGCAAGACTCTTGCAATAATATACTTGCACTCTATTTAGGTCCTCACTGGATCAAGCTATGAAATGGAATATACACAAATATCTATGCAAATTCTTTTTAATCTATTGGTAAATAAAAGAAAACTTTGCACAAATATAGGAGAAAGATATAATCATACAAAATATAATTTTATAGTGCAAAAGCATTTCAATAACTGACTGGGGGTCCTGGGTATGTGTTTTGGTTGGTTCTGTTTGTTTATTTGGCTTGGGGGTTTGGGGTTTTTTTTAAATAATAAACTGACACAAAAAGGTAGTAAAATTTAAAATACTCCTTGTAACATTTGCTGACCTTCCAAGCCACAGTACTCTAAGTAATCCCAGCTCAACACATTCACTCAGAATCACATCAACTTTTGATATTTGCATTCTTCTTGTATTACATTGTATTAACAACTGAAGCTTATATCAAACTTATTTTGGCAGAATCATTCTAAGTCATTGTCATGGATCCCTGTCCAGACATCATTCTCAGCATTGATTGCAACACTCCTGATTTAATATCACAGGAATAAGCATTTCAGAAGAGGACATAAGGCTCTCTTGGGCTAAATACAGTGTCCAGATATATAAGAGCACATGGTACCTTTTCTCGCAGAGATCAGATCAGATTTTGAAAAAGAAACTATGAAGCAATGAAGAAACAAATGGAGCAGGGGCTGCAAACAGAGTTGGCCAACCAAGGACCTAATGGTTAAACCAAGTCCTTCTGCGGAAAAAGTGGAGTGGCTAAAGATCTTTAAGACTTCACTGTCATAATGTTGCTCTGACTGAAACCTATTTAGTTTCAGGGACTAAAACTTTTAACATTGTTGGTGTTCACTCTCTATAGTTACATTCTCATTTACATTAGACTTTATCAAGGCTTCAGCTGAGCCCTGTAATTGTTAAATATATACAGACTAAAATAATGTTAAGACACAACTAAACACAAAGTCATATGGTTGCCAAAAATACTAAAAAGACTTTTCCCACAAGGGTAGTAACTCATAATAAATGTGATTTGAATAAAAGGTCAAATTTGAAAGCTTGTGGGAAAAAAAGCCTAGAGCTGACACTATCTGATTTAAGGCGCACTCGGAGCCCAGAAGGCCAGCTATGTTCTGGGCTGCATCAGAAGTGTGCCTGGCAGGGTGAGCGAGAGGATTCTGCCCCTCTATTCTGCCCCTGTGAGACCCCACCTGCAGTACTGCATCCAGCTCTGGGGTCCCCAGCACAAGGAGGACACAGACCTGATAGAACAGGTCAGAAGGGCATGAAGATGCTCCAGCCCTCTGGTCACCTCTCCTGCAAAGGCTGAGAGAACTGTGACTCTTCAGCCTGGAGAAGACAATGCTTCAAAGAGACCTTATAGCAGCCTTGCAGTAATCAAAGGGGTCTTCTGAAAAAGAAGAGCAACTTTTTATATGGGCAGCCAGTGACAGAACAAAAATGTTTTTTTAACTGAGAGAGGGCCGATTTAAATTATGAAGAAATTCTTTACTGTGAGAGTGGTGAGACACTGGAACAGGATGCCCAGAGAAGCTGTTGATGCCCCATTGCTGGAAGTGTTGAAGGCCACCTTGGATGAGGCCCTGAGCAAGCTGCTCTGGTGGGTGGCAGCACTGTCCATGGCAGGGGGTTAGAACTAGATGATTTTTAAGGTTCCTTCCAACCTTCTCTATTCTATGATTCTATGATTCCTCTACTAATGTCATCAACAAGTACAAAAATACATCTATAATTTTCAATTAGTTATGTTCTCTGAACAGAACTGGTTTCAGCAATGCTCTTTTGATATAAAGAAACATTCTAAATATTGAAGTTTGTATTAAAACCACTTAAAAGTATTAGCTATTAATTAATCCTGATAATTTAATCAGGATTAAGCCAAAATGGGAGAAATAGAGTAATATTTAAAAGAAAATTTGTTCCTTCATGCTAAAAGTCCTTATTATGTACATAAGAAAAGAATTCAAATTGAGACTTAAAAAAAAAAAATAAAGAGAAAGTATTAAATTAAGAGGAACTCATATTTAACAGGGTAGAAAATACCACAACTTCTGCACTCAAGGTGTTAAGTATTATTCCTTCCCTGCTCTGCTTAAAACCAAAAAATCCTACCCCACTTGACGTGAGACTTGCTAAGTCTTCCCAGGTCTCAAAAACATTGGCCTGTTGTCAATACATCCTCTGACACTGAAGCCCAACGAATTCTCCAGAGATCTGAAGTCACTAACGATGGAAAACTTTATCTGGACATCTGAACATAAACACTTCTGATATTTCCCACAATTTAAAAGTACAATGAGCTAGGAAGAAGGAAAAAAATATCGATCCAGTTTCAAAATGGCAGAGTTTATGGCAGGAGAGCTATTTCTTTACACCTATCAGCTCTTAAGAACAAAGCAAAACACTGAATACAAAGATGACAGGAGGCTCTGCAGAAAGGTCACTACATAACAACCCACACCTTTTCAGAAAGCAGCCCTAGCTACCTGTTGGGGACTTTGCAGAGTCAGTAACATTGCTAACCACAATGCTTTCCATGGAGACTGTGAAGGCTGAAAGAAAACACCCAAAGCATGACAGCTTTACTCCACCTAACACCATCTTGGATTCCTCTAGCTCCTGGCTTCTACTCCAAATATGTAACATATCTTTTAACATCTAAACCTAATGCTTGCATTTCAAAAGAGATATTAACAGGCAGCTGATGTGCCCACATATACAAGCAGTATCCACTGTGCCTGTGAAATAACCCTCCTATTCTGTGACAGGTTTGATGCCAGGCATAGCTCTTCAAAGAGTGCCAGTAATAAGAAACACAGAATGCTCCCTGACTCTTTCAAACTATCCCATACTAAAAAATAAGACAAACTTGACATGCAAAAACTAAAAAGAAAATGAGAGAAATGAAAGTACATTACATCAAACTAGAGGCTGAAACAAAAACTTACCCCAAAAACCTAAACTTCAGCAGGGGGGATGGAAATTAGAACCAGAACTTGCATTTGGCTTTTCTGACTATAATGAACCAAGCCAAAAGCCCATATCCAAACACACCTCTTCTCTAGGAGTTTGAAATCTGGACTCAAGTTTTGCAGCCTGGCTTCCTCTCTACTCACTGCTGAATGCATCACTGCTGCCAGAGAGCAACAGCACCTGACAAGGGACTACACTTTCATAGAGGAACAATTAAGATACATGCACAGTAATATGGCTAATTGCCCACAGTACGCTTGAATGAAAACAGATAACAACAATGCAACCACACTTCGAAGCTCAGAACCTTATGTGCTCCAATTCCTCGATGGCTGCACTCTGGAGAAAAAAAAAATTACATGAAAATTCTTTTTATAAAACCTCAATCCGGGAAACTTATCAAATCTTGTCTTGCTGCACTGGTCTGTTTTGCCAAATACACTTCCAGACCTAACAAGAACAATCTCCTCCAAGCTGTTCTTAATTTCACTCACATGTATAAAATCAGTTTAGACTTTGCATCATCTCTGTTCCTTCTCTAACACTTAACACGTATGCTTGCTCTACTGCTCTTCCTCAAGTCAATGGTACTAGGGGAGAAGCTGTTCCTGCACAAGGCAGCCGAGAGATCATTCTCAATGAGAGGTATTTGTGGAATTCTGTAGGTTGCTTATACTCAGTTCAAATTCTCAGAAATGCCATTTCACAACATATCCTGGGGGCAGGGGAAAATGCTTAGCTGTATTTAAAGCCTGAATCCTCCAAAAGTCACTGTAGAAATGACACAAAACTTTGACTTTCCCCTCCTTTTAAGGAAGATACCTATATTTCTAGGCTTCAGCTATGATCTCTTGAAGCAAGACCAACAACAAGTTAAACATATTAGACTGTTGAATCTACTACAGAGAAGCTGAAAACAACTGTGGCACAGACATAATTTTCAATTTTTTTTTTTTTTTTAAACCAGCCTCCCATGGAATCTGTCATACTATCACCAGGACATGAGCATTAGCTTTGCCACTGACACTCAGTAAAACATTCTGCTCTGTACAATGCTGGAGAACACATTAATGCCATTCCAGACCATCAGCCTCCATTCAAGCAACCTTAAAACTCTCTTGACACGCACATTATGACTTTCATTAGATTTTCCTTGTGACAGCATTGTTTTAACCAGGGCTTTTAAGACACTGACACTGTGATAATGACAAATATGCGGCCAAGATCTGCAAGATGTGAAGTAATAAACTTTATATGCTATTAAAACATAGCAGTTAGCTGTCAGCCAACAATTCTTCAGATCCCATTCCCAATCCAGAACACAGTCTTTTTTGGGTGCACACAAAGGCTGTAACAAGACAGATGATTGAAGATTCTTCAAAGCTCCACCCAACCATCTGACTTCACTGTCAAATGCTATACTTTGTGATGTTTAACATGCTTTAAGGGCAGTGTAGCTAATACAACCTAATTTCAGCATGCAACAAACAAAATAACAAAATCAATTTATTTGCCATTATCGTCAATTTGGAACACAGCCAAGTCTGATTCACACTCCCCAGATTTGATTCTTGGAAATCGATTCTGTTTATTTGTTCTCTTTCAGACATGTGGAACTTAACTTACCAATGCAGGCATGGACTCTCACTGACAGCTGGGTCCTCAGAATTATGCTGTGCTTCTTACCCCTCCTAAAAAGAGAAGTATGTAAAAGTATAGTGAGGAAGAAGAGGAACAGGAAATAAACACGTTGAGCCTAGGAAAAAAATGGGTGGGAGGGAAGGGAAGACACTAGAAAAAGAGTCTTTGTTTCTCATCATCCACTTCCATTTTAATTTGCAATAAATTAATTTTCCTCGTAAAGACTGCTTTGTCTGTGATAGCAATAGTTAAGTGATCTCTCCATCTTTATCTCAAACAACAAGTTTTTTTACCTTATTTCCCCTCCCTTCTGCTGGGGACAGGGAGCAAGAGAGCAGCTGGATGGGCATCTGGATGCTCGCCAAGGACAACCCACCACAATGAAAACTGTATTAGAGAAGTATCAAGTGATGACTGCACATTTTCAGTTTTCACAGAAATACTTTAATGCTAGGTATAATTAAGCATGAAAAGAAAATCCAAGGTTAAACAGAGGTTGTTGACACTTTCATAGATCTGCCTGCTTATGTAACAAAAGTAGCTGTGTTTTTCACGCAAAGAGGCAAAACTGAGGTCCTTCTTCACTGCGTCTCTCAGCTCCATCTGGGCTTAAATGGAATGACTGTTTTAATTAGCTGCTAAATACCTCATTTGGTTTTCAGTCAAATTACCATTAATTGCATTTCTTCAACCTGGACAAGAGCCCAGTTCTTGATTTCTAGGTGCTACAGCGGCAAACTGGCATGAGGGCACCAATAACACCTTGTCTCTGCACCCAAACCTGCTCACCTGATGGAAGGTGGGAGGGCAAGAAAAGCCAAATGTCTTTTCTGCTCCTACAGCAGTGTATTCTCCCTCTTTTCTCTGAAACTGAAAATGCAATTCCTGAACACGTGGCTCTAGGTGGCCCAGATAACCTCCAGAGGTCCCTTGCTATCCCAGCCATTCTGTGATTCAGTGAATTTATTGTGGGAAAGCACTCATGAAGGCACACTGTTTTTAGAACACAATCAGATGCAGCTTAGTTAGCGTCATGCGGACCGTAGACCCACTTATACATACAAGTTAGAGTATTTAAAAAAAAACCAAAAAACCAGCACAACCTTTCTCAGGCACATACTTTGCAACCCTGCCTAGAGGCTTCACAGCCAAACCCTTTACACAGACACCCAGCAGAATCTTCCACTGGCTGTAACTGAAAACAGCTTTCTAGCAACAACAGAAGGTTTTCTCCACCTTATTGTTTTCCTGCCCACAGTGATTTTGCAGAACAAAAATATCTTTAATTATTTTCATGAAAAAAAGAAGCAAAAATTTTTACATTACTTCTCTGAAAGATCTGCAGGGGAAGAAAGGAAAGGGAAGAAGTGACAGGTATTTTCAGAAAAATATAAGGGAAAACAAAGGAAAACAAGGACCTGAAAAAAAGTGATTAAAGTTGACCTGTGTACCTGCTAGTAGAGGACTTAGTTTCAGTTTCAGAATGGCAACATTTCTCTATAGATTAAAAAAATAAAACCAAACGTTTAACAGAGGGGTTTTTTTAATAAAAAAGCAAAACCAAAAACCTTCAATCAAAATTACTCTTTATTGGGTTCGCTTAGACAGCATTAGGACAAAGTGGGCAAAATGTGACCCTTCTCTTAAAAACCTGAAGTGCCAAGCAGCAAATGCTATTGCCCCCACAAAATCAGACAGCAGTTTGGACTGTGAAATTCCCTGGAGCAGTTCCAGGTTTAGGACAGACTCTCTGTCCACCTAAACTCCTCCTGTTCTGGTTGGGCACAGTCTTTGCCCGTGTTCATATTCTGAAGATTTTTAACAGCTTCTCCTCTCCAAAGGAGTGCCAGGACTCCTCTGGAGTATTTAATTTGCCAAGTTAGTGAAGAATTTTTGACCAAACCTCTTGCTCTTCGCAACATTTGATTCTTTACAGAAACTGCTTCTCCTGATCTTCCTTTCTTGACAGACTTGTTCACACACTTGACATACACAAATCCTCCAGGATAAAATCAGAAAATGGAAGAATTGAGTAACGATTATT
Organism: Phainopepla nitens; assembly: GCA_013400175.1. NCBI lineage: Eukaryota > Metazoa > Chordata > Aves > Passeriformes > Bombycillidae > Phainopepla > Phainopepla nitens. The sequence continues at coordinate 1,232,716 of VXBQ01004622.1, read as the reverse complement.
TATTTCAGAACTGTAAAAGGATATCCCAGTGTTAGCAAAGAAAAAGGAAGTCTATATAATCAGACATATTATTCTTCCCACCTTCAAAAACTAATCAACTAAAAGAAACTGCTAATTTAACAAATAATGGACATTACTATCATGGCACTCTCTAGTGTTTTAGCAGCCTGTAAGGTACAATGACTTCACCAGCTCTCTGCTGAAATCTACAGGTCTGTGGTGATTTGCTGAAAGAACAGACAGCAGGTAGTGCCCAGCCATCCGAGAATGAAAAAACACAAGGACCTGAGAAATCAGCACCATTTTAAGGCCCATTACAATTTAATCCAGTTTTTCCCGCTTTTCTAAAAATCTAATGTGTGATATTTCTCAATATAAAAAAGGCCTTTTATTTGGTAGTTCTCCAGGCTTCAACAGTGGTGCTATTTCGTCCTCTACCTCACCTCCTTACAAAGACCCCTGAAAACTTAAAGCAAAACTTAGAGCAAACTCTCTTCTACAGACTCTGTTCTACACTATCATTGCAACTGTAATACCTCCCAGGACAGAAAATTCTCACACGCACAAACATTAATTTTTATCTCCCACTGGCTGCATTGGCAATTTTTCCAGCCTGCCAAAATCAATATGATTCAAGCAGAAATTACAAAGAAGAAGACTCACTTATGATGGTGCATTTCCCCCCTTCCCCCCAGGTCACACCATGATCATCACTACAGAGGCATTTTGTGGGGTTTAGGCATACTAGACTTACCACACAGCAGCTAATTACAATAAGACCAGTCACAAGTAAAATATTAGAAATTCTGCAATTTCCTGATGAATACTTTTGACTATCATGGAATATGAATAACGCTGTTGCAAAATGAAGATCATCCCTGAAAATTACTACATCCGTGATTCTACACATACCAATTTCCTGGAAAGCATATTACAATACACAAAAAAAAAAAAAAAGGGTAACTTCAAATCCATTCATGATTTCACAGACTCACAAACTACTAGCCAAATACTATTAAAAAGCATGCCTGTAGGCAAGCTTGTTGTGATAGCAGGTCAGGGAAGGGGAGGTGCCTGGGACAGACAGGCCATTTGTATTAAAAACAAAGTATTTCAGGTTCAAAAATACAGTGCAAAAAAAGAATATTTCCAACAAACAAGATTCGTTTATTAAAAACAAAACCTAGACATGTAATAAAGTTTGTAGTCTACTTTTAATGAAGGCTTGTATTTTTACTGATCAGAATTTAAAAAAAAAAGTTTCAGTGAGTACAACTGGCTACTAATTTAAAAAAAAAAATCCAAGAACTATTTAATAGAGTTAAACACTGCAATTTAGCAGTAGAAGAGTAGGTAAATTTTACATATTGTGCTGATATAGTATTCTGTTGAACTGTGTTGAGATCAGAATTGTTACTAATATAAGATTAACTTCTAGTCTTTGGAGTTACCAAGACACAAAATGTTTTCTATATTCAACTTCTCTAATAAATTAAAGTAAATAAACATATGCCAACAGCTCATTGAGTGTCTGCCCTATGGAATAGAAATGTTTTATTTTGTCATTGTTTATGTACCACATTATGAATAGTTTCACTCAATTATACATTTGCAAGTCTTGATTTAAATGGCATTTTGAAAATAGTACCTCAATTGACTGTCTTAAACAGTTACTTGTTTTGAAGTAAAGCCTTTGTCTGAACCAAGCAATCCCTTGACCAGAAAGAAAATATTGAGAATGTTGTTAGAGGTACAGAGGAGAAAAAGTATTAATAAACAAAATAATAATAATTTAACCCCAAAACCACATATTAAACGAAACCAACACAGAGTTTTCCTTTTAGGGCTTCAAGGAAACTTTGAAAGGAAATTTTAAAAGAGTCCATTTTATTAAGACATGACATCCTTCTTCTCAGACCTATACTAAAGACCTGCTGGTATCAAAAATGGGATTTTTATGTAAATATCCAGTAAAGATTCACTGGTGTTATTAGCAAGACAGATTACAATAATTTCCTAGACAAAGCTCATATTTGTTAAATAGGAGAATGCATCAATTAACATACATTTTCTATTTCAATGTTTTCTTTCTTTCAGGACAGCAACTACTCAGACTTCCTAATATTCTTTCAAAGGTCTAGATATTTCAATTCAATAAATTTAGCCTCTTTTAAAACAATCCTGATTCTGAAAATACATTATTTTATAATTTAAAACCAAAGTAGAAAATCACTTTTCAAACTTTCATAGTGATTGCTTAACAACTCAGTAAAGAAAATTCATTAAAGGTGTTAATTCTACAAACGGCCATGCAATATCTTTCTGGGCTCCTCCGGTTCTGCTTTCTGCGCAATACTTGACAAACATGGAAAAAAGCTACAGTTTTCTAGCACAGCAGCAGACAAATTGCAATGGTTTCAACAACACTCTATAGTTGCACAGACAAGTAAACTTACTATTCTTCACTGTATTTGCTCAAAAAATAAAATCTGTCTCAAGGCATCTGAATCATCGAAAGGCGATCATAAGCAGAAGCTGAGTGCAATGCTGTAGGAGCCATGATTTCAGCTCACAAACAATTTGGATCTTTTCAGTTAATGTAGATAAGAGAGTGTCTAAGCTCTACTCTTAGCTAGGGTCTGTACACTCTTCTATTTCTGAAATATTTAAAGTACATAAAAAACCATTGCCCCATAAAGGCAAACTTAGATCTGAATCTTTCATGCAGTGCTACACACAGTCATATGGCAACACAGCAACTAAGAGTGATGCATCTTGTTGGGGCGACTCTGGTTTTTTGGCTTTTTTAAAATTAACAAATAGATTATAACAGGCAATCATATCCTACCCTCAAAGCAGTTTTCAAGTAGCATATTCCCATGACTCTCATTTTACTGTGTTCCAAGCAGGGATTTCATCCATTAAGATTAATGTTATCAGTCAGTTGTAGGCAGGGATAATTCTTGAGGATAACTCGGAGAGAAAAATCATTTGCTGTGCTAGAAAGGACAATTATGCAAAATGTTTGAAAACTACAAAGTAGTTTGTTAGCGCTCACAGAAATTTGGATATTTAAACTAATGAGTATCCTTTCCGTCAGATCCCAGCCAGGATTCTGGAAAGATAGTCTAGATGTGGTGGCAAATGAATACTAGAAGTTTTGATTCAAACTGGCAATAGCAGTAAAAGGATTGTAAGGATGGGGGTCCGGAGGACGGACCTTAACTTTCCCACTGCACTGGGCTAGCAGCAGAGCTGATGCCCTTCCTCATCCTACTTTAGAGGAGCGCTGTAAAGAGCAAGCAGTTCCCAGCTACAGCCTGCTTTTAACTTGCAAAACTACATAAAAACCTGCAGGTTCTGTAAGGTTTGCCCTCTTCGGTTTCACCAAATCAAGGAAAAGAAAGGAAAATAAAATCATACACTGGTAAACAGTACCTTGTAATTTCATTATTTAGTTGTTATTAGATGGGAAGGTTTGCTGCTCCCCAGCCTCCAGCTCCCCCCATATTCAGTTTCATACATTGCTATGAAGTGCAGTATTAGCCAATCACTCACAGCAAGGCCAACTCTGAACCAGAGGGAATCAGATGAGCCAGGCTTACATTTACCTGACACCAAGCCTCTCTTGAAATAACCAGACTATTTTTTTATGATCCTTCAGAACCACTACCAAAGCAAACACAATGGGTTACTAAACCCAGGTAAACTAACACCATGAGCTGTTGCCTGTTTATCCCAAAGGGGGCAGAGGCTGGATGAAAACTAACCTCAACCTGATAACACTGAAACTATTTCCAGACTTGGACAGCATTTAACATCAGTCTAACCTGACAACTTACCCTAAAACAATTCTGCAGCTAATTCTGCCTAATGTAACAATCTAACCATTATGGAAACCTATCTACCACAGATGCTACTTTCAAAATGCACATGCACAACACATGCTTTACATTTTGTTACAGCTTCTCTAGCACTCAGGTTTCTCAGTGGGCATTAACCATCTCTAATGATCACATCCACGTTTTCCAACAGAAGTAGCTTAGTGAGAACAGCATCCAGCAACCCCCGAGCTCAAGAAAGAATCACTGACTCCTCCCACAAAAGAAACCTAGACTACAGTATGCCATCAGAAGAAAACACATGGGAACAGACCTGCTCTAGAGTGCAATACTTTTGAAAATGGCTTTTACTTTTTCGTTTCAGAACCCATTCATTTCAATCTTCCCTTGCACACACCTTTTAGGGAGTGGAAAATGCTTCTGCAATGGGCTATTGCCTCACAGTTGCTTCATAGTTTAAAGTATTCCACGTGGAAAACAAACTGTTCCTTGTTGAATGCATAAAGGATGAAATTTTTGCCAGAGTTCAAGCACTTGAGTCTATCAGGTTTTCCCTGAAAAAAATCTGCAAGCCAGCATACACACAATAAGGAAAGTGTTTTTTAACCTGCTATTAATCAGACAGCAAAAATCCTAGGCTTTGATTTCAAAGCTGTTAAGATATGATTTGACTGCCACTTCACTATGATATACTTCTCCATTCAACTGCAAATTCAAGAGACTGAAAAAAAAAATTCTGACACTTTTTTTAAAAGTGTTGTATAAAAGCCAAGCCTTTTGAAAGTGAGAGAGTGTATACATGCATGGAGAGTGAAATTAAGAATCCCTGAAACTTATCTGAACATCTTATCCAAACAAGTAAGCTTTTTGAATTTCTTACGTGATTATTATCAAAAGATACAACTGTCATGTTCAAGCTCATGCTATTGCCATTGAATAATGGAAGCAGAGAAGCTCAGGAAATAACACCAATAATTAAAAAGAAGTCTTTTACATGCTAATACTCTTCAAATGGATAACAGCACTAGCAACCTATTCTGGCACATGACAGGCTGTTCAAGGCAAACACAACACTCATCCTCATAGGAAGTCAGTGGGCTCTTCTTTCTTACCTCATTCTTTCCATGCTAAAAAATTAGTGTGAAGTCAGAATGTGTCTGCATCCTGTTCTTGCAATATACTTGTAAGTCATCTAATTATCTTGCAGAGTGGTTCTAGTGAGAGCATTCCTGGATCATGACATTTACTAAAGTCACAATCTTTTGACAAGAGTGGACAAAAATAAGTTAACAGATAGCAACTACTGATATCAATTCATTCTGCATTAAAAAAACAAACAAACAAACATAAAAATAATTAAAACTTTACTAATCCAAGTGGAAATAATCCCAGCATATTCCCTAAGCAAAAACTGGGCAGGCAAAATCTTCCTAATTATTAGAGAAGTGGCAGTACACAAAAGAAGAAAGTATGCTTATATTTGTAATTTTTTTCCCTGCAGATTATTCCAATATTACATTCTCTGTCAACATGATTTTAACAAATAACTGCCTCATTCCCACTAAAAATCTATAAATCACCCAGAAAAGTTACATCTGACTGCCAGTGAGTAGAAGAGCATCTTAGCTGACACACCAGTGTCTGTAGAACTGTGCAGATTAGGACTACCTAGAGACTGTCACTACGAGATGCTGGTTTTTTACATACCCCAACTCTTCACAAGTACATTTACTAGGTAGGGTTGTCATTCTTCTTTTTTTTCTTCCCCCCTCCCCCCTTTTTAAATGGAAACAAAATGGGATACAAGGAGAACTAAGAAGAAAATGAGAAATTCAAAAGTGTTGAGTGAAACAATCAAGGTATTCACCAAGTGAATGCATTATAAGCCACATAAATAGCACCAAATTAGTTATTACTAATGTATTCTGAGTATACATTGGTAAAAGGTGCAGTCTTCTGCATACCTCACCACAAGCCAGTGACTTTTGCCAAAAGACAATTAATCACTTTTACACTCTCTAAAATGCAGTGAGTTCAAAATGGAGGAAACATTTGTTCCATTTGTCCTTTTTAGTAGTTAATGTGCAAGAAAACTTCAGAAGCTGGAAAGTGAGAACCCCCTCCCTATTTCCTCCCCATACTTTCTGAATCATCATGCTGGTTCTTTCTCAGTTGTTAATGGCTCAATTTCCACACATTAAAACAAAAACCTTCCAACAGCTCCTCAAATATGTGAGGGTTGACTGCTGCCTTCACAGTCAGAAAATTAACATTTTTCAAGAGCTGTCACTCATGAACAAAACTATGTCCCTTTAAAAACCATACACCCAACCATGACACCCATATATAATTGTTTTCAGCAGGACGTTTATCCTGTCATTTTGTGAAACATTGATAGCATAATCAATTAAATCTCCATCTTATATTTTTGTATCAAGAAAACACAAACTTTATGAGTTGGAAAATGATGAAGAGAGAGCTATTCTAACAATAATATTGTTTATGGGTAAAACACAAAATCAAAAGTGTTGTTTCTACACTTCTTGTCAATCTCACATCATGTTCTTTTTCAGAGATGACACATCACTTCACCAATGCTTTCCAGTTCTTAGGTTATGTATTTCCCGGTGCTGTCATTAGCTGTCAAGTTCTGGCTGCACATTCCTCCCAGGAATCTTAATACCACGTAATTTCTGGTCATATGGTTTTGCTATCACCTGTACTTTGAAGTTCACATTACACGAGGATTTTAATTTAAAACTTCTTCACAGTTGAAGAAACAGATGCCTTGAAATATCCGTATTCTTAGGGAAAAAATTGTTAGAAGAACTGGAAACCTACAGGGCAAAGAGAAAAGTAAAATAAATTGACCTCCAACAGCTGAGTCACTTGATGTTTCCACATCTTCAGGCAAAAGGGTCCCTCCAGTGCTCCCAGCCACACAGTGGGACCCACAGTTTTGGTTCCAGACCACTGTGGGGGGTCTGGGAGAGCATTAGGAAGAGCACTGCCAGCAGATCAAGGGAGGTGATCCAGCCCCTCTGCTCAGCCCTGGTGAGGCCACATCTGGAGTGCTGTGTCCAGTTCTGGCCTCCTCGGTATCAGAGACACAGAGCTTCTGGAGCACGTAGAACAGAGGGCTGCAAAGATCATTAAGGGACCAGAGCATCTCTCTTATAGGGAAAGGCTGAGGATGCTGGGCCTGTTCAGCCTCCAGAGGAGACAACTGAGAGAAGATCTCATCAGCGTCTGGAAGTATCTGAAGGAAAGGTATCAAGAAGATGGATCCAGGCTGTTCAGTAGTGCCAAGCACTAGGACAAGAGGCAATGGGCAGAAACTGATGCACAGGAAGCTCCACCTGGACATAAAACAGAACTTCTTTATTGTGCAGGTGACCAAGTGCTGGAACAGGTTGCCCAGAGAGGTTGTAGAGTTTCCTTCCTTGAAGATATTCAAGAACCATCTGGACACAATCCTGTACAATGGGCTCTGGGATGACCCTGCTTGAGTAGGGAGTTTGGACCAGAAGTCCCACTGTGGTCCCTTCCAACCTGACCCATTTGGTGATTTTGTGACCAACTTCATTAGAAGTTCCATAGTTACAGAGCAGAAATGAACAGCATCTGAATAATAATTTTCTTTCTCACAAAGGCCCCTGATACCTGACCTTAATCTGACTTACAGTTCTCAAAGAGGCATCTAATCTTTTTTTATAATTAAAAAAACAAAAAAAATTGACTTAGTTTGTAAAAAATAGTTTCGAAGAATTTTTTGTAAGCATTTCCCTTTTACTAGAAATCATTCTCTACTATCTTAAGGGAAAAACCCTAATCTTTTATGGTTTTCCAATTTAACTGATGATAATAAAAAGATTACAAAGTGAAGAAGATATTATCCAAAGCAGCACAACACATTCCAAAGCAATGTCCTACTCACTTAATTGGTCATTTATGCTTTATCAGAATGTGATCACTTTAACTAGACTCAGCAAGAACTATTTTAAAGCTGTCCTGCCTTGTAGTACAATATGTATATGCAAGTACATAAAAATAAAGTCTACTTTGCACTGATCAACATATTACTTTGTGTCTCTTTCTGCTTTTGGAAGTTTTTCATTACCATCATACTTGGCAAGGGCTTCTTCCTAACTTGATATTCAAATACTTATATATAAAACACTATTCTCAGGCCAGTTATTTCTCCATATTAATTCCACTTTGAAAATAGGCTTTATACTGATTGCTGGGCCATCAATGCTTTTGCTAGTGAGCACAATTACTGAGCAATAAATGTGAAATAAACTACTGTTTTGCTGTACTGCTGTGGTCTTTACCGTGGCAGTATTTACTAATTTTCATGGCTTCATTACCGGAGATCCTGGGTCAGTCACAGATTTGCAGCAGTTTAAGCTGTTAGCTCACAACTGGAGGTTAAATTGGAGACACTTATTTTTATCAGAAGCAGATTACCACCTTAGTTTAGTCAGGGGTAAACCAAACAAACACACACCACACACCAAGCTCACAGACAAATGGATTCCCATGGGATAAAAGCGTGCGTGAGCTTGCTTACACAAACTCCCGCGCTGACCGCCGGGTAGCAGCGCGCACAGGAACAGTTGCCATGGAATAGGAAGTGCAGCTAATTCACAGCTTTCATTAATTACCCAGCACAAACTCCCTCAGCTGCCCACACGCTCTGGGCAATACTACACTGGTTTGACCCAGCAGATGGTGAATGCCCACGGTGCTGGTACTCTTCCAGGTTTGGATTCCCAAATCAGTGGTTCTACTCACAACAAGAGTTCAGAGCAGCCCTGCAGCACTTTCTGGCAGCCCTACCTGAAGCCCTGCAGATGATCTGTTTATGGAGAGAGGAAGGGATTTCCTCCTCACAAATTGAAGGGAAACACATTTCCAAGCCTCGAGAGTCTCTCACTTAACTTACAGCCTCGTCATCGAGGAGGAGGGCAGAGTGCAAACACAGCTATTAAGCAGCTTCAATGTTAATAAAATTAAATGGTTTTAAATAGAACATCTGGCATCAGCTGTTTCCATAAGCTGTTTTTATTTAAGTTTCCACCATAAAATACTGGACTTCTCAGCTATTTTCACATGTAAATCTGAATGCCAAATTAGGCTATCTTTAAAAAAAAGTTGTCCTAGCAAAAACTGTAAGAATTATTCACACGCTTTTTGGTTTGGCACTTTATTTGGTATGTAATGGGCTGGGAGAGAGCTAAGCACAACAGTATCTTTGCAATACAAGTTGCAGTGGAAATTATTTTTGAATAAAAGCACTCTTATTGCATTAATTTGCCAGCAGTAATTACTAAATTAAAAAATAGGAAATATTCAAATGTTTCCACAGGTTCCTTGATACAGACGTAGATTTTTCCCTTTACAACTGAGTAAACTCTGGGACAAAGTGGAAGAGAAAGAGACACAGCTGCTGCAGTATTGACAAACAAAAGCTGTAAAATCATGAGTCAAGCTCTTAAACACTCCAACATTTAAACACCCTCACCAAAAAAAAACACCCCAAAAAAAAACCACCATAGGGCTAAACCAGACCACAGAACATTTCAGAATTTGGTATTGGTGGTGCCATCTTACACCCCAAAAGCCACCATGAGATTTTGATGCTGCTCTCAGGCACATGGATCAAGAGAACTGTGCTCCTTGACATTTCATAAGTGTCAACTCCAAGAGCTACCCATGACCTGCCTCAGTCAAGTCGACCAAAACCAGGCTCCTGCTCACTCTGAACTGTTGCAGCCCACAATTTTGATCTTTGGTTTGCTCCCCGATTCCTACCCCAAGTGCTTCCTCCCTTAATTGTATGCTCCCCCAAATGCCTATCCATCAATGTGTCCCCTCCCTTTATTCCAGACCCTTCCCTGTCAATCTTCACATGGGCCAATCCGTAAAGTGTCCTCCCCCTTGGAAATCCCATAGACTTCGACGCCCCATTGGCCCATGTGACTCCTTTTTCTCCTCTCCCCGTCCTGATTAGTCCCCAGGTGGTGGGGTGATCTCTTTGTTCCACCTTCTCTCCACCCCTCTAACTCCCCTATTGGTTATATGGTTGTACCCACCCCCAGGACCTCCCCTGTATTTAAGTTGCTGTCAGCCCTTGTTCTTGGCTCTTGTGCCTTGTGCCCTTCTCCTGAATAAAGTGTTTCGTGGAATATGGAGACCCTTGAGCCTCCTTTTGCCTCTTTGCTTCCTTCTTGACCCAAGTTCGCCTCCTCAACAGAGCTGTGGCTCTGGGCCTGTGGCCATTAGGTTCTGTTCTCTGAGCGAGATCAGTGGGAACAGTTCCCCACACCAGGCGCTGCCTTACCCAGACTGTGTGTGGGCTACCTTGGATTCAGCCAGGCTTCGGGGACGGCTGCGTCACAAACCAGAAACCATACAGAGCTCATGAAGACTCCTTGTACAAACCAGGGAGTCACTATGATGGATGCTGGCTCTTTCGCAGCCGGAAGAATGCGGTACAGTTTCCAAGACTGAGGCACTTGGAGAAGAGCAAAACCAACTCTGCTTTCCTTTGAAGGACACGTTGAGCACATCCATGAAAGTTAACACTATCCAGTGTTGCAACTTTTTTTTTGTAGGCTCCTTGCCTGGAAGGTTCTCTATCTAGACTGGAATGAAGCTGTAAGGTGCACAGACTGCATGCCCATCTGACATGCCCAGACTTCTACTACACACAGTAACTTGTGATTGCTCTATTTCTGTGCTTACTCTTATACTCCAGACTCCTCCTTGACAGCACACACCAAAACAGGGCACCACAGGTTCTTTTCAAAAGCTTGCATAGACTTAGCATTTTGTGACTTTTGGTGTGAGCAAAGTGCCTTGCAGTCTCCGACTCCAATATATGCAGAAGAGATTTACTTTCATACCATTGATCCAGCTTTTAAAACTGAAACTATCTAAGAAAACAAGGCTTGGCCTGCAGTAAAATTTATTCAAGTTTGTTACTATTTTGAAGATGTTTATTTTCTAAATACATTTTATATTCACAAATCAGTATTTGTTTTTTGACAGCAAAAGTAGTAGCATTTTACTTTTAATCGGAACCTTAATTTGTCAATCATTTCTTCACAAGATACTGTGTTAAAGAGATCCATTGGCAAGAAATCCTTAACTCATAACTGCTGAATATTTTTCATGGTAGAACTTTCAACTGTTAATTTTCTCCATCCTGCTTTCAGAGCACATCCCTCAAAGTCACGTCTCATTTGTCAGCTCTACAAAATATAGGCACATTTGTGTAATTATTTTGATTACACACTCTGGAAGCAGGAATGCTCAGAGATGATTTGCCAATTGTTCTGTACAGGGAAACCATATGGGACCAGTAGTTTTATTTCATTTTGCTGTCAATGGTTATTGCAAGATAACTGTGAAAATTAATTACTACAGTTCCACCTAAAGATCAATTTCAATATTGTACCTAATTATTTTTTATATAAACAACAAAATTGTATCAGGATTAAGAATCTGAAGCTGCATAATGTTTTGAAAATATAGTTAGTAGTAATTATTGCCCTCAGTCTTTGTGACGTAATTAGGAACAGCATCAACTTACTCATCCATAAAAACCAATGTATTTCTTTAGGAATGTGAAATTTTAATCTGTATCACCATTTATTCTGCAACGCTAAAGTTTTAGCTAAACATCCACTTCAAAATGTGGTTCAGTATCTCAATCTGATACATTTTAGACTGGAAGAAATTCATACACCTTGCAGAAATTCATACACCTTCCAAAAATTACCATAACCTCTCAGCCCAGTTTTTTTGGTTTGATGTTTCTAGGGAGCTGTTCTTCTTGTGTTTTTGTTGGGTTTTTTTTCTTGCTTTGTTGCATGCTTTTTACTGTGACCATCAATTGCATTTTTCAGATTTAGCATTTCATCAAACGTAATAGCTAAATATCACAGAAATCAAAATATTTGGGTGGACTAGTACATTCTTCACAACATTAGTAAATAATGTCAATGAGCAGTCACAGTCTGCTGTTTGTAGCAACACAATGACAATCTTTCCATGGTAGCTCCCTTATTTTTATTGTTGTTGGCTCTGAGAAATAACATCAAGACAAAACACAGAGAGAAAGCTATCAGAAGTTGCGAGCATTTTCCATCCATGAACAAACACAAATACATTCTGTTTAAACTAATACAAAGTCAGTATAGAATCTGCTAGATTTCAGTACTGCTTCAAGAAATAAGCCATACCATTTTTGTAAGACAAAAACTAAATTAACTTTCAAATGCATCCCCAACATCCTTATGTAAACAAGTGATCAAAAGTTTTCAATCTCACAATAGTGGTATTTGCAAAGTCTGAGTGGGAAAAAAATACAGTGCATAAGCAGGAAAAGAATGTTAGAGATCCTTGCCAAACTCCACTGCATCCAACAGATTCTGAATCAAGCCCAGAATGTACAGCACCGTCAAGAGGGAGAAGGCCTGTCATGGGGCTCACCCAGCCAAGATGGCTTGAGATAGGGTGTCTGGAAGGAATGCAAAAGCTTTAGTGCTGAAGCCATTTATTAGAAGTACTTTAAAAGAATCCCTGTTGAACAGAAGTCTTGAAAACATATTCCCTGAAGAAATTTTCATTGCTCATAGCATACTGCCTGAAGAAACTCATGTTCTGTATTTTACGACTATTTTACCTTGGGGGCTACCATGAGGGCTCGCTAAGACATATCCACAAAGAGAGCTTGAGTAGTTACATGGTAATTTAAACACATCATTCCTGACAATTCTTACTTTCTCTGTAAAACCTCAAGGAAGCCAAGGAAAGGAGCTTTATTTCTCACTAACACCTTAAAGCAGCCAGTCCACCTAAACAATCTCCCTACACAATTAAACATCCCCAAAGTAACCTGTGTTGGAAGAAAGGGAAAAAAAGCCAAACAACTAAGCAACCCAACAAGCAAGTGAGCAACGAACACAATCCAGACTTGAAAAGAAAGGTTGTTTTCCTACATGCTCCTAACTGACCCTTTTGCTGGTTGCAACACTTTCTGCAGGGCCAGCCTCATTACTTGGCCAGATGTTCATCCTGGCTCTTCCAAAACCAGCCCCCATATAAAAACAATCTGATTCTCCTGAATCCCACAGCTATTCTCAAGGGCACAAATGGCAGCAGGTAAAGCTGTGGAGATCAGAAAGCAGTCCAATCCCCATCCATGTTTTACTTAGCCCTTCAGGGTACGACAGCACATGTGTCAGCTTTTCTCCTTTACTAGATTGATTTTTCTGGAGAGGACAGCAACTACCTCTTTTTACTATATTCAGTAACGGAACAGCATCCGTTTGAAATTGCGTGAGTGTTTATGTTTCTTACACAGGTTATTTACAGACACACATTATAAACCTCCAGCAACTGCCACCATTCTCTTCTTTCCTTTTGAAGGAAAATCCTTCATGTGTTCCACTATGTTCATTCAATCCCTCCCAGAGGAAATAAATACCTACAGCCTCTCAAACCAATCAAAAATTTTAAGACTTTGCTTTCTGCTTGTTTTGTTTTATTTAGAAGTCTCTTTTCAACAGTGTTTAAAAAGAATATCTTCATCATTTTTCCCTGGATGAACAGGAACTTTTGGCAAAAAGATACTGAAAACAGCCAGATTACAGGACATTCTGGTCACTTTGAGTAGGCGCTCCACTAAGGTTTTAGCTAAGATTCTAAAATTTTAAAAATGCCATGAATATCGAGCTACTAAAGCCTTCCCTCAGAGTTCAGCAAGCTTCAGTGACCCTGATGAGCACAGCAGCTTTGGCATGGCAGAAAGGCAGGTCCTGAGGTAGCCTAATCTCAGAAAATTAAAAGCTTTGAAGATTAAGAGCAGGACCTTGAAATGACCCTGACAGAAAAAGAGAGAGACTGAATGGTTTCTGCAGCCAGTCCCTCCCAGACAGCAGGCTGTTATTAAGCTCCCAAGGTCCGCTGCCAGAAGCTCCAGCTCAGTGTTTTGGTCTCAGAACTGCAAGGCCCAAAAATGGAGTTTAATTTGCTAGAAATACAGGACAGAGGAAGACATTACTGACTGCATTTTCTACCCTATGTCTAGAGTATTCCATTTTTCTGAATAACATCACATAAGCTGCATTTACCATGAAGTAACAATGTTAAGTCCTACAGAGAAGCTTATCCCACATACTTCCAAAGCTCTGGTGGTACTCGTTTATCTTTTCTCACAAAACATGGACAAAAATGAAATGCAGAAATCCATCTGAATCCTCAACAACAAAACTTCAAGTAGCAGTTCCATGTTTCTTGTTTTGTTATTTTTTTTTTATTTCCCCACAATAGCCACCACAGAGAAAATTATAATTGTGTTTCAGGAACAATTCATATAATTGATTTTACATGCCCAAAAGAAGCATAAAAATAAAACAAGGTGGACAGTAGCTTACATTTCAAGAGCAAAGTCTGGCAGGAAAAGCACCAAATGGTCTCTCACTTGCCAGATTGCTTGGCGGTGCCAAATTGCTACTGTGGGGTGTTAAAAAAGTAGTGAAGTTAAAATTACCAGAGTTATCACAGACACACCAATGGAAGGGAAAAAAATGAGACAAATTCAAAATGTATTGTTACAAAAAAAAAAAAAATCCTTTACATTACTTGCTTTCAACTCCTTATAAAGTTAGCTGGAAATATGAATTTGCTGTTCTTTACAAGTGATTTTTAACACCTATGCACACAACTGAAGACTATATAACTTCTACTCCCAACACTCCTACTGCATAGGAAAGGAGGCTCAGTTCAGCTTGTATTGGCTACTCTGTCTATTGACAAACTCTCTTTTAACTGATTTCTAACAGAACAGTTTTTATCTTGTAATGGTTATAAAACATGCCTCAAACTGATATGTGTGAGTAAGACATATACAAATGCACACACAAGAATATCTGGAAAATATTATTTAAAACTTTTCTCCACATAAAATAATCTTCAGAGGCACTGTTCAAATTTATAAGGCATATTAATCAAAGGCCAGACAGCTATCAGAAGTGAAGGAGGAGTATAAGCATAAGGGCTGCATCTCCTACTGTTAACAGACTGACCAATTTAAAATTCAGTAAACACACCCATAAAATAATCACAACTGTCCTGTCCAATACAGTAACCAGAAAGACAAAAATACATCTAGACTTTCTGTTTATTTTATATCTTAAGTAAGACAGTCATCTAAAAGGTGCAGAAAAGGAAAATTCTTCAAAAAAGCAAATCTCCTATGTGCATTTACACAAACACACACTAATGCTAACTTTTGCTTTCACTTTCAGTTCTCAAAGAGATGATTATGGAAAGCTGTGTCATGGCAATCCATGTGTGCCAGTAATAACTAAGTAAGATAAAAGAGCAGGAGAAGAGAATACTCAAAAAATAACATGCATCCCCATCCCTTGGACTAGCTCAATCAATTCCAGGAGTGAAAAAAGAAATCAATACCAGCCTTTTCTTCAAAAATATAAATAGAGGACTTAACTATCAAGGGAAAATAAACTGAGTTTATAACTTCAGGAACACCACCCCAGTATAGTCCTCTAAATGACAAATATCATAAGAAAGACCTCAGAGTTCTCCAAACAAACCATCCTCATTTATCAAGTTTCAAAGAACTATAAAATCTTATTACACTAATCAAGATATTAATAGATTTCTTTACAGTATGTCATATTTTAGAAAAACTGTAAGAGTGAACGTAGAGAGAGAAGTCATAAAATTCATACAAAGGGACAAACATACGGGCATACAAGAGAAAGATTTTTATCTTTTCTGTTCCTATGCTGACTTGAACATATGAAGTTAACTGCATGCTTATTTATAGAAATTCACTAAACCTTTACTTACCCAGCATCCTCCTGGAAGCCTTCTAATTCATCTCTTTGCTCTGCTAGGGTGGATTCTAGATCCAGATAGGTACCGTTATGGGACAATTGCAGGGTGCAGTCATCAAGCTGTAGAACAAAATTCAGACCATTAGATTAGAGCAGTCTTTCTCTCTAACATACCTCTAACACTGCCTTCCCATTTTCTAGGTCCCCAGACAAGATCTCCCTAAAACAAACAATATGGTGGGTCAAGCCCAGAAAATTTTTTTGCCGGTTTATGCAATCCCAAACCCACGTTCCCTAGTCCATGCTTGCTCACAACAATACCAACACAACTAAAAAACAAAGTGAAATTTATTGGAACACACATAAGGAGATTAGAGAGATTTAGCATAGTGCCTTTAAAATGTAATACAGAAAGATAAGTCAATTTCAGTGTGTATCTAGGATATAATACTGTTCTCTGTTCCTACAGTACAGTTGTAAGTAGAGTTTCTGAGGCTCTGGATGAAGATAGAAGGAAGAAAGAGCTGTTTTGTGTGCTGCTGAATGGCCCCCATGAGGACAGATATAGCCAAGAGACAGTACAAAATGTAGCAGCCAAGACTTGGGGTCCTGCAGTGAAGACGAGTACAGTCAACCAAGTCACAGATTTTCTGGCATTCTGTTTTTAGGGCCAGGCACTAACCAGCCTCAGAGGGTGCAGGAACAACATTCCTAGGCACTGGATGGGGGAGAGGATTGGAAACCTGTGCCAGCTTCCTACAAAGGTACTGAGATAATCAAGGACCAGACCTGAAAGCAGAAATCTGCCCTCAATGATGCTTAAGAGGGAGCAAGGGAGAAATTAATAAACTGTCTTTACTGCTTTTCTGTCTTCCCTCATCTTCAAGTTTTCCATTAATTGTTCCAGCTGTTGTTAAAAAGAGTCAGATTTGACCAAAGTTAGAAAAGAGATTTTCTGGGGTTTTATTTGCAGGGTGCTCATCACAATGGAAGATCTAGGATGAATCATCCCAAAACTCTGGCTAACTCATTGACCAGGAATACAAAACAATTACTCATTTAGAGGGAAAACTAAAGAAGCTCGGAGAAGAGCTAGAAAGGAACATGAGCTCCTCTCTCACTATGACATAACTCAGTGTTGAATAACAAATAATGAGGAAAAAAGCTTTCCCAGGGCAGGAGAACAAGACAACATTTACCAAGGGGCAAGTGGAGGTAAGTGACCATCTGCTCAGAGAATCCAGCCCAGAAGCATAAAAATGGACATCAGTGAGTCCAGTTGAACACGCTGCTGGGACCTTCATGTGCAGCACTGCACTGGGGGTCCTTCTGTAACCGCTTCCAAGCTCACAATTATCATAAGCTCCAGATGTGTTGTGCTACTACAAATATAATCCAATCTGACAGCCAAACAGAACAGAGAACTATTAAGGTTGGAGAAGGCCTCTGTGATCATCGAGTCTCACTGTTAACCCAGCACCATCATGTTAACCACCTAAGCGTGTCCCTCCATGCCATACCCATGTCTTTTGAACACTGCAGGCATGGCAATTCCACCACTTCCCTGGAGAGCCTGTTCCAACACCTGGCCACTCTTTCAGTGAACAATTTTTTTTCTAATATTGAATCTGAACCTCTGCAGGTGCAACTTGAGGCCATATCCTCTTGTCACAGAATCATAGAATGGTTTGGGTTGAAAGGGACTTTAAACATCATTTACTTCCAACCCCCTATGTCATAGTTTTCCTGTGGCACAATGGGTTCCAGTTCCTCCTGTTGGTTGCCCATGCCGCATGCATATTTGTAGATGCACTTCATTTGGGTGATTAATCCCCCAGCTTTTTCAGGGGAAAAAGCTCCAATTCCTGCATGAGCATTCCCAGGTGCTTCTGCAGTTTCTAGCCCCATCAAAAACCCTTGTTGTTGCATGGATCTCCACCCCCTACCACTAAGGAGACAGCAGATCAAAGAACCTCATTAGCACACTGTCTCTCAAACAGTGGCATGCTGCCTCCAGGTCTGTCTTCAGTGATCGTGATTTTATACCTTTACCCCTCCAATGTTACCCTCTCTCACTGAATGAGACCTGCTAACTCCTGTGCAAAGTCCTTTCCCCCTTTGAGACACATGTACCCCGTCTCCTGCCAGCAGGCCCAGTGTCATGATCAAAGAACCCAAAATGGAGATGTTTCATTCCTCTGGATTTAGCAAAAAACAAACTGACAGATTCTTTGCATGCCTCTGTCTACCAAAAAGCAACCATGGCAATGGTGGTATAACCATACATCCCTGCTGCAAAGGCCACTTGGAGAAAAGTCAAATATTTAACACCATGCCCCTCTTCTGCTACAGGTGGCAGCCAATGACTCTCTGAAGGGGTAAGCAGGGGTCTGAAACAGCCAGTGACTCAAGGAAAGGAAATTACCACCCTCTATCACTTCTGTGGACTTTTCTTTCTACTCTTTTAAATACTGAGGAAAAAAAATCAGTTAAAATCTCTCCTTGATGAATTTCCTCTTTTAATTTCCCATCCAAGTTTTGATTCTCACTACCTGTTCAGGAAAAGCATAATAAGCAGCCACCTGTCCTATCTGGCAGTCAATACCTAAACTTAGCCACTCAGTTTCCTGCAACTGATTTATATACAAGAAAGGAAGACAGTGTATTCTGGATTAGCTGTGTTGGAAATACTGTAGAAAAGCTCATTTACAATTAGTGATATAGAGAGAGAAGGTCAAGTTGTATTTCAAACTTGTTCCTTTTTTTTTGCTTTTCTTTTTTTTGGATTTTTCCCTGTTGAAGGAGTAAGCCATTAAATAAGGTGTAAGCCATAAAATAAGATTTTACTCTGATTCCTAGGGATTAAAGAAAGCAAAAAACCTGCAAGTACAACCCTCTGATATTGAAACTACAACAGTATTGCCACTCTGTCTCTTTCCAGTTACAAAGGATATTATTAACCTATGCTAATTCAAAATACACTCTTCAGAGAAGAAAGACTAAATACTACTCTGGGAAACTTTTTCCGAGTAGTTCAGGGTATGTAATGAAATGCTAATTTATTCAAAGTAATGCCAAAAGGCAAACTACTAATTAGATAAATGTTGTGCTGTCTCTATGGAGATTAGGAGACTTGCCCACAATTTCCATTTATACTGCATAATTAGAGAAAAGAAGTTGTGCTTTACTAATATCTTGTGACTTTAGCGTACAAAAAGCACTATGGGAACAGGAAGTCCTTCATGGACAAAATAAATAAGAATAGAACATTGTACCTATGTTGATCTCATTTTCATAGTTTCATCTGAACATGGTATTCATTCAGACTTTAAAGCACTGTACACTGCATGCTGTATTTGTTAACAGGAGTTATGGAAATGGGAGAAATGGCAGTATCTTTTAGTTCCATTACTTAACGCTGAGTCTTGCCAAAAAGTTGGGGTTTTTTTATTCTCTTTCATGTATGCATACAAAGATGGAAGTGATCAAAACAACACTTTAAACATTAAGTATTAAGGTAATGTACTCTTAAAATCTTCGTTATATAGGAGCACTTTGCTACTCTGCCTCCAGCTTCACTTGTACACATATATTACAGGCAGAATACAAAAAGAGAAGCCACTTAATGAATTATTTTTAATTAGTAAATTGCCTGCATTTTTCAACACAAAGGATGCCTGATGTTCTCTCATTAGTGCTTATTAGTAACAATTCAGGATGTTGGTCCCTCCCCTCTGCTCAATGTTAATCCCATGTTTATCTGCTATACATCACTTCTCCTGTCTCTGGAGACTGTCACAAATAGCCCCATCTAGTTCATTCATTACATGCTTCTCCCACTGATCATAATTCACATTGAAACCCTTATTAAAAAACATCTTTTCTTAGGAAAAGCAAAAGGCAGAATTCATATGAACAATCTTTTAAAGAATATTTAACTGAGATGTTTTACATCATCATGAATGAGACTTCTATTCAGCTTTTTAGAAATTATTTTATTTAACCTTTTTCTTCATAATTTTCTTTAACAATTCAGTATCCCTTACTGGTCTCAAAATTCTGGTCAGCATTTTGTTGTTATTAAACTGCATAATTCATTTATCTTACTGCCAAAAGGTGAGATTCTCTAGGACCTTTTCAAAATCTTACAAAACCATTCATTCTAAAAATCTCTAACCCATCCCTTCAAATTGTTTATCATTTTTTTGCATCACACTTTACTATTTTGCCAAGAAGACCCAAAAGGTTGAAATAATGTATATTTAAAGTCATTTAAATGAAACTCATCCTGTAGGCTTTCCAACACTTTCCTATAATCACATTAAAAGAATAGTACCAGTATTGTGGAAGCATAAACAGAAATAAGCATCATCAGATGGGATAAAAGTCATCCTACATCTCGGAGTCAAACACAGGGTTTCTCCATCATCAGTCTTCTGCAAGATTTCAAGGGTTTTGATTTTAGTATAAGCATTAGATGTTATCATAAAGGTATTAAAAAACCTTTGTGTTCATTTCAATTACATTCTCACCTTCGCAAATGAACAGTTTCTTTGGAAAACATCCTTGGTATAATTTTGAATCCCTATGGAAATTTTTGAAAGCTCTTATCTCTACAAAGAGTGGGACTACCTAGGAGTAGTCTCATTCACAAAAGTGAAGAAACAAAAACACGTGTAACAGTCAACAAAAGAAGTGCTGCAATCAGAATCACCAGCTGCGATAGTCAAACCTGTCCACTGGATTTACAGGAAGAAAGTAAAGAAATTAAGATTGTCTTTATGCAGCTCTTCCTCATTAAAAATGTAACTGGTGTGCTAATTATCATCTTCAGTTTCATACTCAAATGGTAAGATCTGTACTCTGTCATGACAAGATCAGTATTAAAAAGTAGAAGTTGCTTAGGTGTTGATTCACTGATTTATAGCTGTCTTTTTGAACAAGAGGAGAACCTGCGAAGGCTTCTCAAGCAGCTCTGACCTCACTAGCTACTCACTGATTTTCTGTAACTGACCAGAAGCATAGAAACATTAAGACAACCAGATACTTACGTACAGCAACCTGAAACGCAAGTAGAGCTACTAAATTAAACCATTCTTTTTGTAACAAAAAATTCTAGAAGAATGGAGAGATGTTTCAACTTTTTCAGACTGTAGCTGGTGTCCACACAGCGGTAAGTGATCCACATCAGCCACACACTACAGTTCTATGCTGCAACCAAAACTGGCACAAACGGAAAACCATGCAAGCACCATGCACACAAACCTAAATACCACCATCCAAAAACTTCCATATATATTTTTATGGATATAAATTATGCATGCATTTTAGATATTTTTCCCTGCAGTTTTAGAAAAAAAAAAGTAACAATTGCCTAAATTTGACAGACACATCCAGACACATCCAAAACAGCTGAAGAGGAAGTACATAAAAAGATCATGAGATTACAAACAATATTTAGACTGTTATATGTTCATACCTACACTGGTTAAAGTTTCACTTAGAGAAGTTGAGCACAATTCATTATGCAAAAGCAAAAGGTTAAAATTAAAAGGTTAAAATAAGAGAATATTTAAAAGCAGAGCCTCCTACTCCTTCATCTTTTGCCATTTCTCCCATTACAGAGTGAAACTGAACCACATAAAAGGATAGGGGTATACTGGCTTCAGTTATTACCAGGAACAAGCATAACAAGGTCAGAGCTGCAGAGCTTGATCCTGGCCCTGATCATCCCCACCTCACCACCACATGGAGAGCCCCCAGATGCAACACACCCATTTGCAAAGTGAGCTCATACAGGTTGGAGAAAGCTAAGCAATCCACTGATGTTCCTTATAGGGTATCAGTAAATAAAGAACATAGGGCAGAAGCTGTTTGTCATCGTCTGTCTCAGGTAATCATATCTGGCTAATAGTGGCTAGTCCCTCATCCTATGGAGTCAAAATAGTTCACATTACAAGACTATCAAGCTTAAGAAGACTCAAAATAGATCAATAGTAGTGGACCAGAGATGATTTTTTTTCCCTAATTTCAAGCACTGACTCACAGAAAGAGGTAACACCCATTTTTTTTTCATAAGGAAGTCCTTATTGCCGTAAAACATCTTTTTTTTTTTTAATTTCACAGTTGAAATACATCAGCAAAAGGAGCAATGAACAGCAGGGGGAAAAAGAAGAGCAAGAAGAAAAGGTGTTGATCAGCCAGTTAGCTGGTGCTGATAATGACTGCTGCCACTTTCAGAAACTAGTTGACGTAACAGAAATACATGTAAATAAATTCAAAAAAAAGTGCATTCAATCATTGTTTTCATCTACTGCATTTAGCTTCTTACAATCCAAGAGAAATACCAAGAAACCAAGCACGAGGGGTGTGAGGAGAGAAGAATAGAGCAGTTCCCACACACAGACTGAGGATTGCTGCGTGCTCCTCCTCATGCACCTGTGCGAGGCTCCATGTGCACACCAGTCTCCTCACTCAAGAAGCCCACTGGCCAAAAGAAACTCCCACAAATCTGTTTTCTCTTCCTCCAGAAGGCTTTGATGCACCAGTATACATCCAAAGTGAGCGTTCCCTGGGTTTAATGTCTCTGTCCCATGGCAGCAGTAGGTTGGCAGAGGTTAAGGTGAGGAAATAGCAGACGCTCCCTCCTGTCTTTTCAAAAGGGCACAACAGACCCACAAGCCTTCCCTGTCTATTCAAAGATGACAGAGTTGTATTTTTTCAACAAACAATCATGAGAAATTGATTTTCCTCCAACTCCCTGCCCTGAGAATCAATTCAGAAGAACATAATTTGAACAAATCTCTCTAAATGGTGTGACCAGTAGATTGAGTGAGATGATTCTCCACCTGTGCCTGAGACCACAGCTGGAGTACTGCATCCAGTTCTGTGGTACTCAGGCTAAAAAAGATGTAGACCAATTGGAAGGTTCCACACAGAGGACTGGAGCACCTCTCCTGTGAAGACAGGCTGAGAGAGCTGGAGTTGTTCAGCCTGGAGAAGAGAAGGCTTCAGGGAGACCTCATGGAGGCCTCCCAGTACTTACAGAGTGCTTTTAAATAAAAGGGAGAGCAGGTTTTTTTATGAGTAGATAGTAAAAGGACAAGGGGGAACAGTTTTAAACATGAGGAAAGATTTAAATTAGATATTAGAAAGAAATTCTTTACTCAGAGTAGTGAGGCACTCTAACAAGTTTCCCAGAGAAGCTGTAGATGTGCCATCAATCAAAATGTTCAAGGCCAGGTTGGATGGCCTTAAGCAACCTAACCTAGTGGGTGCCATTGCTGCATATAGCAAGGGGTTGGAACTAAATTATCTGTAAGATCCCTTCTAACCCAGACAAATCTATGATAAATGTGAACAAAGTGTTACCAAGTTGGCAGCCAGTGTGTGCCAAGATATAGCCAAGTATCCTCTTTATATTATCTTTTATTTAAATAAAAGTAGGCACCCTTCAAAAATGCATTTCAGACAGTGATCAAGGATTCCATTCATAGGACAAAGGGCCTAAAAGTATGAGATGAGGATACTCTTGTTTACTGGTGTTAGTACAAATCACCAAAACCACTCAGCTTTGCAGTCACTCGCTGGAACCACAGCCAGCTCTCACCAGATTTCCAGTAATTTGAGCTAGATGCACTGGACAGATTACTTTGTCCATTTGGTTGTTTCCAAAATTACGGAGAAGAGGAATGAGAGAGGGAGAGATTAGAGTAATCCAGTATCAAACTGCGGAAATAAAAATCCCTCTTCAATTCTAGCCTTTGGCACAGCCTCTGAAAATCCTTATCTTACACAAATGCCTTAGCTCATCTTTCGTTTAAACATGATCGGGTTACAATTGTTCTTATTGGTGGTGGTGCGCTCCTTATTCACCTGCAGCACACTCTGCAGAGTAGGGTTGGTGAAAAGTAAAGTTTTCCCTTTCTAAGTCCAAAGCCTTGTTTGGCTTTACACATCACGAGTCTGACACATTCACACACTTGAGCTGTGCAGTTCTTAAACACTCTCCCTTCTGGTTCAGCTGTTTCCAACACAATGGGAATCTTGTTACCAGGGCCAACAAGTCTCAGTTTTCCCTTTGCATTCCTGTATCCCCGCTTCTTTAATAAAATTAATTTCTCAGGAAAAAACAGAAAAAGCAGCTCTTCCTATTCACCAGCCCATAAAGCAAAGTAGTACAAACTGTTTGGTGGAAATGAATATTTAATACTGTGTCGTTCTAGGCCAAGCTTCACATGAGAATGACCAGGCTGTTTTCAGAAGGCACCAGATTTCAATGCTTTTCAAGTTTTACTGTAGATCAGCAGATACAGGTTTTCTGTACCTGCACACAGCCAGTGGTCCTTTGGTGCCACTTACGTAACACAGTTGCTGTCACTGTTAGTTGTCACAGACTAATCAAAACATAGGAACGGTCTATTTGCATCCCACAGGTCACAGCAAATCCAACAATTATTTATCTGGCTTCAGTTACAACCAGCTGCTCTCTTGTCTCTCCCTTCTCATGTGAGTAGGTGCTACCTGGTCTGTGTCATGTCATCATCACTTAGGGCAATATGATGGAGAAAGAACAAAGCACCTAGGCCAGGACTGATGCCACACAACCCAGCTTGGATAAAAAGCTTGACATTCATGAGATAAAAAGAAAGCAAATAACCTGTATGTAAGCCATATGTTAGTGCCCACAATTGACAGTGGACACTAAAAACTCCTCTCTCATTTTCAAGTATGACAGCAACCCCACACACTATCACTATCTTGACCTAAAAGCCCTGTGCGCCAAGTAGCTCCACTGCAATTACTTGGAACAAAGCTATACTCTTTCCCTCATACCTTTCTCCTTTCTAAAGCTAATTTTGTAGCTCAAAGTATTTTCTAAACAAACCCAAAAACCTATCCTTTAAAATTCCAACTAAGTCAATACTTCTGTGAGCTCAGTTTTAAAAGTAAGATCAGGCACAGGGGCTACACAGAAGGTCATTTTTTGTGATGGCAACAGTGCTATCTATGTTCAACCATCAATGCTCACAAGTCAGTGTTGCCAAACTCCAGCAAACTCGCTCTTCCATACTCATTTAGAGGTTGTTGGAAAGACCCCTAATAACTTCCTAGATCTTAAATTTTACATTATAAGAAGTAATCCAGCATGTACAACAGTATTCCCGAATTTTTCAGCCCTTTAGGAGTGATTAGCCTATCTTGTAGGGGTAGTTGTTAGTGCTAATGCACATGTGATTTATTTTTAGCACAGTGATTGCCATTGTCAAAATACTTCATAAACTACACTCACTTTGCAGAGCTTATGTGCAGTCACATTGACTGAGCCATGCCTCCACACAAAGGATAATCCAAAGGTCTGCACAACTGGGCATAGGGACACAGGAGCACAATCACTTTAAAAGGAACTGCTACTCTGATATGGAAATGGAGGTATTTTGAACATAGCCTGCACTCCTAGTCTGAAACAGCAGCTTTTATCTCTGGTCTGGTAGACGCCACAAAATACTCCTGGGGTCAGGTAATACAGGGCATGAAGTGAAACATAAATGCCATATTAGATCCTCAAGAGCCACTGGAAAAATAGACTGCCAATAAAAATATTCTGCTGAAATAACAAAGACATTGAAAACAAACAGAGAAAGCTGTTATATTAATATTATGGGTTTGACTTAAGAACAACAAAAGGAAGTTCAGAGTTCAAAATTCTGAAGCTGCTATTTCAAGGGTCTCAAATACAGACAACACCACAGCAAACACATAATGAGTGGATGCCTACCTGTTGATATTCTTGGGCAGTTTTGTCACCGACTCTCAGACCTTTTGCTTTGTGATTCCCTTTAACACAGTGCTCCCCAGGGAGCAATTCAGAGTTTATTACAGTATCTGTATCCAAGTGTGACACTGTGGCTTCCAACAGCAGCCACATAGGCATTGTTAGAAAGAATATAATTGCTCTAAATCTCAATAGCCATGGAACAAGACAGCTAAATTCATTTAGTGTTACTGCAATGTTTAATATTAACCAAAAAAAAAAAAAGCTAACTGAAGAAACTAAAGAATTGCATTTCTGCATAAAAAACCCTGAAAATAGCATGTGGAATGACTTAATTTTACCATTTTAAGTTACTTAATTTGAGATGACATGCAAACCAAACAGGCAACACAATTAAGCAAAGTCAAATTTAGACCAAAAAGCTCCATCTCTAACTCAAAAACCCACATTTTTCTCACAGTAAACATAACAAACTATAGCACGAGAATAACCTAACCTCTGCATTCATTCAAACTTTTTGGCATCTAGATTTTTCAAATCCCTTTCCACATCTGTGTTCAGCTTTTCCTAAGAAGACAAAGAGTTAGCTCTCCTCACCTTCATGATTAAGGACATCTTCAGCTGAACAGAAAGGAGAGAGGCCATAAAACCAGGATTCTTTATCTGAAAGTATATACAGTTTTTTGGCTGATACACAGGGGATGCCTACAGCTGACAAGCTCCCATTAACCTTTGGCTGGAATTATTCTGAAGGTATCCAAGGAAATGGAAATAATCTCAAAAAAGGAGATAGGTCAAGAAAAGTGAGAGGAGTAGGAGAGAAAGGATTAGGTTCAATGAAGTTTATCATCTGGAGAATCTTTTGTTCAGAGTGTGTATCTGTGTATAGGAGAAGCATTGAGTTAATCTCAGAAATCATTCTTTTAAAGGTAAGTAGTAGTCCAGGAAGGTAAAAATGATAACTACTTCATGATAGTTCCATGTCTTTTGTAACTCTATTATTAAACTGAAGTATTTCATATTTGAAAAAGGATTTTTGAAGTCATGTAGGAAAATGAACGTATAAATTGAAGCCTTTTATTCTTAACACAGAACCCTGAGAAAAAGTTTTCTATTGATATCCTCCACCTTGCACACAAGGATTATACTGTTGCTACTCTAAGTGCATCTGGGACACCAAGGCTGCTCACTATTCTATCACAAATCTAAAATACTGGACTACTTCAGAACCACCCACACAATTTACAGATATGCAGGAATGCACACAGTAAGCAATTACCCACCTTTGGCTGTGATGGTTTCATTGCCATAAGTGGCTGAACACCCACCAGACAGTATGCCACACAAAAAAAAAAGTAATAACACAGTGTGCAGATGGCATTTCCATCTATATGACCCACACTGTCACTCTTTTAAAAATGCTGCAGCTGAAATGTCAGTCCTGCAATAAGATGTACTTAAAATCAGTATTTGATTGAAGGTTATTTGCATCCATGAGCACTTCTCTATGAAAAATCAAAACTAAGGAAAAATTAGAAAGTAGGGACAAGATACCAAGCCATTTGAAAACCTAGAGCAGGAAGGTCCTGAGGGAAGATGACAACTTCAGATAAAGAGGAGTAGGGAATGGTTCTGGAATAACAGCAGTTCTGGTAAAATTCACAAACCTTTGACAGCCAAAAGAGATGGGGAGTTAATGAGAGTCAAAGACTGAGCCAGTAAAAGATACAAGAAGCCCAGGATACTGTCTTGTTATAAGCAAAGTTTGACTCAGAAGCTTCTGATCAGGTGTCTGAAAGCTAAAAAACCCAACAACAAAACAACAAAAACTAAAAAACAAGCACAAACCCATAGGTTTAGAAAGTACACTAAACATATTCACACAAAAGGGTTTGCGTGAAATACAAAAGAAAATAAAGTATGGCAACACTATCAAAGAGAACATCATACATTTGTCAACAGAATAATTTTTCAGACATAGCCTGAACCTAGGAGCATGAAATGAAAGATCTGCTCTACTAACAATATTATAATGAGTACAGTCATCAACTCTTCCTAATACTTAGACTGCCTCTTAAAGGCTTTGTGGTTTCTAAACCAAACATCAATTGGGATGTCATTAAAAGAGCAAGATTAAAGTTTATGAGAATGAAACTCAATATAAGAACACTGAAAAAAATGGGGAAAATACATGTACCCTGCAGAATCTCTTCTTAACTTCAAGATTTTATAAAAGCACAAAGGATCTCAACTCACATTTTCTACCCTTAAGCAGAATTTATTTGGCACTTGTGCTTCTTTCTTTTTTTTTTTTTTTT